>CP129445.1:22460000-22880000 GCA_030445155.1 Quercus variabilis
GTGAAACTCCATCATAGAGACTTGAACCTTGGCTCTTACCCCCCACACCCCACAAGCACTTATACTTGTGGCGTGACCATCGTACCAAACAATGTTGAAAAACAAATTAATGAACTACTACTCCATAATGAGATGCTCACCAATAAAAAAATGATAGAAGAACCACAAGAAGTTGCATTAAGAAGATCTCAAAGAAAAAGAAAGTTCATTATTTCTGATGATTATATGATTTATCTACATGAATCTAATTTTGATATAGGAATAAGTAAAGATCCAGTTTTATTTTCACAAGCCATAAAAGGTGTTGATTCTATTAAATGGATGGATACCATGAAAGATGAAATGAAATCAATGAACTAAAATAAAGTCTAGAATCTCATCGAATTGCCTAAAGGATACAAGAAAGTTGGTAGTAAATGGGTCTTTAAGACCAAGCGTGACTTTAAGGGCAATATCGAACGATTTAAAGTTAGACTTGTGGCCAAAGGTTTCACTCAAAAAAAAGATATTGATTACCAAAAAACCTTCTCCCATGGATCCAAGAAGGACTCACTTGGAATTATTTTGGCATTGGTAGCTTGTTATGATTTGAAGTTGCACCAAATGGATGTAAAAACTACTTTCCTAAATGAGAGTTTAGAAGAGGATGTCTATATGGATCAATTTGAAGGTTTCTCCATTAAGGGTAAGGAACACTTAGCTTGCAAACTTAAGAAGTCAATATGTGGAATGACACAAGCTTCCTAACGATGGTATCTTAAGTTTAATGATACCATTACATCTTTTGGATTTAAGGAAAACACTGTTGATTGGTGTATTTTTCTAAAGGTTAGTGGGAGTATGTTTATATTTATAATTTTGTATGTTGATGATATTTTGCTTGCTAGTAGTGATCTTTGCTTATTGCATGAAACCAAAAAGTTTCTTTCTAAGAACTTTGAAATGAAAGATATGGGTGAGGCAACTTATGTGATAAGAATATAAATATTATGAGATAGATCACGTGAACTGTTAGGGTTGTCTCAAAAATGTTTTGCTAGGGTTGCCCTAATTCAAAAAGGGGGTGAATTTAGCCTTATACAATGCCCACAAAATGAATGGGAATTGAAACAAATGGAAGGAATTCCTTATGCTTCTACAGTAGGAAGTTTAATGTATGCCCAAACATATACAAGGCCCAACATTAGCTTTGCTACTGGTATGCTAGGAAGATACCAAAGCAATTTAGGATTGGATCATTGGAAAGCTGCAAAAAAAGTGATGAGATACTTGCAAGGCACAAAGTAGGAAGTTTAATGTATGCCCAAACATGTACAAGGCCCGACATTAGCTTTGCAATTTGTATGCTAGGAAGATATCAAAGCAATCCAAGATTGGATCATTAGAAAGCTGCAAAGAAAGTGATGAGATACTTGCAAGGCACAAAGGATTACATGCTCACATTTAAGAGATCTGATAATCTTGAGGTCATTGGTTTCTTAGATTCAGCTTTTGCTGGATGCGTTGACAGTAGAAAGTCCACTTTTGATTATTTGTTCATGTTAGCTGGAAGAGCAATATCATGGAAAAGTTTAAAGCAAACTATCACTGCTACATCTACTATAGAAGCTAAATTTGTGGCATGGTTTGAGACCACAGTTCATGGATTGTGATTGCGAAATTTCATCTCAGGACTTGGAATTTTTAACTCTATTTCCAAGCCATTAAAAATTTATTATGATAAATTTGTAGCTATATTTTTCTCTAAAAACAATAACTATTCTAATGGTGTGAAACACATGGAATTGAAATACCTTACTATTAAGGAATAAGTTCAGAAACAACGACTGCAATAGAACACATAAGCACACAACTTATGATTGCAGATTCATTGACACAGGGGTTACCTCTTAAGACATTTAAGGAACATGTTGATCGAATGGGTCTTGAACGTAGAACATGATGGTTGTTATTTTAATGTTGTTTTATGCTTTTGACACTTGGAATCTCATTAAATGTGTTTCTAATTATTCCTGTTATATTTTATGTACATACATATATGATAATGAATGAATGATAATAGAAATAGTCTCTAACAAAAGAGACGTTATTGTTGGACCTTTTAAGTCATTTCTCATTGATATGCTATATTAAGAAGGTTGCTAGTGTTGTAGTACATGAAAGGAACTATGTCATATAATTGATATGGAACCGCCATGACTCGCATTAGTGGGTTGTTTAATTATAGTATTATGATGATCAATTTAAAGTAAGAGGATATGTACTATTGTGCACCTAATAGTTAATATTATTAAACATAGACGTAAGTTATCATATGGGCCAAGTGGGAGAATGTAAGAATAAATTGTCTCATTTGATAATGTATCTATTTGATAACTTCATGTATGTTATGGTTTAATAAGATGTTACATGTCCTTATAACATTGGTTAATGAAGAGGTAAGTTTTCTAAGTAACTCTAACTTTGATGGGCAAGTGAAGATTATAGATACAAGGAATTTGGTCATCTCTCTACTTATAAAAGAGACATTTAGATATCCCATCAGGTACACTGAATAGTTAAAGAGAAAAGAGAGTCAAGAGAGAGAACCAATCCTATAAGAATTAAGTGTCTTTTATATTAAGATTTAATCTTAAGAAAAATTCAGCAATGAATCAAGGTAAGCTTTATAATTAATTTGTATAATTGTGAAATCATGATAATTCAAGATCCTATAATTTATATTATGGTTGTTTATAATCTAACAACATAAAGAAATCATTTACATATATTTCTCACAAAAATGATATTAAAACTTAAAACTTTTCTAAAAGAGATTAAATTTTATAAGGATGTAGTGTAAAACCCATATTTTAACCTTCCAATCCCAACATGCTATATTATTTTATTACATATTTAAGAATAAGCACAACCTCACCCAATCAATTATAATACCCATATATAAATCAAACGAAATTGAGAGTTTATTGAGATATTAGTAAGTGTGGTAGGATGTATTGAAGTTTAAGTAAAATGTTGATGTGATAATCTCTTATTGGATGGTGCAAAATATGGGTTTTACACCCCATTCTTACCAAATTTGAACTCTTTCTAAAATAGTTTATTAACCATTATTCTAAAGGCACCCGTTAACATGACATATATGGTAATATCAATATAAAAATACTTTTAACCTTATGTTGACCAGGGATTAAAAGTTGAATGTATGAAATAATCCTAAATTTTGCCGTTGGTAGGGTCTTAGACATATTATCTCATTTTGAGCAAATTATACTTTCCTCCCTTGAGGTTTGAGGAAATGACACTTCTTCTCAAACTTGAAAGTAAAAAAACACTTTCCTCATTTGACATTCATTTGACCAAATTATGTTAAATTAAAGTTAAAAGTGTTGTATTAATCTACCATTTGGTTAAGGGCAAATTTTCAAAATTACCCTCCACTTATCCTTAAAAAATTTCTATACCCAAAATTACCCTTCATGTTTATTTCATAAATTTTGATGCAAAGCATTGGTGAGGGGTGCAATTAAAAAATGGATAAAGTTTAACTATAAAATTTCTAAACCCAAAATTACCCTTCATGTTTATCTCATAAATTTTGATGCAAAGCATTGGTGAGGGGTGCAATTAAAAAATAGACAAAGTTTAGCTATAAAATTGATTGTAACATAAGGTTACAACCTTACTTAATATTTTTTTACTAGAGGTGAACAAATCCACCATTAGATTACATTTTCCTTTTATATCCTCTATGCTTACAAAATTTATAGAAATTTAAATATCAATAGCTATTTCATCAATAAATTGTTTAAATTGCAAGTTTTTATGGTTTAAAATTATGCATAAAATATAAGCTTATAGATCATATAGCAAATAATATCTAATCGATACAAAATTTAACATGTGTATTAAGAGTATAAAGAATATACAATTCAACAATTAGATTTTCAAAATATGTTATAATGTTTATTTTATTAAGTAAAGTTATAACTTAAAATTACAATTAATTTTGTAGCTAAATTTTGTTCTTAAAAAATTCAAGAATCTGTAAACTTAAATAATATCAGTTGGTAAGATGTGATAAAAAGCGACTAAAATCCACTTTAGCAACATATTTTATAATATGCTCTTTTCATTTTTTTTTTTAAATATGAATGCTCTTTTTTTTATTGACTATAGTTAAACTTTGGTAAAATGAATTTGTTAAAAATTTGGAATATTCTGTTACTAATATTAATGGAAGGAGGGGAGGGGGGGTCATTTTCTTCAAACCTCTCATTTTTTATTAAAAAAAAAAAATTCCTAAACGGGTAAGCTAATTGAATTAGCATTACTCATTCTATAATTCATTTAAAATATTTTTTTCAAAAAATATATCCCTAAATCACCATAATTGATTTGAATTTTCCCTTTTGCTTTTTGGTAAGTGCTAAAATGAAACTAAGATAATACGTGATTGGTAATTGGTATCCACTAATTTTATTTTTTATTTGTTTACTAATAGTATGCCCATGCATAGATTAATTAAAAATTATATATAATTATAAAAGTATTAATTATATATAGATAAAGATAAATTTTATTAATATTATTAAAAATAATTATATGTATAAAAGATAATATTATTAAAATAAAAATAATTATATGTAAATATAAAAGTTAATTTTTTTAATAATATCAAAATTATCCGAGTCCCTCAAAAATCTTGGGTCTTTTTGTAAATCTCCATTTATTTTTTCTGCTTGAATGGGAAAAGAGGAAAAAAAAAGGGTTAAAAAAAATTTAACACTTTTGTGAATAGTGTTTGGTTTTAGATTTTTCTCTTCCTAGCCCCAAGCGTGCGGCACCAAAGAAACGAAAAGTCGAAAACGTTTCTGACCTGTTACGGCCCCCGCCTCCACCGCCATACACTGATTCACAATTTTCATCATCATCGTCGTCATCATATTCACACAAACATAAACGCAGCTATTTCAGAGAGAGAATCTCTCTATATTGCTTACTAGGGTTTTTTGCAGATAGAGAGAGAGAGAGAGAGAGCTGTGGTGGCTTTGAAAGTCTGAAACTTGAAAGAATAACGATGGGGAAGAACGAGAAGACGGGGCTGGGGAGAGCCCTAGTGAGGCAACACAACCAGATGATACAGCAGTCTAAGGAAAAGGGTTACTTCTACAGGAACCAGCACAAGAAGGTTCTCGAATCCGTCACCGAAGTCAGCGACATCGACGCCATTATCGAACAGGCCGACGAGGCCGACCGCCTCTTCACTCAAGACCACCCTGCCCCCAACCTCCTCATCAATCTGTCAGTTTTCTATTCTCTCTCTCTCTTCCTTTTCATTCCCATTCACTGTTTATTATTATCTGGGTTGCTAATTTAATTATTGTCAAGTTGAATACAATTATATGACTTTGGATATAATAGAATGACATGACGGAAAAGAATACATGTGGCTGACTCTGATTAGTATGTTGAGGATCCATAGCCGACCCCGAAATTTTAGGACTACGGCTTGGTTAGTTGGTTGTTGTTACTTCCTTGAATAACATATATTGTCCATATGTTGTTGGCATTGAAAGTTAAAAGCATGTGTTGCTGAGCTGATTCATAGGCAAGAGATATCATGGGAATGTTAAAAAGGAAAAAAAAAAAAAATGATGGAGAGGAGAGGAATGTCCTTTTATGTAATCAAAGAGTGTGTTTTTATGGATTTTGTTTGATTTGGCGTGTGCATTAGGCGGTGTCCCTTGGTATTTGGAGGGAGCCGAATAGTCGTATTTTTGAGGATGAGGAGCATTCGGTGGATCAGCTCATGGCTTTATTTACAGGGATGTTGTTTGACTGGTCTCGTTCTTGTGGATTCACTTTTAGTGATTTCGTTCCGTTGCTCATAGATTCCCTTCTTATTTGTACATAGTTTTCTTTCTTTTGTGTTTTTGTATATATTTTTTAGCTACTTCATTCTTCTTGCACGAAATTGCCTTTATTAATAAAATTTTATTACCTATCCAAAAAAAAAAAATGTATTTAAGTTCACAACTTTTTCATTTTGGGGCATTTCTCTTCTAATGATTTATGTTTTTTGTTCAGCTTAGTAAATTTATAAACTCATCGGTATTACGTATGAATGTGCATTAAGATCAATTGATTTTTGTTTGATGCCTATTTTGTGGGAATAGGGATGCAAGCTCTAGTAACAGTAACAGTGGCATGACCCCTGAGGAAAGGAGAGAGCAACAGATGAAAGAGGAGGCACAGCATGCCAGCAGTCTTAGAGTTCCACGCAGGCATGTGTTTCTTCTTCCCTTACCAAGTTGAAGTTTAATTAAAGATTTATATTTGTGCAATTAGTTTAAAAGGTTGTATTTTTCCCTGTAGGCCACCATGGACTGCTGAGATGTCTGTAGAACAGCTTGATGCAAATGAAAGACAATCTTTCTTATCATGGCGCCGAAGCCTTGCAAGGTTAGGTGACTATGTCTGTTTCATGAATGTATCAAGTGTCTATTAATGGGTGCGTTTGTATATGCTATTGCGAAACGGAATTTTGGGTTTAAAATGAGGGTTTGTAAAAAAAATTATGAGTTGCTGTTGCAAAATGGCTTTTTGGGTTTTAATAATGCGCTTTTAGGCTTCCAAATCTCTTAACCAAACAGATTCAATATACACACCAACATACTTCCATGAATGCAATCCATAAGATAGTGTAGTGTCAAGTGTTGCTTCATATAACTTAAATTTGATCATGAAATGCTTAATACAGGTGAAAAATTCACTTTATCCACTTAATTAAGATTGTTTTTTTTGGCCAATCTATCCACATCTTTTTACTTCACCAGAAAATTAGCATGTGATTTATATTAAATAACTGTTACAGTACCGTCCGACAGTCCGAGGATGACCCAACTCATGGTGGCATGCTAGTCTGGAAGGGCTAGAAAGACAAATCAATTAAGTTCAGAATCCATGTAGTCATAGCTGAACTTAAGAGATAATTAGAACTCCAGATAATGATGAAGCCGGAAGGGAATTTACTCAGTTAAAATTTATGTAAGCTTAAACTAGTAACTTTGTAAAGACTGTCACTTTAGTAACCAATTATATATTATGACATTGCTCCATATATGGGATATGGATGGCTTTGAAGTACCCTTGATAACAAGATGTAATGCAGTGGTAGGAAACTGGCTTCAATCTGCTGGGTAAGTCTTGTTTTTGATTTTTTGTTTTCCAGATTTTTTTTCTCAAAATGGTTTATAATTTGGGGATTTTGAGTGTTCGTGCAGTTTGTTGGTTTCATGTTTGGCCTTATTTACTTATGTTTTTCTTTTTATTGGTATTAAATATTTGTATTAAAACAGAAAGAGAATTTACAAAGAGACCAATTGAGTATACTTGATGTATACCTCAAGGATCCTTAAATTAAAATACAATGTAAGGAAACAATGAAATCATCTAGTGTTGTGGGTCTACTCTCATCCAAAGACATCCAATAAAATAAGGACTCTGCATATTGTGACTTGAGTCTGTCCAAAGATAATTCCTTGTCTCAAGTGCCCTTCTATTTCTCTCCCTCAGTAAACTCCACATTAAGCAAGAAGGGACAGCATTGCAGACTTTTCCTGAAAATCTTGGAATTATGTCGCGTAGCCTGCAAATTATGTTTTTTTTTTTTTTTAATTCCACATGCCGATAGATTTGGGAGTGTGGCTTTTCAGATTTCATTCTTCATTGTCTTTGTTTTATCAGTGGGTTGATACAACATTTTGTACTTATATCCATGATGATGTGTTACTTAAGTGTTCTAATTAATGTACGTAGCATTCTAATGGTAATGTATTTGCTTCAGACTTGAGGAGAATGAGAAGCTTGTTCTAACTCCTTTTGAGAAGAACCTGGATATCTGGAGACAGCTCTGGCGGGTGGTTGAACGTAGTGATCTGGTAAGGCCATATTGTCTTTGATGGTGTGACATCGAAAATTCTAATTTCAGAATAGGAAAACAGTTTCTTTGTAGTGTTGTAATTGTTAAGAGTTGTATTGCTTTTGGTCTTCAGATACATGCTTGAACATCCACAAGCAGTTAGTCCAACAGATTTCCCATTAATGGTTTGGAAAAAGAAACTGTAAATGGATTAGCTGCTTACTTTTTCCTTCTGTTGATGGGTGCAGTTATCTGGGGGAGCATCCTTGTTAGAAGTTTCAAGCAGTTTGTACAGTGTGCAGAAATATAGAGAAAATTTTAATTTAAAGTTGCTTTCATTTGTCAACCTGTATAAACATTATTAACTTTTTGAAGATCAGCCAACTTCTGCCTCTTACAATATTATGAATTTACAAGATATCACTACTTAAGAATGGGCATGAGACAATGAATTTATGAAATGGCTGAAAAAAATTGTTGCATTTGTCTGGCCATATCTTTTTGGTCTATTAAATGGCTGTAGAAGTATCCTGGAAAGATAGGAAAATTTCATACAGCACATATTAGTTTTGGATTTACCTACTATTTTCATATAATCAGCTCTCACAGTAAAAGAGACTTCTAATTGGCTTTAAACACTGCTTTCTAAATGATTGGGATGTCTAAAGTTAATACAAGATGTTAACAGAAATATTTCATTCTTAAATAGACTTAATTAACTATTAGGAATGTAGAAATTTTGTTGTTCTGACATTTATTTGGGGCTGTAATTTTAATGATATTCCTATACCACTTTTATTTTGGAAATTGTTGCTCTTTGCATAAAAATATCTCATGGGCTAAGGCATATGAGATGGAAGTTGAAGCCTAATGGGGATTTTGACATCCAGTCGTATTATAAAAAGTTGCGGGATTCTCCCTCAATTATCTTTCCTTGGAAAGGTATATGGAGAGTAAAGGTCCCTAGGCGAGTTTCTTTCGTTTGGTGTGTAGCTTGGAATAAGATCCTAACGGATGATAACTTGAGATTGAGGGGATTGGATTTTGTGGACTGGTGCATTATGTGCCGACACTGTGGGGAGACAGTAGACCACTTACTTCTTCATTGTGAGATGGCTTATCGGTTGTAGAGCTTTGTGTTTATAGCTTTTGGTTTGTCGTGGGTCATACCTAGATCGATCCAAGATTTGCTTTTTGGCTGGTGGAATTGGTTGGGGAAGCATTTGTCTCAGATTTGGAATTTAGTTTTGTTGTGTATCCTATGGTGTATTTGGAAGGAACGGAATCGGCGGACTTTTGAGGATTTGGATAGTTCCGGTGATCAGATACTTGCTTCTTTTAGTGGAACTCTTTTTGATTGGTCTCGGGCATGGGGACTCATGACTAGTGATTCTCTCCCTTCTTTTCTTAGCTCTCTTTCTCTTTTGTAATTAATCTGTTACTTGGTTTTCTTTTATGTTCTTTCTCGGTTTTCTTCTTCTTGTATTTTTTGGGTTTGCTCTATGCTTTTCTTGCATAGAGTAGCTATTCGTATATATATCATTCTTACTTATCAAAAAAAAATATATATATATATATATATATATATATGATTTTGATTCTTTTCTTACTCTTGTTCACCAGAGATGTTTGTTAACCTTCAGTATTATTATCCAGGCAGTAATTTTTTATAAACATGCCAGAAATCTACTTATCATATAAATAATTTAACAAACATGCCCAAATATTGTAAAATAGGTGTCATTGCCTGTAATTGTAAGTCTTGTTTTATTTCACCTAAGATGCTTGTAGGCATTTGGTGATTACGTCTGGCATTAACTGCTCTAATGCATGTTTGGAGTATGTTTTCTTGAAGTTTTAGTTTGTGGTCATGCTCAGGACCTATCTTTTTTTAGCATTGACCTTACTGGCTGATAGCAATTTTTATTCACTTGTTATGTTGATGCATGCAATCTACCATAATTACGAAATCCTGTTAGATTTGCCTTTTAAAGTCTCGAGTTAGTATTCCTTGCACGCATGTCAAGCATTCCCTTTCTTTTTTGCATTTCTTTTTATGGAACACATTGTATCCTTCATCTTAAATCATATGATTTAGTTTAGGTTAATACTAATTTCATTCTGTTCTTTTCAGCTTGTAATGGTTGTTGATGCCCGTGACCCGCTGTTCTACCGCTGCCTTGATCTTGAGGTAACTCTCTCTCTCTCTCTCTCTCTCTCTCTCTCTCTCTCTCTCTCTATATATATATATATATCAATCATTTAGAAAATACTTTTAAGTTACAGTAATTTGACGTGATCCGGGCTCTCTATTTATTTTTCTAATTTTTGTAAATATGATACCTCTCCTAGATTTGAGAGAAACTGAGCAAGATTGTGTGTAAAGATCTACGAATGAAGCACATTACCTGAACCTTGGCATTTCAAAATTTACTTATTAAAAGTGAAAATTCTGATTCTTTACAGTCTTGATTTAGTTTTGTGCCAAGTAGGGGAAGAGTCTGATGTTTTAATTTGGGGGACTGAATTAATATCTTTTTTTGCTCTGGTTAAATCTATTAAACTAATAATGTTTAGAATGCTTTAGAATGTCAAGGTACAGTATTTAAATTGTTGATTGTTCTATAATATCAATGTCAATATATAAACTTTATTCAAAACTTTGAGACCAAGCATTTTAGATAGCTATCCTAATAATGAAGATGGCAAGTGCTTTCCACCCAAGTGATGTGTTATGGGTTGGAGGAGTAATAACCTGCACTAGGTGCTCAATTTGTAGCTTGGTTAAGTTGTTTTGTTGGATTCGTAAGGAGTTACAGGTGAAAGGAAAGCTTAAAAAAACTACTACTTGTTAAGGTGTAAGAGACAATACAACGTAATACTGCAGTCACTGACACACCAGCTATGCTATGAAAGTGGATATGTAGGCCTCCTATCCCATACCCAATCCAAGAAGCAACGGTAGTTTATTTTTTTAGCTAAATGAGAAAAGAATTGAACCACTTTTCTGTGATAAAGTTCGTTTCTGTGACGCATTAGTGTTATTTCTGAGTATTTTATTTGTACTCAGAGAATAGAGGGATGAAGAAATGTTTTGACCTGTCAATTTCATCTGTGAATAAACTCCTAGAAATCTTAATTGCTTCCTCCTTTGTTAGTGGAGATTTCATGACTGCATAGCAATATGGGTATGACATTGAATTTCTTTGAATGCAGGCATATACACAAGAGATCGATGAGTACAAGCGCACACTGCTTCTTGTTAATAAGGCAGATCTGTTACCATTTTCTGTCAGGTTGGTATCTGCATTGCATGTCTTTGTTGCAGCAAAAAAATTCTTTAGCTTTTTAACCTGTTAAATTGTCATTGCTTTGCTCTGCCTGCAGGGAGAAATGGGCAGAATATTTTCGCCTTAATAACATTCTCTTTGTGTTCTGGTCGGCTAAAGCTGCTTCTGCTGCTCTGGAAGGGAAAAACTTAAGTGACCCATCGATGACACAAAATACCCTTCAGAACATGGATAACCCTGATACAAAAATATATGGAAGGGATGAACTTTTGACCCGTTTACAGTGTGAGGCAGAAGAGATAGCCAAGATGAGGCAGAAATCAGGTTCTAATGGTACAGGCTCATCTAATGTTCAATCTCCTCGTGGAAATACTGCAGTAACTTCAGCATCAAAGAATGTAGTTGTGGGATTTGTTGGCTATCCTAATGTGGGGAAGAGCTCAACAATCAATGCTTTGGTGGGCCAGAAGCGGACAGGTGTCACCTCTACTCCAGGGAAGACTAAGCATTTCCAAACATTGATAATGTCTGATGAGCTGACCCTATGTGACTGCCCTGGATTAGTGTTTCCATCCTTCTCAAGCTCGAGATTTGAGATGATTGCTTCTGGGGTATTGCCTATTGATCGGATTACGGAGAATAGGGAGGCTGTACAGGTAGTGGCCAATCGAGTTCCTAGACATGTCATTGAGTCTGTCTACAAGATCAAGCTGCCAAAACCAAAACCATATGAGCCGCAGTCTCGGCCCCCTCTAGCATCTGAACTATTGAGAGCTTATTGTGCCTCTCGTGGGTATGTTGGCTCTAGTGGACTGCCTGATGAAACTAGAGCTACCCGTCAGATTTTGAAGGATTATATTGACGGCAAGCTGCCCCACTATGAAATGCCCCCTGGAATCTCCAATGAGGAAAGTGATTTGGAAGATGCTGATGAAGCAAGCTCATCTGAAGAGCATGAGTCAGATTCATCTGATATTGAAAACCCTCAAGATTTTCAAGGTGAAAATGCACCTGCTCTTGAGCATGTGCTGGAGGATCTCAATTCTTTTGACATGGCTAATGGCCTTGCTTCCAAAAAGCCTTCGAATAAGAAGCCTAAGGCGGCCCATAAACAGCACAAGAAGCCTCAGAGGAAAAAGGATCGCACTTGGAGGGTTGGGAATGATGATGGTGATGGAATGCCTGTAGTGAGAGTCTATCAGAAGCCAGTGAGTACAGGCTCTGTGAAGGTCGGATGAGGATATGGATAGATCGTGTCTCTCCTGTCAGTTTTTCATGGCTACAAATCAAGTCATTGGCTGTTGGTTGTGGCTCTCTCCCTTTCTCACTCCCAGAAAAAAAAAAAGAGGGTAACGAATGAAAAGAAAATGAAGAATATAATTTAGATGGCTTTAGCAGTTGTGTAGTTGAAGTGTAGTTGGTGGTGTAAATAATGCATGCATTCGCATCATCATCATCATCATTATTATTATTATTTGCTGAATTTTGTAAGGAATATGACTTTGATGATATAAACTGTTCTGTTTTTCGTACTGAGCGTCTAACTTTAATTGGAAACTTTATGCCTGCTATTCATGCATAGAGACTATCTAAATTCGTGAGGCAAGACATCGTCACGGTACTAGAATCTGATTAACATTCTGATCAGTATCGGTCACCCCAATTTTATGGTTGTGATGTGGCCTTAGATTTTCATATTTTGTTTGTCTGATGGTGTTTAATACCAGCTACCTAGTTGGGGCAAACAGAATATAACAGACTGCTATGTGACTCTTTCTTTAGTTCTGATGATATGACAACTTTTTTTTTTCAGACATATCAGATAAAAAGGTATTGCGACCTTGACAAGCTGATCCATCATGTGATTGGTTAAAATATGCTCCCATTTTCATTTGAGGGGTACACTTGGGAAGTTGCAAAACAGAATGTCCATTAGTTACCAGTTAATGCTTATGTGATTTGGATTATAAGATAAAATTTTGACCATTTCTTATTTCAACAGATATTCACTCTGGTGAAAACCTTTTCTGTTAAAACCTTTTACCATGAATGTATGCCTGGTTGCATACAGTTTTTTTTTTTTTTTTTTGGGCTTCGTTTCGTCGCATTAACACAGTCTCTCTTTCATGTCTTCGCAACCTTCTTCACATCTTTTCTTTTTTTTTTTTTTTTTTTTTTTAATACCTTTACGTGGATTTGGTGCTGATTGCATGTGAGTTTGTTTAGCAACGCGTCTGTATTATTGCTGTGTCTGCATTTTTTGGCTGGTTCTATGATATTGTTCATGGATCAGTCAAAATACAAAAACGCGTGAACAGTAGTAAGTGAACAGTATTTTACTTTTTAATTAATATTTTGCTACAGTGTTTTCAGTAATAAGTTTTTAGTTTTCATCAAATAAATGGTATCCAAACAGACTTTACCTATAGAGAAGCTGATTATTTTATCAAAGATGCCGAGAGCCTTGTGGTTAGTGGCACTATCAGATTCTCTTATAGAGGAGAACCTGAATTTGTATCCCACTTGTAAGAAAAGCAAAAAAAAAAAAAAAAGATGAAAGAGGCAGTGGTTCATTTATGTTTCCTTGTCTAAGGTTTTCTTAAATAAAAATCATTCTTATAACAAATATTTTTTTGGGAATCAATTACACGTTAATTTAATCTAAGAACGAGGAAATGTTGTCATGGAAAAATATTATACACGTGGAAGGTTCAGGCATTTGACGGGTATCCCATAACATATCATTATATCAATACATATAAAGTTTGGACAAACAATAAAGTAACGATGCAAAAGATTTGACACCCTTTGCGGCTAGGTGATTTGGACATCACTTTCCCTCACTAAAGATGTGTATCACATTCTTATCAAAAAAAGAACAAGAAAAAAAAGATGTGTATCACATTTATCTATCTATTCTTAGTTATGCCCTGTTTGCAGATACCAAAATATAGTTAGCAATAAGCGTTGTAATGTAATAGTTATTCCTATGGTTTAATTATTCTTAAGTTTGGTTATGTTTTTATTACAAGGAATAGTCATTTCTTATGAATAGCTATTCTTCAAAATGAGGAATAACTATTCCTTTTTAAAAGGTTGTATTAGTTATTCCTTAGTAAGTGCATTAATTTCAAAACTTAATATATCTCTAAATAAATAAACCTTCCATATACATCTAATAATTATAAAAATAAAAAAATCATAAAAAATAACACATATCTTTCTTAAATTTAAAAATAACAATTTTTAAGGAAATTTAATTGTATGAATAAGATATTTCCTAAAATAAATGTTAAGTTTCATTCTAATGTTATAACTTACAACCAAACTAATGAATAAGTTACATTACAACACATTTTATTACTAGTATACCAAACGTACCCTAAAAATTCTAAAACAACAAGTAGGGAATCAACTTCAAGAATGATATTTGAGAAAGCAGTACCCAAGCTAATCTTAATCCTTACCTTAAATAATTCCGCATTGCAACTAGTACTGTAACTAATATTTAATGAAAACATTACTAACTTGGTTCTTTTTCTTTTTTTTTTCCTGTTTTTTTTTTAAATTAAAAAAATTAAAAAAATTAAAAAAAAAAAAAAGAAGGAAAAGAAAAGTAGAGCACTTTCTTCTTATGCATCAGGATTCCCTTTTAATTATTAAATCATGACATCACTCCTTTATATATATATATATATAATCTAGATGGAATTCAGTATTTGATTCCTTATTTAACCACAGCATACTTCACCAATTAAAAAAAAATAAAATTCCCACTACTTTGAATATGTTTTCAAAAACCTAAAATTGAGAATGAAGTTGCAAGATTTTCGGGTTCTAAAACCAATCATTTTCTTGGTAAAAAAAAAAAATGCTAACAACAAAAATTTATGGTTGGACTATACTTAAATTAAGAGTAGCTTGCATCCTTGCAATGTCTAGGATATTATACATTAGTAAGTTAAACCAATACATCCACACAAAAGTTACAAAATGAAGAGAAAAAATTTAGTTTCTATTTACAATAAGCTGGAAAGGGTGATTCAAATCCAAGTTCTTTCCCATTTGGAATACCAAACCAAAAGATTGTTAGCGAAAACTTTAGATTCTATATATATCTTTAAACTTCTAGCTTGTTTGCTTGCTATAGAATATTTTCAACTTATTCAGCTTCTGTACAACCTTTTATAAAACTTTATTTTTGTCATAGGCATAAGTGTATAACTCTAATTTTGTTGAGCTAAATACATCCATGATTGTCAATATAGTCAATGAAAGTCTACAGTGAAAGCAACAAGAAAAGAAGCCAATAGTGAGTTATTGTACCTGACTGTATATTTGGAGAGAAAGAGAGAGAGAGAGCTCTCAAACAAAGTGTGCTGTCATTTGGCATTGGCCCATTAACAGGATGAATCTAGAAGATTCCAATACCTTGTCCATTTGTCCATTATGAACCAATGAAGTGCAATTCAATTCAATTCTATCCTTTCTTGTCAGACCAAATGACCAATGAAATAGAATTTATAGCTTTCATAGTTTGCCAACCTGTACTTACACTGCACTTCTCTATCAACTTGTATTTCAATGTGTAACAGTGTAAGTTTACCTTTTAGTTGTTAAATACTTAAATTCATACAGGGAGGTATAGGTATTGATATAATGAAATGATATGATAGTTATAATAAGGACTTTAAGCTAAGGAACTATAATGATTCTTCAAGTACTAATAGTGCAACTGAGCCATTGATTGGTGAATTCATTAAATAAAACAATTTGCAAATTCTAACTGTCTTTTTTTTCCAAGTTGTTGTCTTTGGTTTTGGATTAAGTATTTAATTTAGGCAGTGTATATATTATCCAAGTGAGCAATCGTTTTCAATCTCAAAGGCAAGTGAGTCATCATCTAGTCTGATCAGATGGACCCCAACTTCATTTACAAATTTCCATATTCAAAGCAATAAAATAAAAATTATCTATGAAATAAATCATATAAGGGTAAAGGGTCCTTTAAAAAAGAAAGAAAGAAAAAAATCATGCAACTGTCAGTGTTTAATTTGGGTCAAAGGCTTCCAACACACCCAAAAAAAAAAACTGCAAAAAAGAGTTTTATTCTAATTATAAAAAGAAGATAAGCTGTCAAATATACTATATCCACCCTATTATGATCATAGCTTAAACACTTCAAGTAACCCCCTTAAAATGAGAACTCTTAAGTTTCAAAACTTTTTTATTTTATTTTATTTATAAACAACGTTCCATTTCATTAGCAGCCAAAGGAATAGAATCTACAAGCAACATTTCTCTCTCCCAAGCTTTTCTTTTTTTTTTTTTCTTTTTTTTTTTTTTTATATCAATTCTCTCCCAAGCTTTTGAGTTTCAACCTAAGCCTTATGTTAATCGTGATATGCATAAATATATTCCATTTTGACGAAATATATAATGTGAGTGAAGCACTAGTAATTACAAAATGTATTTATTGGGGGACCATTTGCGTGAGAGATCAAATTTTGGCAAGAACCCGAAGTTGCTCTTTATTTGATTCCATAAGGAAGGAGTATCAACCTTCCAAGTGTTCATGATCTAGTGAGCCCCATTGCAACTTACAGGCTCCTAATCATTGTTGGAGTCAAGAATATATTATTGAATCGCATATAAATTTGTATAGACGAATCTTATATATAAAGGCTAGTTGAGATAGCTACCAGTTGAGCATTCGCATTTGGTTTCTACAAAAAAAATTCTATTTTACCATCTCTAAAGTTACTTTATCATTTATACCATACCATTTTATAACACACCCAAAATCCCAATTTTTATTTTTTTATACAATACATTAAAATAATATATCTACCCAATAAAATATATAACCCAAAAGTGATTAAGAGAGAGAGAGAGAGAAAGGAGAAATTAATAAAATATGGGGTTCAAGTTTTACAAGTTGCTACAGTACTGTCTTATATATAAGACAGTACTGTAGCACTATTGCAAAAATTTTAGCACTTAGCAGTGCGGATAAAGCATGTCTCTTGTGCTTGGATGGTAAAATATCCCAACATATGCAATATAGAAGTGCGAATGCTTTAATAGTATGATACCTAATAGTGTACTACAATAGTACAATGATGGGTCTAGACTTAGTCTATTCAAATTTAAGGTAGATTGCAAGAGACCAGCTTAAGTTCGGATACCAGCATTAAAATGCATCGGGGAATGTGACTTTTTGTGAAAATGTTTGTGAGCTAATTATAAGATGCAATAAAATGAAGTTGTAAGAGCATCACCATCAGTTGTTTCATAAAAAATGTCATTTTGACACATTAAAAGCCTGCTTTATTATTTTACCACATCATTTTACAATATCTCATTTATCAAATATTTTATTATTTAATTATATACATTAAAATAATATTTACTACGCATTAAAATAATATATTATCTCTTCCCTATCATCACCATCAACAACAACAACGACACATCCACCACTGCCGCAACAACAGTCACCAACAACCATTGTCGCAACAACACCGACCAGCCACCACTGGCACAAACCCATATCCACCAATGCCAAAACAGAACCAAAGAGTTTGGCACGACAAATCAAACAAAAACATAACCCATATCAAACACAACCAGAGAGATCGACACGGCAAAACAGCCAAATCAAACAAACCCACATCCCAAATTAAACAAACCTAAAAGCAAAACCCACTGGCATAACCAGAGAGATCAGCATGGCAAAAAACACAACCAAATCAAACAAACCCACATCCATTGACACAAACCCACATCCCAAATCAAATAAACCCAAAAAGCAAAACCCATCGGTGCATGGGTTGCTGTGGATGTGGTGGGTTGGGTTTGTGTGGTTGTGTTAGTGGACGGTGAAACAAATAAGGGGAATCGAATCTTAGTGAGATTGGGTAGATTTCAGCGGAGGCAGGTTGCTTGGAGTGACATCAACGGAGGTGAGCGGCATTGGCATTGGAGGAGAGGCGAGCTATTGGTGAGCGGCGGGTGGAGAGATCATTGTGGTGGAGAGAGAGAGAGAGAGAGAGAGAAGGGTTGAGAGAAAGTGAGGCATACCAAAAAAAAAGAAAAAAGAAGAGAGAGATAAAATGATAGAGAGGAGAGAGAAAATCATTAAAAAATTAATATTTTCACATACCATTTCTGGCCATACCATGCCATCTTTGAAACATCACTGTTCATATGTGCCAAATGTTTTGGCATTTGACACACCTCATGAGAGAGGATTTTTGGTATTTGGTGTGTCAAATGCCAAATATTTGGCATTTGGCACACCTGATGGTGATGCTCTAACGATTTGTAAAGAAAATGATGATGAAAAAGATAACAATCAATCTCGATATGCTTGATCTATTCATGTAACATATCATTATGGATAATGTGAATAGTTCATGTGGTAACAAAATAGGATAAAGACTAAAGAGATAGAGAGAGAGAGAGACCCGTATACTATAGATGACATCGCAACCAAATAAGCTCAGAAAGATGGTGCCAATAAGAGCTTGATGTTCACTACAATATTAGAGTGATTAACAATAGCTTATTTTTCTTACTACGCTAAGAGGCAAGAGAACTATATATCAATTAGAAAGCAATACCCAGTAGTTGAGTGACAATCTGTAGGGTCTCTTGCCTAATCTACATTAGAGTATGCTCTAGGCAGAAAAGGTGATTGCGATGAGAAGTGTAGCCTATGAAAAGAAAATCTTTTTGTGGCAATAAAGAAAACAAAGCACATTAACAAAATGAGTGGAGCATGGAGTAGCAATGAACTAACTCACTAATGGACAATATATGAGATATTAGGTTGAGTGATAATAATTAATAAGATAGACAAAGATGCCAACTAGCTAGCGGAATAGAGTAGGATGGGATAATGGTTCACCAGTATAAGAATAAGGTGAACATTGGGTTCAAAATCGGTGAGTTAGCAATCTTGTTGTTTTAGAGGCCAATGCATGAGAGAATATTAGAGGGTACTCAAGGTTTGCTTCATATAATATACATGCATTATTGAAAAGATCTCAAATCCAAGGAAGTAAAAATACCTGGTAGTGGCTCTAGGAATATTTTTCAAGATTGTCATTAAAAAACTTAAATTAATAAAAATAAAACTTGAATATATTAACATCACAAAAAAAAAAAAAAAAAAAACCCACAAATATATGAAGTTTTTAAAATTTCCTTCACAAGTTTTCATCTTTTGAAATCGTTGTATGATGTAATAGTTTCACTATCAATATTATCAGTTACATCTTTATCAATGTACAAAATTAAGTAATCATTAAATTATTGACCTCTCATTCACTTTCATATAATATCCATGCATTAATGAAAAGATCTCAAATCCAAGGAAGTAAAAATACCTGGTTGTGGCTCTAGTAATATTTTTCAAGATGGTCGTTAAAAAAGTTAAATTAATAAAAATAAAAATTGAATCTATTAACATCACACACAAAAAAAAAAAACACCCGCAAATACATGAAGTTTTTAAAATTTCCTTCACAAGTTTTCATCTTTTGAAATTGTTGTATGATGTGATAGTTTCACTATCAATATTATCAGTTATATCTTTATCAATGTACAAAATTAAGTAATTATTAAATTATTGATCTCCCATTCAATTATCAACATATTGCCTTAATTAGTAACAATATAAACAAAATGCATTATCTTTGAAAAAAGGTATCACATAAATCCAACAAATTCAGCTTATTTGAAAAGTGTGAATTTCTTTTAATAAAAAAATAGCAATTTTAAAATCTACCATTTGAAAACACAATTTAAAAAAAAAAAAATCACAATTAAACGTTTGATTTGGGCTTTTAGGCTAATCTATTTGTTTGGACAATAATTTTTTAGAAATGTTACGTTCACAACATTTTTGCAACACTTGCACAACAAAGTTTAGGTGGTAAGTTTTTACTAGTTCTACTTCTAATTTTGAACATACCACTGAAATTATTTTTTTTGTCCATGAGTAACATCCTGCTACTTATAATTTGTTATGAAAATGTTGCGAACATAGCATTTCTTGCAATTTTTTGGTTTAACAGACCAAAATTTTGGAGATGTTGAATTTAATTTTTAACGAGCTCAAATTGTTATTTAAGGTGTTCAAGTTTTTTTAAGGGTAGTCAAGTTTTTTTTTTTTTCCTAGGGTGGTCAATGACCCATATTAATTTAAAATTAAATTTTTTTAAGGTATATTAAAAAAGAAAATCAACTCAAGATGGTTATGTGACTACCTGAACTGTACTTGGCGTTGCCCCTTAAATACCAAGGTTCTTCGTCTCAAATTGTTGACTAAGAGAAAGTTTGAGCTTCTAAATATCAATAAGGTCATTGCTGGTGATGATAATGTCATCAACACATAATAGGAGAATGATGGCTCCATGGTATGTGCAACAAAGAAATAAGGTTGAGTCATATGAGTTGAGTAGCCAAGGCGAGAGACAATGGTGCTGAATATGGCAAACCAAGCACTCAGAGCATGCTTAAGTCCAGGGGCGGAGTCAGGAATTTTTGTTTGGGGGGGCCAAGTTGCGACGCTAATATATTTATCAAGACAAGTTCCACACCTACACACACATATACACACGCGTGCTTTTTATGATATATACACTCATATATATACACACTTTTTTATTTGATAAGTTATATATATATACACACCCAACCAAAAAAAAAAAAAAGATTTTAGTATTTTCAATCAAAATTATTTTTGACGGCGATCTTTCTAAATAATTCATTTTTTCCATTTTCATAGTCAAAATCTTAAAAAGTTTCATTTTAAACACAAATTATCAAATTTTATGCTAAAGTAAGTAAAAAATCTTTTAATTGAACTAATGAAATTTTCAAAAACATGAATGATCCAAAACTTGGAGAAATAAGTTAGGCTCCAAACATATTTAAAACTATCTTTCTTTAACACATTATATGACAACTAAAGACACATTTCATGTGTAGTTTTAGTGACAAAATTTTTTTAATGAATCAATGACTTGTTAATCGTCACATAACGGGTTGAAAAATATAGATTTAAACATGTTTGATACCAAATTATATCAAATATTTAACAGATATAAAAACACATTTTACAATAAAAAATAGAATTGTAAAAAATAAAGTTATATCTTTGTAACTATTAGACCAATTATTTTTTTTAAGAGCATTATTGGACTAATTCAAATATTTGGGGGGGGGGGAACTCTTATTTTTTAGACTAAATTTTGAAAACATAAAAATAATTGTATATATATTTTAAAAAATTTTAAAATTTTGGGGGGGGGGGGGGGGGGGGGGGGGGGGGGCGCCATGGCCCCCCCACCCCTGTACGTGCCTTCGCCCCTACTTAAGTCTAGAGGATAAGAAAACTCAACTAGGGTTGCATGAAAACTTGGAAAATAGATTAATGAATGAGGGGCAAATATATTGATGATGCGTACATACGAAATAGAGGCACACAAGATGAGCAAAACTCTATTCATAACCAATATTGTCCCAGTTCTTGCTCACAAAATGAGATGGCTAGCCCATTAAAAGGGAAATGGACCTCGAAGATATTATGTGCCCCTTCACCGAGGTGTATTGAAGATGGTTCCACCATCAGCAGCCAAGGATGGAATGCCTCCTGAGCATCATATGAAGGGTATAGAGAGACATAGAAGCATTTAAAGAGCCATAGTGGAGCTTCTTGATAAAGTAACAATTACTTTCATATAAATTAGATTCATCTGCCTGACATAGTCGTATTTGCTGAATAACTAGCTAAAATAATGCCTGCAGCCCCAAAAGTCTATCTTCGTCATAAAAATGGAGGTATTTGCTGAATAACTAGTCAAAATAATGCCTGCAGCCCCAAAAGTCTATCTTCGTCATAAAAATGGAGGTGTAGGTTTCTAAGCTGTATAAGGACAACACATTCTAAAGAAGGCAAAGATATGTGAGTATAAAGGGAGGCTGGAGGCAAAAGAGACAGCAAAATAGAGAGAGAAATAAAAGAAAAAACTATAGAATGTTTGTAAGCTTGTTCTTGAGCATTATATGGTGAATACAATCGTATCCTTTATGTAAGCATCAATTTGGTCTTGTTCTACTTATTGAAATCTCCCATTGTGGAATCTTTGTAATCCTTCTTTATTAAAAAAAATGGTGACATCGTCATTCATCCATTTTTGAGTCACACACTATGCATTTATTATTTATTCCATTTTCCTTCCCTCCCACATTCTGTGGGGTCAAACATGGTGTGTTCTAGTGAAATTTTAATCAAGTCTTTCCTTACAACGAAAACAGGACATTTGCTTCACAAATAACCATTAATTGCGTGTACCGTCTGTGTAATAATCATTGATCTAAAAAGATTTTCAAATTGTGTTTGATTCTCATTAGATGGAAAGACAAATTGTGTGAGTCGTGGCCCTGTCTCAGAGGCTGATCCATGTGGCCGGCCCTGTCTAGGAGGTTCCACGTAGGCCATGCATTGTGGAACTGTGAGTTGCCTCACAAACCTCCTTTGCTCTTATAGTTCTTTCTTAATGTGCCAAACAGAAAATTCTTTTCACCTTTTGTTTGATTTTTTTAGAACACCTTTTCTTTTAAAAGTAGCTGGTGATGTTTCCCAACACACAAAAAAAAATTCCAATCCAAGAAAACATTGCATTTCATGCGGTTATTATATATACAATAACCAAAAAACACAACAATTGTAACTGTAGCGCAATTTTTTAATGGCAATGATAGCATAATATCTAGCTAAGCCAGCTCCCACCCCATATGTTCTTGTCAGACCGGATCAATGTTACTTCTACGCGCTTCCCAAGTATTGTTCAATTACACGGACAAATCAAAATGGACCAGGTCATATTTTATAATTATTAAAATTTCCATTATTTTCTTAAAAAAATTGATACCCTTTTTACTCGATAAAATCGAATCCCTTATGAAAAATCCACTACTGACAAATTGCGTTTTACTTGCACCTTGAGTTTCTGTGTACAAGCATTTGGATATTACTTATTTTACTGAAAATTAAAATTTAACAATTAAAAATAATAAAAAAATAATTTTCAGTTACTATTCGCACTCACAAAACATTGTTAATTTGCCTTAATGCATTATTCAAGACATGAACAGTACAAAAAACACTGATCAAATAAAATAAAAAAGAAAAGAAGAAAACACAGATGTGAAATGCATGAAACACCAATCCAAACGATCACTTAATTTCTAAATAATAAACACCATAAATCCTTTTAGTGGTACCTCAGCTATTTTTCTTTTTCGTTTTTAGAAGAAAGTGATAGCTCAACTTTGATATCATGCATAGAGCACTCGTATCATGGTGTATATGATAGAAAAAGAATCATATTTTAATTAATTAAACTTAAAATTTACTCATATCAGATTATGTAAAGTTGTGTAAAAATATATAATTGCTATAGTAACTACGTAAATTTATACTAACATTATTCATTTGCATTTAATTTTTTATTCTTTTTTTAACATATCTAAAGGATGAAGGATGACAATGGATCATGGTTGTTGACTTGTTGTGTAAGAAGAAAGATAAACAATTAAAAAAAATCAAAAAATTCATATTTTAATGAAATGTGGTGTAAAATAGAAAACCTGATGTGGTGTGTTTTGAAAAATGAGTATGTATAACAAAAAAAAAAAGTATATTCTTATAGTAAAATAAACATAAGTTTTTGCATGACCTGATGCAAATACTCAAAATTATAAGACACAAATGAGAGTTCTGTACGTACTTACATACAAATTTTAGTTATCATAGCAAATTGCAAAATTTACTTATCCACAAAAGTAAAAAAGAAAATCACTAGTAAGAATGAGATTTGTTTAGGTTAAACAACCACTCAAATGAACGTTAGTGAAAAATCACAAAATCGTATTTTTACATGGATACATTCCTAATAACTAACTGTAAAATTGAATTATTAATCTTTATTTATACAATCATGAAGCACGCACTTATCTAAATATTAATATTATTATTATTATCTGCTACAACGTTGTTCTTCCACTTAAAATTTTTCCCCTTATTGTTTTACTATGGATATCATATGCTGATAGTTGTTTTATTGTATATAATTGTCGTTGGTGTTGTGCGTAGTATTTTTATAGTGTTGTCGTAAAAGAAAGGAGTTGAATGTTTGAGAACAAAAAGTAGTATGCTTATACATGGCGCGAGTTAATTAAAATTATATATATATATATTAAAAGAGGATCCCCTCTTATCAAAAAAAAAAAAAAAGAGGATCCCCTCCTTCAACTAGATTTTAATGTTATTCAAAAATACTTTCATTAATTAATGGTAATTTCATTTAGAAATAAGGTCATAAATGTCAAATAACAAATTTCATTTTGAATTAAAAAAGAGAATTCCAAAAATTTAGGATTTTTTTTCTCTTCATGTTCAAAAAAGAAATTACAATAGCCACTGCACACCCTTAGTGCAATGGTCACTCTACAAGTATAAGTGCTTGTGGAGTATGGAGGTATTTCTAAAGTTTATCCTTTTTATTTACTTAAAAAATTAAAAAAAAAAATTAATAGATGCAAATTATTAACCTATACTCAAAAAAATAGAAAAGCCTCTTAGCACACGCTCAGTTGAGTTTTAGAAACTATAACTATGCCAAATGATTCATTTAAAACATTTATTACACATTATATCTTGGATTTTTGTCACTTGTAAATATTTAAATAAATGATCATAAACGAAACTCTGTTACTAAAATAACAATTGACTTATTAATTAGAGTGCTCATTTTGGAGTGAGCTTGGGGCTTACACTTTTATAACTACTCATATCCTTCACTTTAATTATTTAGCCAAAAAAAAGGATTTATCAATTGGTAAGATAATTTACTTTAGGTAGAACTTTATTACATTAGTTTCAAAAATAAATTTATAATTTTACATCAACAAAAATTCTATTACAAATAATTTGAAGAAAATAAAAAAATTTATAACTTATTTTAAATTATTTTGATAATCTATCATATGTTGCATTTAATATAATAAAAGTTAATCTTATATATTATGTTGTGTCATTGTCAAGTAATCAACATTCGCGTTATACATTGTAAATTAATATACTTTTGCCATGTGACTTATTAATTATTAAAATGATTAATTTATTATATATGTGAAATATTATGAAAGTTTAATTTTCAAGTGGCATGCTAATGATTAAGATGGGTAATAATTGGGTACTCCCAAAATACCATAAATATGTATTTTCCCCTCTCACATAACTATGGATTCCACTAATTAAATTTATGATGGGACTCACAATTCATGTGATAGGGGGGAGTAAACATTTATGGTATTCTTGGAGTATTCAATAATTTTATGATTAAGATAATATAATTTTGATTATATTAGTAATATAATTTGTTGATTCACATATAATTTTTATTAATTTGTGTAGTGTATGAACATAGGGTTGTCTAGACCCGACCCAAACCCGTTGGCCCGACGAACCAGCCCGATTTTCACCCGATTTCAGCCCGAACCGACCCTTCCGTTGGTTGGTGACGGGTTTTCACGCCTTCCACCCGACGCCGGCGGGTCGAGTGGCGGGTTTTCTTCTCCAAAACCCGAGCCACCCGACCCGACTAATGTAATATACAAAGCCATGAACTCTGGCAAGATCAAGCTCAGATTCGAGGAGATCTCGACCTTATTTGGTGAGATCCGGCGAGATTTGAGGAGATCCAAGTGGATTTCGGCGAGATCTGGACCATACTTGGTGAAATCCTGCGAGATTCGAGGAGATCCAAACTAATTTCCGACGAGATTCGAGGAGATCCAAGCTGATTTCGGCGAGATCTCGGCCATATTTGGTGAGATCCGGTGAGATTCGAGCTTATTTCGGCGATTTTCGGAGCAAATGTACTGAGTTTTTGAAAATTCCGGCGACTCTTTTGAAGATTCCGGCGACATTTGCAGAATCCGGCGAACCGACTGAACCGATCGAACACTACCCGAACCCGAAACCGACTCGACCGATTGACGCCGGCGGTTGGATTCGGGTCCCTCCGCCTTCCACCCGACGGCGGCGGGTCGGGTCCGGGCTGGGTCGAAAACCGACTCGGCCCGACCCGTGGACAGCCCTATATGAATATAATATCAGTTCATATATAAAAATAGAAATAGAATTCATAAATATCATCATAATTGAATAAATAAAGTATTAAAAAAATTATGTTAGAAAATAAATATTGAAACTTCATATAATTAGTTATTTAGTAGCAAAATGTTAATTAAAGTAGTAATTTAAATAAACTAGTTAGAACTTTGGTAATGGAGTTTGATTTATAGTAGAATTAAAAATTTTAATGTACTTTATGGTGAGGTGAGAGATTCTTTTGGGATAAGAAGTCTTATTAGTTGTATGGAAGAAAAGGGATTGGAACAAGATCCCATTTGAGCTTCCTATTGCACCAAAGCTAGAACTTTAGGCAATCCCTATTGCGATGGCCTCGAGAGGAGGGGATTAGTTGACATGGATTGATTTTGATCACGGCATGTTCAATATTGGGTTAGCATACAAGCTAGCTACAAAGGTGGAGAATGCTAATCACTTTGGGGGTAGCTGGATTTGGAAGGTTAAGGTCTTGCCCAGGATTCAAGCTTTTATTTGGCTGTGTCTACATAATAGCATAGGACTAAAGGACTACCTATGCTCAAGGGGTATTGTAGATGATAACTCTTGCCCCATATGTCACTCCTCCAATAAGTCCATTGTACATGCTCTAAGGGATTGTGCCATGGTGAAGCCAATTTGGTTTTAGTTGGGTGCTCATGATATTGATAATCTTTTCTTTGATAGAGGCATAAATGAGTGGCTTAAGGTTAAATGGCACTAGCAAGCTTACAACAGATCAGCTGCGTATTCCTTAGAGTAGTTTGTTTCTAATGGCCATTTGGCTGATCTAGAAAAGAAGAAATCAATTGGTGTTATGGAATCAAGGTCTGAATCCACACTTGGCTAAAGAAATCATCCAAAGAGCATTCAAGTATAATTTTTGTGCTGCACCTACCAAGGTGCCTAAGTGTAGAGTTGCAACACCAGTCCAATGGTTTAAACCAAAAGCGGGGTGGATGAAACTAAATACTGATGGTTTTTCACTTGGTAATCCAAGCATGGTAGGGGGTGGGGGTCTGATTCGGAATGAAGAAGGCAGATGGGTAGTTGGTTTTGCTCGCAAGATGGAATCACTTCAAGCTTCCTTGCTGAACTTTGGGCGCTTAGAGATGGCTTGAGTTAATGCGTTAGCCGTAGCTTTGTAGCTATTGAAGTAGAATTAGACGCCAAGTCTATTGTGGATGCTATTTCTAACCCGGAATATTCTAACATCTTTGCTTCCTCGCTCATGGATGATTGTAGTAGCTAATCGGTGTGCGGATGCTCTTGCCAAAATGGGAGGACTGCTAGATGCTGATTTTACTGTTTTGAGAGTTCGCCTGTGGACATCTCTTGTTTTTTAGATTTTGATTGCAATGGTTTGTTCTTGAACAGGCTTTACCTTGTTTCGTTCTTTTCATTTTAGTTGTGTTAATCTAATTCCTTTTCACCAAAAAAAGAAAAAAAAAAGAAAGAAGGGGTAAAGATTGTCCACATGGCAATAGCATAAGGAAACAAAAAGAGAGAATATATTCATTCGGTGCAACCATGACATGTATGAAACAATTTTTATTATATAGTAAATGCAGTGTGACAATAATATGCTTACATTAAATTTTTCCTTGAATATATTGCTAGAGTCGAGTTCGGCTCTTCAAAAAAAAAAAAAAAAAGAGTCGAGTTCAGCTGGATTTGATACAATTTTTTCTATCAGAAACACAGGAAAATGGCAATTGAGCAACAAGTTTCTTGATAAATGTAATAGAACTTCATGAAGTCTAAATTTGGACTGTGGAGTTTATATATTTTCTTCTAACAGGAGTCTAAAATTTAACAAGATTAGTTTTAAGTGACATGGTTTTGTCTATGCAAATCTAAAAGAGTAGTGAGATAACTGTATATCAGTATATGAGTTAGTTTTAACAGTGAAATCGCGCGTGATGTTCACTTCCTTTTCGTTGTAAATTGCTTTTATACTTCCCAACCTATTAGTTAGGAAAAGAGGCAAAACTTTCCGTAAATAGGAACCGGTAATCATCGTTAATAGTTTTATTCGTTCCCGGTTTATCCGGTAACACTTCTTTCTGTTTGTCGTCGCAACCACCACATCTGGCGGCGCATCTTACCGGCTAATTACGGTAATAAATCTAGAGAGAGAGAGAGAAAAAACAAAGAAACCAAAAAAAAAAAGTTTCAAACAAAATTGGAAAACAACGCTCCATTTCTAGAGAGAGACATAAATACAACACCACCAGGCCATTCTCTCAAAAAATACGTACATTTGGAGAGAGAAAAAGGAAAAGGAAAAGGAAAAGGAAAAGCAATATAAATAAAATAAGAAATACTTGTATTACTATACACTAAATTATAATTTAATTCCTAGAGAGAGAAAGCGTGCGATTGGTAGAGAGAAAGTGAGGGATTTTTAGAGAGAGAGAGAGAGAGATTGGTATTTTTTTCTCACTTTGATGTGTTTGTTCGTCTTTTTGAGAGTTTCTCTGTCCCGTTTATTTCCTTGAGGTCCTTCAGAGAGAGAGAGAGAGAGAGAGTTAGAGAGAGAAAGAGATAAAGAGAGAAAAGCCTCGATAACTTTCTCTTTGCTTCGAACTTTCTTTGAAAATTTGCGTGGTTTTTTCTCGGACTGAAGAATCGAGGATCTGAGCTAGGGTTTTTTTTCTTCTTTTGTCTGTGAATTCTTCGAGTTGCGAGAATCGTTGACGGCAACGGGGATTTTGATTCCAAAAGTGGATCAAAATGTTGATTAGAAATGCGAATTCGGGATAATTGTTGCTCCGATCTTGAACGTAGGGCTCGAATCGAGGGATTGAAACAATGGATGTGGACTCGTCGTCGATGGTGCCGGAGACCGATCACGATCCCGCGGTGCAGAACCACAATACGCCGTCATCTCCGGCTGCAATGGAGAGAGAACAACTAGGCGAGCCGTCGCCGGCTCAGACTCCGGCGCAACAACCTCCGCCACAACAACAACAACAGCAGCAGCAGCAACAGCAACCGCAATCTCCACCGCCGGCGCAGCAGAGCCCGGTGGTTGGACCGAGGCACGCGCCGACTTATTCTGTGGTAAATGCGGTCATGGAGAAGAAGGAAGACGGTCCAGGACCGAGGTGCGGTCACACGCTCACGGCAGTGGCTGCGGTCGGCGAGGAAAACGCGCCTGGCTACATTGGACCAAGGCTGATTTTGTTCGGCGGTGCCACCGCGCTCGAGGGCAATTCGGCCGCCACCGGAACTCCTTCTTCAGCCGGAAGCGCTGGAATCCGTATGGTTTCTCATTCCAATTTGCTCAGTTCGATTGCTATTTATTATTGGTTGCTTGTTGGCTTATAGTTAATACAAGTTATTAAAAAGGAGCTATTTTCTACTTTTAGATTTTGGTGTAGCATGAGGAAACCCTAATTTTCTCAGTGAGTTGAATTTATAGTAAGCCAAAGTCATCGAAGCTTCATAGTTTGGTCGTCTTGTTGATTTTTATGTTGTGAAAAACCCTAACTTTAACATTCTTTGGAGGGTGAACCTAGCTTTGTCTTACAGATCTTTGTTGTTCTGCTATTGGATTATAGAGTAGCATTTGTTACTGTTTTGAAACTTTGGTTGTTCAAGTGGTATGTGATCCCTAGTTTTGCCAGATTCCAATGAGTTATAAATTTGTGTTGATATCATTCATGATATTGGTAACCTTCAAATTGTATTGATTTTGTGACTAGATGGTATTCGCTTCTCCATAAGTGAGGTATGGAGCGTTAAGGTTATTGGGTCAGTCGAATCAGTCCTCTATAGATGTGTGTTGTATTTATCTATCCAAAAAAAGTAAAAAGAAGAAAGAGAAGGGGATGTTTCACGTTCACCTGGTATGTTTTGAATCCATGAACTCCCTTGCTATCTGTTCTTGCAAGGGAAGGAGGCACTGATTTACTTACTTAATTTTAGAGTTTTTAGGTTTTATTATCAATTTTGGTGCAACAACACAAAATTATATTTTGTTTTTGACATTTAACCCTATGTTTGGATGAGGGGAGATGGGAGGGGAGGAGAGGAGAAAGGGGCTGAAATGTACGAATTTAACCACACTCCAAATTATGTTATGGTTTTGACAGGTGACCCTATGTTTGAATGGAGGGAGAGTGGACTATATTCCGGTCACCTTCTTGTCTCCTCTCCTCCCGTCTCCCTCCATTTTAAACATGCCTTTAGTAAATTTGATCCCTTGTATTGTCGAATCCCAATGAATTCATGCCAAGCAATTATTGCTTTTGTTTTGAATTCCAATGAATACAAGTGGTATAGTAGGCATAGCTTTTCAGATTCTAATAATTCATTGACGTTTCTTTGTTCTTTTGTTATTATTTATGGTGCCAAGAAACCTTGTTTTGTTGTTTTATCTAAGTGTTTGATTAACATACGAGCCAAGTATCCTTGAAGCCAGCCTCATAATATGATATGATATATATTTATAATTTACCAAATGGAAATTCCAAATATTGGTTTGTTTTAATTCATGGATTCTTGTTTTCATGAAATTGACCCATTCTTGAATCTTTATTGAATATTAACAATTTTACTTGGATTGCAGGACTAGCAGGTGCTACAGCTGATGTGCACTGTTATGATGTATTAACAAATAAATGGTCTAGGTAAGCCTAGGAATCTCATCTCATCAGCCTATGGCTATACACAACAGTGCGTTATTGGCTACAGTTAAATAGTGCATTTCTACCCTGATTGAACTTATTTTAGTGCTTATAATAAACCTTTTTTGCAGGATCACTCCCTTTGGAGAACCGCCTACACCAAGGGCCGCCCATGTGGCCACTGCTGTGGGAACTATGGTAGTTATTCAGGTTAGCATGCAGTATATTATCCTTTTAGTGATCATTTTGACCAAGTCACAGTTTTAGTTCTTACTGTAGACTTTCATATTTCGAAACAGGGTGGAATTGGTCCAGCTGGTTTGTCTGCTGAGGATCTTCATGTTCTTGACCTGACACAGCAACGACCGCGATGGCATAGGTAGACTCATAATTTCGTAAATATGTGCTTCCTCATTTTTCTCTCTCTCTCTCTCTCCTCTATATATATATATATATATTCTGCAATTTATTCATTATGAACGGTTGATATCTTGTAGAGTTGTTGTTCAAGGCCCTGGACCAGGGCCACGTTATGGGCATGTGATGGCTTTGGTGGGGCAAAGGTATCTCATGGCAATTGGTGGGAATGATGGTAATTCACTCATTCAAGCCTCATCTTTTTTTTTTTTTTTTTTTTTTGGGGGGGGGAGGGGGGGATAAACCAAATTCATACTGTTCATTGGTTACATAAAAAAACCAGAGATGCATATGTTGAGTGTTAATTGGACATAAACAGTATTGTTGTGTGCTTTTCAGGGAAGCGGCCTTTGGCTGATGTATGGGCACTGGACACAGCTGCCAAGCCATATGAATGGCGAAAGTTGGAACCAGAAGGAGAGGGTCCTCCTCCATGCATGTAAATCTCTCTCTCTCTGAATGGGCCCAGATACAAAGTTATAAATCGTCACATTTATATGTGATATCCAATACTTTACCTGAGTTTTTTTTTTATTGAACCTTTGCATATAATGTTTATTTGCTGTATGTTTTGCATTTAAAAGTGTTAATGAGCAATAAATTGCACAGGCTTGTTAAGTGAATGACCTTCATTTAGTCATTATTTTGTGACACATCTTTAGCCTTGGGTATATTACTAATTACAGTTTAAGTGATTTTCTAGGTTTTTGACTGGGATGATTTGTCATTCAGACATAACATGTTCACATTGCTAATTGTAGTTTTAGTACTACTTAGAGACAATTGATATATCTAAGCTTTTATTTAAGTTAGCTGGACATAATATATTCACTTTACTGGTGACGGTTCTTGTGTAAGTTACTAGTTAGAGATATGGAGTCTTGGTGGTGATAAATTACACGAATTTATTTAAAGCTTTTAATGAAGTTAATCTATTCATTTGCTAGACATAGAATGTAATATAAGATATGACTGTGTTTCTAAAAACGCCTAATCTAGAAGTTGTGGTTGGTATTGTTTCTTTCCATACTTTGTGCATTTTTAGGGTCTAGGACTTTGGGCTAACTTTCTTTGGTGCCAGTTTTTTGAATAAATGGAAAGAAGGCTGTTTCATGTCCTTGCATGTTGTTTCAAAATCCAGTGTTCAGTTTATAGATAGTTTGCACAAGTTTATACTAGAATGTTGGAAGAGAGGAGTAGGCTGAATCAAGAATGTTCTTTTGTCATTCCTTTGATTGGTCTATGGTCTGAACTGGATGGCACTTCAGTTAGTGCTTCTCTTACAATTGCTGGCAGTTATTGATGATATGGATGGCTGACCACCTCATGTCCAGAAAGTAGACAATCTTTAACTGCCTTGCAACTTTTATGTTATTTTTTTATTTTTTATTTTTTGCTGTGTTGACACTTTTCAGTTGAGATTGGACTTTTGCTAGAATTGGACGAGAAGGACTGTAGGGCTTAGAAAATAAAGAGCCATATAATGTGAATTTTTTTCTCTAGCCTTACAATTTTGTGACCTTTTGGAAGGATACAGTAGGATAGCTTTTGGAAACTGCATTTAGTTTCCTGACAGATACTCTTTGTTATAATTGTTTGTCATTTTATACTTTCAGATAACAGTTAGTCCTGGCTCGTGTTACATGTGTTTCTTGTGTCACGTGCATGCATTTTTCTATTCACAAGAGTTTCTCTTTTCCTCATTGAGAAAGCAGTAAACATTTGTCACACTCAATAGGTTATGATATCCACACTTTTTTTAAAGTGCTTATCACTTGTTGAACGTGTGAAAATGATGTTATGATTCATGAATAGCTTGTGTGCATGTTATTGATTTTAGCCCTCATTTACTCGATATGTCTGATTAGGTATGCAACTGCAAGTGCACGCTCTGATGGTCTTCTTCTGCTTTGTGGAGGAAGGGATGCAAACAGTGTGGTGAGTCAAAAAATTCTAACTAGCATCATCTTTAAATTTTGGTATGTAGCATTTCATAACTTGGCTTGGCTTGTTGTCACTCAATTCTAATTGACTAAGATGTGATGCAGGCAGTGAGAAGCTAGGTTTTTTTAAAAAAAAAAAAAAAAAAGGATTTAGGGGTATTTTTTGTATTCATATTCATGTAATGGGCTAGGTCTTATTTTAATTTTTATTATGTTACTGTGTCTTTATTTGTGTCCTCATAGTTATTTCAGAGCCTGTTAAATCTGAGTTCTGTTATGGTTAGGTGTTAGTTGATTATTTATATTGATGTAATGTTTTCCATTCAATGAAGAATATGTTTTGCTAAAATTCGAGAAGTAATGGATCTTTGTTTGGTGACTTTTAAAATCAGTTGTTAAATTACTCACACACATTTGTCTAGGAATACTCATTTATATCTGTAGTATTCATTCTTTTTTCAAGGCTATTGTGTTTTAATGTTGCATGCACAATATTGCTGAAGCTGGTTACCAAAATTCTTGTTTCTTATTTAACAGTGTACTCCTTTTCTGCTTAAGTTTGAAGTTTGGTTAACCTGGATTTTGTTTCTTGCTCTCATGATTACTTGCAGCCACTAGCAAGTGCATATGGACTTGCTAAACATAGGGATGGCCGATGGGAGTGGGCAATTGCCCCGGGCGTCTCACCATCTCCAAGATATCAGCATGCAGCAGTGGGTTTTGGTTTTTTAAAATTTTGTTTGGTTGACTACCTGATTTATTTTTATTAGAAGATGAATCACATGGCCACATATGTTTCCAGGTCTTTGTTAATGCAAGGCTTCATGTGTCTGGAGGTGCACTTGGTGGGGGACGCATGGTGGAAGACTCATCAAGTGTTGCAGGTACTTGGTTTGGTCTTTACATACTTGAGTTCTGATCTGGGTATGGTTGAGACAGTGGCCTTTTAAAACATAAGTCAAATGTGCATTGCTAGGATTGTCAGGTGAACTTTTGTGAGCTTAGCCTGGTTTAAGCTCAGCTTGTGACTAAGTTTTACCTAAAAAATGTTGACCCAGCTTTTTTCCCTGATAAGTAAGTATTGGCTCAAAAGGGAGGGGAAGGGGAGATTCAAACCAGTGACCTCTGCTTCATTAGGATGGTCCCCAGCTGATTGGGCTACCCCTTGGGGTAAACTCAGCTTTGCCTAGATAGAGCTCAAATAAAACTTATTGCTCGCAATTTTGTGTGTAATAGTAAGTTTTTTTAGCATACTTAGCGAACCAATGATTATGTGACCAATGTAATGGTGTTTTTATTTTTATTTTTATAATTTTTATTTATTTATGTTTTTTTTCAATGGTTTTGAATTGAACTAAGGGTAGTGGCGGAGCCAGGATTTGATGTCATGGGGAGCAAAATTTATAAGCTTTTACACAAGCATAAGTCATTTTGTGGGTTTTTTTTTTTTTTTTTTTTTTGGTTTTTTAAAGTCAAGATTCCACTTACTATTTATATGAAAAAGGTTGTTAATAGTTAGACTAACCTCAAGTGCAACTTATGTGAATTCTAATGCTAAGATATTAATTAATATTAACTCATAAAATAATCAAATTGTAGCATTTTTAACACTATATTGTAAATATAGATGTACTTGAAATTTCATATTTCACTTTAAAACAGTTTAAATTTTGGAGATTATCATGTAGTCCTTCTCATATTTTATTACTTATACACAGGTTTACTTAAGAATAATAAATTATTACATTGTGAATTGTATTTTTTATAATTTTTATCACTTTTGAAAGGTAATAATAATGGTTTTTTTTTTTTTTTTACATTTATTTTCCTTTTATAGGTTTTGAATCTTTAAGAGACATTGATAAAAATAAGAAAGATTTTCCTTAAATGAAGTTTAACATATGAAGGAAATAATATCCTACCAATCATGTATAATAGAAAAAAATATAGAAAGAAAATAAAAAAGTCAAATTCTAATATGCATAGGGAGCAAATTCGTGAACATATATATGGGTGAGGATATTTGGGTGGGGCCTAGCTTCACCCTTGATTGATAGTGGAAAAATATGACGGTAGTTTATTGAAGAGATGCTGGACATGGGTCTGTTGGTGCTTATATTTTCAGGTGGGTGACACTAATTTATCTCAGCTGAGAATCTAACAGCTTATTACATAATTGGAGAAAATGGAAGGGATATTGCATATGAGGTGCATCTAGAGAAAGTTATACAAATTTTATTTAGAATGTTGAGGTTTCTGGCCTCTATTTTGACCCTTTCTTTACCCAACTGTGAGTATAGATCATTATGCTTTCTCTAGGACATGACAGTGAGGTTTAAGTTGGACAGATATTCAACTCTTAGGGTTTGGAAAATTTCTCTGAGTAGTCATATAGGACTTAACTAACCAAAAAGAAAAAGGAAAAAAGAAAAAAAGAAAAAGAGCAGTCATATTTGATTTAGTATGCTCTTCTGTGTGCCATTGGTCCTTAATTTTGTGCCCAATTGTTCTGATCTCATGATTCTCATGCTGTTAGGCATGCTTTTCCCCTTACCTCTTGGATGTATATTTTTCCATATCTGTCTATAATGATCAGTATTGTGTTGGTTTTAGAAAGTTAGTTATTGTATATAGTTCTTTTTCCTTTTAAGATGTCATTTTTTTTTTTTTTTTGGGGATAAGTAATAAGATTCATTGAAATCAAAAAGAGAGGAACACCGAAGTATACAGGGAGTATACAGGGGTGAACAAATAAAAAACGAACATTACAAAAATCGAGATGTCATTGTTCAACTTGTGCTATCTTGTTGCTGTTAGGGTCTGATGGATTTGTCTTACTTTCCAAGACAAACTGAAGTGATAGGTTCTCTTTTGACATTTTTTTGGATAAGTAATAAAAATCAAGAAAAGAGCACAAAAAGGGGCACAACCCTAGTACGTGGGGTGTATACTGAGAAAAAGCCCAAACAAAAAGGGGAAGAAAAAGAAAAATAGATACAAAGAAGACTGAAGTTCAAGGAATCCAACAACTCTAGAAAGTCCACAGTAGAAAAGGTGGTTGATATTAAAGTCCAATCATAAAAGGGTCTTCAAGAATAAGAACTTCAAATTAAGCAAGTTCTGCTCTTTCCCTTCAAATTAATCTTACGCTAACTAACTTTGTGAGTTTGAAGTAGAGATTTGTTGTTCAAAGTGTTGCGCTTTATTCTACTGCTGGTATTAAATATAATTATGACACTTATCAAAATATACATACATACATACATACATACATACATACATACATACATACATATATATATATATATATATATATATATATATAATTATGACCCTGTGCTACCTTAAAATAAATACTGGCGGTATACTTGTAGAAAAATATTGGGAAATTCATTATAATTTTAGTTTGATTGTTACACGTATCACCAAAAGAATTGTTGCTGTTATGCTGAAGTAAGTTTATTTTTTACTTTCTCTTTTTAAGATGATCCACCCAAAGATATCTTACAAAACTTTCATCTTCCTTCCCTTTTGCAGTGTTGGATACTGCAGCAGGTGTGTGGTGTGATACAAAATCTGTTGTTACTAGTCCTAGGACAGGAAGATACAGTGCTGATGCAGCTGGTGGAGATGCTGCAGTTGAATTGACAAGGCGTTGCAGGCATGCAGCTGCCGCAGTTGGTGACTTAATATTTATTTATGGTGGTTTACGTGGTGGTAAGAGATGAATCTAATTATTTCAAATCTTGCATCATTCTGTCTTCTAATAACTTAACTTATGCTGATCTTAATGTAGAAATGTTAGCCACTTAAAAAGTATTGCATTAGTAACTTGAGTGATGTAAAATACATTTCATCTGGTTCTTGAGGTCAATTTTAAGCACCATAGATATAGTGGTGGGACAAAGTCTTCTCCTCCAGACTGGGTTAGGTAAATCTCCTCCAACCCATTGCATGATGGTTAAAGATATTGAACATTAGGCTTTTAATGAGTGAGTACCATGGTAAATAGGTTCTGTGTTGCTGAATAATTAGAATTTCACTTTTATATAGAACACATTTTAGCAGTCTGTGATTTAGGGTGAAAATTGGAAACGGGTAGGATTGGAATATTTACAATAAAATGTTGAAAGTTTGGATAAGGAGGTTGTATTGGAGGATAATGTACCTGCATTAATGATGGATGAGATATGGAATTAAATGGCTTTCTTTTATTCTTGGCATCAGAATGTTATCCTAACCAGATATTTCCTTAAGTGCCGATGTTCTTCTGAACTCTTTTCCTCTCTTTTTTGGTCATAAATTGTGGCAAGCAAATGTGTTTATCTTGCAAGCTAACAATATTTAGAGTTTGGTCCTCCATGTAGGACTCAATACACTTTTCTGGATGGTGATGTTTAAAAGCTTTTCTATTTTGGATAGTGGAGTTCACCTTGTATTTATGTGTTGGTGAGCTGATGATTGTCAAAGTTGATAATACTTCGGCAAAATGATTTGTTGTGTTTATCCTATAGGGGTGTTGCTTGATGACCTACTTGTTGCTGAAGACCTGGCTGCTGCTGAAACAACAAGTGCTGCTTCACATGCTGCAGCTGCGGCTGCTGCAGCTAATGTTCAAGCAGGGCGGTTACCTGGAAGGTTCATTGATGAAAGGACAAGGCAAACAATGCCTGAAGCAGCTCCTGATGGTTCAGTTGTGTTGGGGAATCCAGTTGCCCCTCCTATAAATGGTGACATGTATACTGATATAAGCACAGAAAATGCCATGGGATCGAGGTTGGCTAGTTATAGAATTTGTATTTGCATTGGATGTTAGTTATTGATTTGTAGCTCGTTATCTTATTTATTCAAAAAGCATTTGGATGTGGATTTTTATGCAGGAGAATAAGCAAAGGTGTTGAGTATTTGGTTGAAGCATCAGCAGCAGAAGCAGAGGCTATCAGTGCTACATTGGCCGCTGCCAAGGCACGGCAAGTTAATGGAGAGGTTGAACTGCCTGACAGAGATCGTGGGGCAGAGGCTACCCCTAGTGGAAAACAGATATCTACCTTAATTAAGCCTGATTCAACTGGATCTAATAATATTGCTCCAGCTGGAGTTCGGCTGCATCACAGAGCTGTCAGTATTAGTTTTGGATAATATTTTGAACATTATCTCAAGCCAATTTTATTATGGAAATGTACATTTGTGCCTCTGCTGATGTTTTCTTGAATGTGTTGTCAGGTTGTTGTAGCTGCAGAGACTGGTGGAGCTTTAGGTGGCATGGTCAGACAGCTTTCAATTGATCAGTTTGAAAATGAAGGCAGGCGAGTCAGTTATGGGACCCCAGAGAGTGCAACTGCTGCTAGAAAACTATTAGATCGACAAATGTCCATCAATAGTGTACCCAAAAAGGTATAATGGACCTAGTTATACACTAAAATATAATTATCATTGTAAATAGATGCATATTTTTTTGATGTAGAATAATGAAACAATAAACCTGGACCTGTGCGGCCTACCACAATTAGAGAGACCTGGATGGCTTTTCTTTTGTTGTTTAATCAAAGGAAATAAAAATGTCCATGTCAAATGGTTCAAAAGATTTCAGTTTGTATGCTAATATTTATGTTTGCAACAAGTTTGGGGTGAGTTGAGATCATCTGAATTCTACATTAAGATGTGTATCTCTTTGCAACTGCTTGGCTTTACTGGTTACTTTTACATGGCTTTTTAGATTGATGTAGTATACTGATGATGTGTTGAAAATTGGAATTTCATTAATCAATAGAAAAAGAATATGTTTTTTTGTTAAGAAAAAATGCATGTTAAAGAAATCTTGCCTTGGAATGAACTTCCTAATTACTAATTAAATAATTTGCAACCATGATCGTTCTTGGCTTGTGAGCCCTACATCATCAAGTGTCTGAAATTTATATGCATTCCAAGATGCATGTTAATGATTACATCTCTAAGAATATATTTTTGATTTATTTTGTTTTGCTTCCATGTTGTTTATGTTCCTGTTGGGTATACATATGTATATCAGTCATTTATATCTCCCTTTAAATTTTATTTATCAAAAAATGTCTCCCTTTGAATATCAAGACAGTGGGTAAGTTGCAGAATCAGCGACTCTTCTCCCAACCATTTTTTAGGTCAATCTATCTCTTGTCCTTATCTCACACTTATGCTATCTAAGTTTTCTTATAAAAGATTAATGTTCTTTGTTTTCTTTTTCTTTTTTTTAAAGTTTCCTTTTTCCCATATCTTATTAGGTCATAGCAGCACTTCTAAAGCCTCGTGGCTGGAAGCCTCCAGTTCGCCGACAATTTTTTTTAGATTGCAATGAATTAGCTGATCTCTGTGACAGTGCTGAGCGGATATTTTCAAGTGAACCAAGTGTTTTACAGCTTAAGGCTCCCATCAAGATATTTGGTGATTTGCATGGGCAATTTGGGGATCTCATGCGCCTTTTTGATGAATATGGATCACCTTCAACTGCTGGGGATATCGCGTAAGTTATCTGATTAGTTAAAAATCTTTTGTATCAAGCATAGTAGTTCATATGGGCCAATGAACTCTAGCCCAAATAGCACTTCCTCCCCTTTAAGAACAGGTGGAGGGTAAAGACATGGGTTCAAGACCCTTTGGGTGCATATGTAACTTATGGAGCATTACAGTGAACTTGGGGCTCAAATTTATGCGTATAGACTGGGTGGCAGATTAAACCCTGAGAGCTGAAATGTGACGGAAATATTTCGTTATATCTCTGTCTTCTTACTTTTTACCTTGTTTTGGCACTTTCAGGGTTCCCTATGATTATTCCTGCACTAGCCTTTGTATGAATGAAACATACACATACCATGGGTGTTTGCACACACTTTTATGTACTTGTGTGTTATTTTACAGTTGTGGAGGACTTCATGATCTTATGTTTTCTCTCAATAGATTTGTATACTTTGTATACTTTCTTCACTGAGTGAAACCTTCATGCATTGGTGAAATGTACCCACTTGTCATCTGATTTTAGTTTGAAACTTGTGGTTGAAGAACTTGATTTTGTGTGTATCATTTATTGGTATACAAACTTGACACTGAGCTTATATGCTGTGGGTAACTTGGTTGTTGGACTTAAGGCATGTATTATTGATAGAGTAGAGACTTAGAATTACCTGCCTTGTGGTACAAAAAAAAAATCAAGTATTGCTTTAGGAAATTAAGATTATTGTCTACTAAGATAACCCACTTTTTTAAGCATTATTTATCTTGAAAAAAAAAAAAAAAAAACTCATCTATTTAGTTTACAGCTTACTTCAACTCCTTCCCCGAGCCCCAAAAGTTTATTCTGAAATATTTTACCTGAAAAGTGAGTTCAGTTTGTGAAAATCTATGTGGGTTTAAGATAATGGTCTCTACTAAGGAACGTGAATCAAGTCCCAAATTTATAGCAAGCATGAAACTTGGTCATGGATGCAAATAATCCGAGGGCAGATTCTTGATTTTGACAAGATGTGCCGCTATAGGACAGCACTTAAAAATAATGATCAGGGATTGCTGACAAACAATGTAGGTGACCTAGTGCCTTGCTTATAAGTTTTGTGGAAGGGAAGGTAGAATTAAGGCATATCAGGAGTAAAGGTTGGATTGAAAAAGTATTTTAGGGGTTATGGGGTGTAATAAAGAAGAGAAAGTTGCATGGATTTTTGGGGAGGAAATTTAACGGTTTTCAAGAATAACAACTGTATAACAGTAAGGTTAGGGGTTTGTGATCAAAGGATGGTCTTAGGAATGAGATTGTTTCAAAAAGATGGCTGGCTGTGCGTTCAAAATTGACTGCTTAGTTCTGGATATCAATAAAGGAGAAATCTCCAAATCTGAACTAGTAGAAGTCTAAAGAAGAAGAGAGAGAACCTCAAAGTTTGATGATTGGCTTGTAGCATCTTACCTTGAAGAATTTACTGGTCTCACCATCAAAATGGTTCGTACTCTGCAAAAAGGATTTCATGAACAGACTTAGTTCCTGTCAACAAGATAGTTCATACAGAAGCAAAACTATATAAATTAAATTAGAAACTTCTACTTGGACAGAGAACTTTGAACTTTCTTTTTTTTGATAAGTAATAAATAATAATATTGAGGTCCTACCGGGAGTCGAACCCAGGTCGCTGGATTCAAAGTCCAGAGTGCTAACCACTACACCATAGAACCTGTTTGTTAACTTTGAACTTTCTACAACTGAACAAACCTTGGAATAATCTCAAACAAGAATAGATTAGCCAGGACTCATATCAAGTAGGAGTCTCTAATTTAAAGGACGGGCTAAATATGATACAGAAGAACGCAAATTAAAAACGATTAAATACCTCTTACGAAATGTTCAGTGTTTTCTAATTTAAAGAGGCTGGAACCATGTTGGTTGGTCATGTCCATCAAAAGCATTTCTGCATTACTCCAATACCCATTGGATTTGAAAATATTTTTGGAAGCAATCTTCTTTTTATCGCGCTATTCAACATCCACGCATCTTTGGTCTTCACAGTCTCAGTTCATTTATGTTTCTAAAGCATCTCATTAGATCATGGATGTTAGCTTGTTCTTTTTATGTTTTTATCAGTAAATCATTGGCTCTTTTTTCACTAGAGTGATATTAGTTTAGCTCACTGCTTTGCATTATAGACAAGTCTATACTTGGACACTTTGTTCCCATTATGCTGATTTTGTATGGTTGACTATCAGATATATCGATTATCTCTTCTTAGGAGATTATGTTGACCGAGGTCAGCATAGCCTGGAAACCATTACTCTCCTGCTTGCTTTGAAGGTAATTTTTGTGTTAATTATGTTTTTGATGCATTCCTATCACTTTGTCTTGGAACTTGATGGTCCAAGAATTATGTAACTTATATCAATTTTGCAGGTGGAGTATCAACACAATGTACATCTTATTCGTGGGAATCATGAAGCTGCAGATATTAATGCTCTTTTTGGCTTTCGGATTGAGTGCATTGAGCGCATGGTATATATTAAATGCATTAAATAATGTCTGTGCTATCTTGCATCAACTGGTTGGAGCTAACAACTTTGTAACTTGCTGAACAGGGTGAGAGAGATGGAATATGGGCATGGCATCGGATAAACCGATTGTTCAATTGGCTTCCGCTGGCAGCTCTAATTGAAAAGAAAATCATCTGTATGCATGGTGGTATTGGTCGATCTATAAATCATGTGGAACAGATTGAGAATCTTCAGCGTCCAATTACAATGGAAGCAGGCTCAATCGTGCTTATGGATTTATTGTGGTCAGTGAATGTCTAAGCCGTTTCAGTTTGGTGTGTGATAATGTTCGTGAGTCTTGTTGATTCATCAATGACAATTTAATATGCTTTCTCCTCAGGTCTGACCCGACAGAAAATGACAGTGTGGAAGGATTGCGACCTAATGCCAGAGGTCCAGGTTTAGTTACTTTTGGGGTGAGTCTTGTTTTATAGCTTCTACTATCGTTTTATGAAGCACACTACCTTTCAAGTATATGTTGAAAGAAGTGTCCTATGATTTATGTGTTGATATATTCCAAAATGAGAGTATGTTTGAATACATTGATTCCAACTTGTGTCAAAGGTTTTAAAAGTAAAAGCACATTTAACAAGTTTGTAAGAGGCTTGAGATTAATTTCTGTGTTGATAGTTCTCAAGATATGGATATCACCGGATACATTGAAGCCAATATCTGTTGATCAATTTCAATTATTTGTAGGATGTTGATACTATTAGCAAATTTTGTGGCTGTAATGGAAGTACAATAATGATTTGGGTACTAGATTCTATATCTAGGCTGTACTTCAATCATAATGTAATTTTGGTGATTTTGTCTGAAAGGAGGTTCTATGTTTTCATTAATTTAATTTTATATCTTCCAATAACCATTTATTGATTCTCCCCCTTTTCATATGTAATTCTGTGATCATGTAATTGTTCAGGGAAACTTTGTGTACACACCCAGTATACATAAGGTTTCTCCTCTTTCATTATAATAAAGTGACTAAATTTTACGATGGCTGTCAACCTGCCACAACCCTCATCTTTTTTTTGGGAACTTGAGACTGGCTGTGAACAGAGTGAGGTTTCTCTTCTATTTTAATAAAATTTTATTACTTATATTAGAAAATGCTTCCATTTATCTTCCACATCACCCCCCCACCACCCCCCCGGGGGTTTAGGTCATAAGCAGGTTGTGTGTATTTGGGATAGGTCTTGAATTCTAATCTTATTAATTATTAGTTAAGTTTGTGTCTGCGTGTTATGCTCATTAAAAGGGTTTGCTGTTGTAGCCTGATCGTGTCATGGAATTCTGCAACAACAATGATCTTCAGTTGATTGTACGAGCACATGAATGTGTAATGGATGGATTTGAGCGTTTTGCCCAGGGACATTTGATTACACTTTTCTCAGCTACCAACTACTGTGGTACGTTCCTGGTCTTTGTGACTATTTATGCATTTTTTAAGCTCCTTAGATGATTTAACATTTTTAAGTTTGGCCCTTGCCCCTTTCGACAGGTACTGCGAATAATGCAGGAGCAATCTTAGTTTTGGGTAGAGATTTGGTGGTGGTTCCAAAACTTATTCATCCCTTGCCACCAGCAGTTTCATCGCCAGAAAATTCACCGGAACGTCATATAGAAGATACATGGATGCAGGTGATGCCTCTTTGTGTGTGTGTGTGTGTGTGTGTGTATAGAAGGTTGGGTTCAAATTGCACTTGGTTTAACTTTTGGTAATGTTACACTATTTTTTTATTGGATGTTTATTTTGACAAATTCATGGGTGGATTACATTCTCTTCTTATACCTTTCATGCTTGCAAAATTTTAAGATGATAGATATCTCATCTATAAAATGTTAACTTGAAGTTTTTTTTTTAGTGGTTACACCAGCGTAAGTTGATCTTTATATGTGTGCGTGCATGTTAGGAGTAAGTTATACTTGGTGTAACTATAACAAAAATCATTCCATCACTTTATAGTTCACATCATATTAATATTTAGTCAATTCCACCTATGCAATTTATGTTCTCTACATGCTTTTCGTTATCATGCACACTAAATTTCATATAAATTTATTCTTATTTACTACCCAATTCATATATTCATGCATCTAGTAATTTTTTTTTTAATTATTTTTTATTTTGAAGAATTTATAAATGAGAGGGTTCTTAATCATTGATCATCAAGCTTGATGGGTTTGGAGAACGCATATATTCTAATAATAGATTTGATGAAATACTATTTGTTAAAGGTATTAGATGGTGTAGTATTAGTTGCAAGTTACAGACTTACAGTAGGGGTGCAAATTGAACGTATGTGTATGTGCACGACCTAAAATTGCTACATTGTTTTGGTAGTAATCCTCCTCTACTCTTTTTTTGAATGAGATCAGGAGCTGAATGCTAACAGACCTCCAACACCAACTAGAGGCCGTCCTCAAGTAACAAATGATCGAGGCTCTCTTGCTTGGATATAATATATTGGTCCAAATTGTTTCCCTTTGTTACTTTCACGCGTATGCTACCATGTGGGGTTGCATTTCTGTATAGAGAATGATGACATATGACAGGAATTTCCGTACCTGTGATCTTGGTTCCCTCAAGAAAATTGGAAGGCTTTCTGAATTTTGGGTTTCTCGCCACACAGTTGGTGGACCTTAACATGAAGATGCGAGTTTGGAGAACCAGGTTGCAGGCGGCTGTAGGTTTTCTTTGATGTGCTGAAACTTGAAAGTTACAATATGGGTCGAGCCCCCCCTTTGTAAATTGAGCCACAGGCAGGTAGAGGTCAGTCTTGGTTGTTTCTTCCTATGGGTTGGTAGTGATGGGTATTTTTCTCATTAATTATATTATTTTTATTTCTTGTTTTAGGCCTATTATTTGTTCTCTTTTGAGAGGACACGAGGTCTTTATATGTGATGGTGAGATATATAATCATTGTGGGCATCCGTGTATCATAGAGGTGTTGCTTTGTGTAATTTTCATCTCTGCTTTGTACAATGTAACTTCTGTGTGAAGATAAGAAACGTTTTTGCCCGCTACATGAAAAATATGAAGTTTTGGCCATAGAATGTTGTATCTTGTTTTCTATTGCTAAGAATTAGAGATGTAGCTTTAGCTTTATTTATCTGTGATGTTGTAGTCTTGTTTTTTCTATACTATTCTCTCTCTCTCTCTTCAAGTTTGACAAGCAGTTTGATTTTGATTTCCACGCAAGTGCAATGTGCTTGTCAAAATGCAGTACACAATAGATTTTTTTTATTATTTTGCTTCTCAAAAAAAAAAAAAAAATTTTATTTACTTTTTTAATGAAGCCGAGAAACCCCTAATTTCTTCATGTTTATTACCAACGTCTAAAATCACTCTTCTGTTGTGGAAATAGAGAGGTCCGTGGGCTTGGAAATTTAAAAGTAACACATAACAGTGATACCAACAGGCTTGCCTCATGAGCAAGGTTGTTTGTTAAAATTGGGATTCTACGTAGGATCGTTAAAGATAGGTGAGATTGAAGATTGTAGGATTAGATCGTGAATTGTAAAATCTTACATATTTTTAGATTTAAAGCAAAAAAAAAAAAAAACATTGATAATGGCTTTCTATGTTGAATAATCACGTAAATTATAAATTTATCTATAAAAAAAAAACTTAAATTTGCATCAAATGATGTAATTTGCATGTTATATATTGCTAAATCTATACTAATGAAACAGATATATTTAAGTTTGGACCCAATATATTTAAAAAGTTCAATAAATATTTAATTAACAACCAAATATTAAAATATTTATCATAACATATGGAAAATATTTCTGTAGGGGCTCCTTTTTTGGAGGTGGGCCCCCTGACAATGAATTTGTAGAGAGTGGGGCAAAGGGTTTGGCTCCGGCCGGCCCTTCGCCGGTCTTGTTTGGACTTCTCGTTTGTTTGCTCTCCGTCTGGGGTTGCTCCTCGGCTGGGGTCCGAGGAGGCCCCCCCTTCACTAGGGGGGTTCCTTGACTTATATACTTTCTCTGGCTTGATCCTGGCCTTACAGCTGTTGGCCATCCGGGCTAATGGCTCAGGACTTGTCCCATCAGACAGGTTCTTTCCCATGCCGGGGGTTGCTGCCCCCAAGGCTTTTTAGTGAAGGGTCTTGTCAGCATTGATGGAACCTGGAGGGCCTGACAGAATAGTTAAGTGTGGATGTGACCACCTGCAGTAAGCCTGCCCCCCCCTAACTAGATTAGGCTAGGTGCGCCGAGGATAGGAGTATCCTCGGCTCGGGCCTTGGAAGGGCTGAAACCTTTAGGTCGACCATCCGGGGAGATCTCCTTCCTCGGCTTGGGCCCTGGGCCCGCCCAAAGGTGGGCCGGGGACTCTGGGCCCTTGGGCCCCACAATAGCCCCTCAAAAACCCTGCTGCACGTACCCTCGGACGGGGAGGAGGGTTTTGCAAACCTCGGCCCCTATGGTCCGGAAGGCCGTTGGTTCGGCTGGTCCTTTCTTGAGCGGTCGGATCGACCATTAGGCCTTTCATTTAGGTAGTTAATTTCTTCACAGGAACGGATTCTCGGACCAAGCGGTACTTTGACCCTGTCGAAAAATAGGTAGCTCCTTGTGTGCAGTCGCTGCCTTTTAACTACGAGTGTTCAGCTCCCCGTAGGCTTGAGTCCGTAGACCATGCAAGACCTAGGTACGGTTGCTGCCTTTTAAGTACGAGTGGTCAGCTCCCCGTAGGCTTGAGTCCGAGGACCATGCAAGACCTAGGTACAATTGCTGCCATCGTTTCCATGTGGCTAGCTCCCCGTAGGCTTGAGTCCGTAGACCATGCAAGACCTAGGTACAGTTGCTGCCTTTTAAGTACGAGTGGTCAGCTCCCCGTAGGCTTGAGTCCGAGGACCATGCAAGACCTAGGTACAATTGCTGCCATCGTTTCCATGTGGCTAGCTCCCCGTAGGCTTGAGTCCGTAGACCATGCAAGACCTAGGTACAGTTGCTGCCTTTTAAGTACGAGTGGTCAGCTCCCCGTAGGCTTGAGTCCGAGGACCATGCAAGACCTAGGTACAATTGCTGCCATCGTTTCCATGTGGCTAGCTCCCCGTAGGCTTGAGTCCGTAGACCATGCAAGACCTATGTACAGTTGCTGCCTTTTAAGTACGAGTGGTCAGCTCCCCGTAGGCTTGAGTCCGAGGACCATGCAAGACCTAGGTACAATTGCTGCCATCGTTTTCATGTGGCTAGCTCCCCGTAGGCTTGAGTCCGTAGACCATGCAAGACCTAGGTACAGTTGCTGCCTTTTAAGTACGAGTGGTCAGCTCCCCGTAGGCTTGAGTCCGAGGACCATGCAAGACCTAGGTACAATTGCTGCCATCGTTTCCATGTGGCTAGCTCCCCGTAGGCTTGAGTCCGTAGACCATGCAAGACCTAGGTACAGTTGCTGCCTTTTAAGTACGAGTGGTCAGCTCCCCGTAGGCTTGAGTCCGAGGACCATGCAAGACCTAGGTACAATTGCTGCCATCGTTTCCATGTGGCTCCCGAGCGTGAGGACACAGTGTTCACCTCTCTGGGCAACTCAGTCTCGCGTCGGTTAGGGGTCCATCCCCCTAGCCCCTTGCAGGAAGCTGGAGCAAGAGCTATTGTATAACGATTACGCTGTCGCCTCCAATAGGATCTTGTCCTCGGATCCGAGGACTTCGTTTTTGGCGGGGGGTTATCCTCGGGTCTTTTCCGTGAGCTGTCTTTCCTCAGGTCGGCTTGTGACTTCGCACGTGGGGCTGACCTTGCTTCTGGTTCGTGCTCCTCATCTTTCTGGTTTACGAGGCGTCGCTTGGCCTTCCGCGCTTCCTGTTTGACGCTTTGGTGTCCGTAACGCGCCTCCATTAATTCCCTCGTAAATCAACACGCAGCAGGCAGCTGGCAATCCCCTTGGAACTGGGCGGGAATTAATTTCCCTTGACAATTCCCTTCGAATTCCGCGCGGTTCAGCCCCCGCTGGTTTTCGCCCTCCATAAAAGGCGTTCTGGGGGGAGCGTTTCTCCTCATTCCATGAATTCTCCCCCACAAACAAGCGTAAACACTTTTGCCCTTTTGAGTCCCCTTGATACCATCACCAGGGTTGTGACCGCAGTTAGGAGACCTGGGGCCAAGTGCCGTCGTGGCCGCAGTCCCCACTGGGCTGTCGGCGCGGCAGAGTTCAGGCGTAACACTGGCCGAGTCTCTCATGGCGGCCAGGGGGGACGTCATTGAAATACCTAACGTCCTCCCCCAGAGTGCACCTCCGACGGAGGGAGCACGCGAACTCTCGTCATGGCCGGTGCCCGAGTATTGCCGTCTCCGACGGTCAATGCTCGTGTAGTCCGGAGGGGGTCGAGGAAGCACCACGAGGGAGGGTGTCCCGGGGTCTGGGGGCTCCTCACTTTGTTCAAGCTTTGGTTTGAAGGTGAGCCAGCCCCTAGACCCCCTTGCCGTGCTTTTACCGTCAAGTTCTCCCATTCTCTTAACGCCAATAAAAGCACGGCTTGACACTTCCTTCATTCCTGGCAGCAATTCTTTGCGAGTCTCTTGCCCAGCCAGTCCCGAGACCGGTCCGCCTGAGCCTCCGATTGTAGGATTAGCTGGTAGGAGTTCTTGTAAAACACGTCTGTCTGAGCCTCTGATTGTATTTGTAGCTTAGTTTTTTTTGAAATAATGAGAATTGTGGTTGTAATCTCTTGTAATCTTTTCCGAATTAATAAAAGACCTTTCTTTTACTTGTTGCTGAATTTTCTTTTCGCACTGCCATTCTCCTCTTTTTTTTTGCACCGCCAACTTCTGAGTAATAATTGCCTTAGAACGATCGCCGGTTGCGCCGGCCGGCACACTAACCCTTCCCATAGACGGCGCCAATTGTAGGGGCTCCTTTTTTGGAGGTGGGCCCCCTGACAATGAATTTGTAGAGAGTGGGGCAAAGGGTTTGGCTCCGGCCGGCCCTTTGCCGGTCTTGTTTGGACTTCTCGTTTGTTTGCTCTCCGTCTGGGGTTGCTCCTCGGCTGGGGTCCGAGGAGGCCCCCCCTTCACTAGGGGGGTTCCTTGACTTATATACTCTCTCTGGCTTGATCCTGGCCTTACAGCTGTTGGCCATCCGGGCTAATGGCTCAGGACTTGTCCCATCAGACAGGTTCTTTCCCATGCCGGGGGTTGCTGCCCCCAAGGCTTTTTAGTGAAGGGTCTTGTCAGCATTGATGGAACTTGGAGGGCCTGGCAGAATAGTTAAGTGTGGATGTGACCACCTGCAGTAAGCCTGCCCCCCCCCCCCCCCGCCCCCCCTAACCAGATTAGGCTAGGTGCGCCGAGGATAGGAGTATCCTCGGCTCGGGCCTTGGAAGGGCTGAAACCTTTAGGTCGACCATCCGAGGAGATCTCCTTCCTCGGCTTGGGCCCTGGGCCCGCCCAAAGGTGGGCCGGGGACTCTGGGCCCTTGGGCCCCACAATTTCTAAGTTCCAAATTTGAAATTCAAAATAAGTTAGCACATGGAAACTAGTTAACTACAATATGAAATCTAAAAGCAAAATGAATATTAAGGTGAAGTGAACATTTAATTATTCACATTTTAAGGTTCTTATAACTACCGTTTTAAATTCCTAATCATCATCATTCATTTTATCATCTATGTAGACATTATATATTTGTATATTAGAGTTGTAAAAGACATTAAGATACAATTTCACACTCAACTATTCAAGTTATAACATTTAACAACAATTAAAGAGCATGCATGCTCAAAAAAATCAATCAATCAATATACAAATATAAGCATAACTGATAAAATTATATAAAAAAAAAATATTTTAGTAATATTAGACAAATTAGTATATCGATTAAACAAATTTAACAATATTATAGCTTAAAATGCAGCAAAGCCAACATCAAATTCTTCATTTAGAAATGATGAAGCATTCTTTCATTTCGATTACAAGTGAACTAGAAATTAGAAAATATTTGCTTAGATTGACATAATTTCATAAAATAAAAAATAAAAAGTCATATCATCACAATATGAAAAAATAAAAACCCTTAAAACTTCATCAAAACAAAAGATTTATCCCATTAAAAAAAAAATTATATTCTTGGTAGAATCGATAGGATCCCATACGATCCTATAATCCTACGTATGATTCTACAATTTTTACAATCCTAGTGTGATTCTAAACGTTTTGGTGAGGTAGAATCGTAAAATTGTGCGATCCTATGATCTAGATCGTGATTTTGACAACCATGCTCTTGAGGGATTTGAAACTATGACTCAGTCCATTAGAAAAATGGGATGAGTCTTGCTCAAGTGTGACCTTCCTTGATCCTTTAATCCAAAGCTGCGATCTTGATTTGCTTGGTAGTAGTTGCAGTTCGTTTCTTTTGCTTGGAAAAGGAGTGTCTTATGTCATTTAAAATTTCATTGCACTAAGGGTCCGTTTGGTTGGAAGAGTGGAAAAGTGGAAGGATAGAAAATATTTAGTTTTCCCTCATGTGTGTTTGGTTGGAGGGATGGTAAAGTGGGGAGCATGGAAAACTCTTTTGTTTGGTTGAAAAGAAAAGTGAGAGGATAGAAAATGTAGTTTATATAAATTGACTATTATACCCTTGTTACATAATAGGTAAGAAATAGATTTATTTGTACTCATTAAATAATATAAAATTTACCAACAATTATATTTTTCAATGAAAAGTGTTACGTCTATAATATTTTTCTCAATACTTTCACAATAAAATTTATGTGGAAAGTTGTTACCAGTTCTAATTTGAACTCACTACTGAAATTATTTTTTTACTCACCAATATTAACTAATAACAATCTGTTACTTAAAATTTATTGTGAAAATGTTGTGATAACATTTCTCAATTAGGATTTTTTATTCTTTATGTTATTTCTCTTTCTCTTATTTTGTTTCATCTATACGTTTTTCTTTTCTTTTCTTTTTTTCCTCCTTCATATACGTTTGTCCTTATCTCTTTATTTCCCCCTTCTGTTCTTTCTTTTTCTCCCTCATTCAAGAAGTGCTCTCATTCTCTATTTTTTGTCTCCAGCTCTTGCTCTTTGGTTTTTTTTTTCTTCCTCCATACACATTTGTCCTTATCTCTTTATCTCCCCCTTCTTTTCTTTCTTTTTCTCCCTCATTCAAGAAGTGCTCTCATTCTCTATTTTTTTTTGTCTCCAGCTCTTGCTCTCTGTTTTTTTTTTTTTTTTTTTTTTTGCATACATGTTTGTCCTTATCTCTTTATCTCCCCCTTCTTTTCTTTCTTTTCCTCCCTCATTCAAGAACATTCCAACTAGTGCTCTCATTCTCTCTTTTTTTCTCCAGCTCTCACTCTCTGTTTTTTTTTTTACTTGATTCCACAATAGCTGTTGTGTTTGTGAAGAGGGTAGGTGGGAGAGGGCATTTGTGTAATTCTACGGTGAGTGCAGTTTTCTCTCCAAAATTTTCCTCTTGATTTGGGAGGATGCAAATTGTGGGCCTAGGAGAGAAAATTTTCTCCTGGGTTTTCCATTCTCAGTATTTTCTTCAGTATACCAAACAGTGGAAAACACTGTTTTCCACCTTATTTTCCTCCCTTTGTTTTCCATCCTCCCTATTATTCCCCCAACCAAACATAGTGTAAATAAATTTTGTGGTCAAGATTCTAGTAAGGAAATTGACTTTGTAATTCTTCACATTAAGGCTGTGTTTGGTTAGAAGTGAAATAGGAAGGATAGAAAAGAAAGTAGAGAAAATAGGTTTTAGGGTTGTTTGGTGAAGAGAGAAAAGTGGAAGGATTTTTTGTGGGCCAATACATTTTCTCCCTTAACCCACCAAAAATAAGTCTCTCTAAAATGAAGAGAAAACACGGTGGAAACTTGGCTATTGGTTCAACTAATTGTTTTTACAAAATTAACCCCTTTCTTTAACATTAGTTACATCATCTGCCTTCATCAATCTTTTTCTTTTTCTTTTTTAAGTAGGCATGGTTTGTATGTTTGTTTGTTTTTTTTTTTTTTTTTTTTGCTTTTATTTTATTTTTAATTGGGCATGATTTTTGTTTTAGTAAACTTGGTATGATTTTTTTTTTAATTGAGCACAATTTTTTTAATAATGGCATATGAGTCAATTTATACCAATTTTATTTTTCATCCTCTCTTTTTTCTTTTCAACCAAATAAATGAGTTTTTCATCTTTTCACTTTTCCATCATCCCAACCAAACACATATGAGGGAAAACTAAATCTCTTTTATTTTCCCATTTTTCTATCACTTTCTCATTTTCTATCCTCCCACTTTTCCACCACTCCAACCAAACAAACCCTAAGTTTAAAAGGATCCCCTTACTACACATCTTTTTCACTAATTCTAAGTCCAACCCGCTGTAAATAAAAATATTAATAAACCTAATTGAATAGTAAGACCTAAAATAGAAACTAGGCGTAAATGCACTTTTAGTCCCTATATTTTGGGTTTTTTTTTTTTTTTTTTTTTATTTATTTATTTTTTTTTTTTTATAAAAATTTTAGTCCCTACATTTTAATTTTACCACTTTTAGTCCCTAAACCAATTAATGCATGTTATTTTCATCCTTTCCGTCAATCAACCAACGGAAATAGCTGAGGTGGCAGCCGGAGGAATTAAAATATTATAAAAATGCCACATCACCCATAACACATCAGCATATAAATTTAAAAAATTAATTTATTAATTTTAACAAAATTTAAAAACATAAAAACAAAATTTAAAACATAAAAATATATCAGAGAATCAAACTCAAGAACACAAATTCAAAATTAAACCCATTGAATCAAATTAAACCCAAGAACATCCGTCATCAGCCCACAACCCAGAAAATCAATTAAATTCTTCTCTCACTCTTCTTTCTTTTGTATTCTTTCTTGGACTCTCTCTCTTTGGGTCATGGATTTGTTGGCTGGGTTTCATCAACTCTCTCTCTCTAAAAACTCAAACCTCTCTCATCAAATTAGGGCTCTCTTTGCCAATCTCTCTCGATGGTGGTGACGTTGTGCTGGTGGCACGAGGGTTGTGGGTTGTGGGGTAGTGGGTTGTGGGTTTTGTGGCATGGGTTTTGCTGGGTTGTATGGTGGTTCGATGGTTGTGGCGCAGTGGTGGAGTGGTCATGGGCCATGGTAGCATATGGGTTATGGGTTGTGGGCTAGGGATCGGCGTCAACGGCGTGCGGTGTGTGGCTGGGAACAGCAGCCCTTCTCTCTTCTTTCACTCTCCAATTCTCTCTCTTCTCTATTTCTCTAACTCCAATTCTGTCTCTCAGACTGGGTTTTGGTTTTGGTTTGATTTTTTTGTTATGGGTATCGGTGCATTTGCAGATTCATGGTGGTGGTGGTGGGCTTTTCTATGGTGGTAGTGGGGATGGGTTCATTGTGGGTTTACGGAGGTGGCCATGGATTTGGGTGGCGATTGGTCAAAGTTTGGGTCGGATTTAATTGATGTATGGGTCAGATTTAGTGGGTCTGTGAGAGTTGCAGTGGGTCTGTGGGTGTTTCGGTGGTGGTAAGGATTTTTAGTGGTGGTGGTTGGTTGGTTGGTTTGGTGGTTGGTGGTGACGGAATTGGTGTTTGTGGTGTTTGTGGCTGAGTGAAAGAAGAAGGTAATTGATTTTCTGGGTTGTGGGCTGATGATGGATGTTCTTGGGTTTAATTTTGAATTTGTGTTCTTGGGTTTGATTTTTTGATGTATTTTTGATGTTTTAAATTATGTTTTTATGTTTTTAAATTTTGTTAAAATTAATAAATTAATTTTTTAAATTTATATGCTGATGTGTCATGGGTGATGTGGCATTTTTATAATATTTTAATTTCTCATGCTGCCACTCAACTATTTTCGTTGGTTGACTGACGGAAAGGATGAAAATAACACGTGTTAATTGGTTTAGGGACTAAAAGTGGTAAAATTAAAATGTAGGGACTAAAATGGAAAAAAGCCAAATGTAGGGATAAAAGTGCATTTACGCCTAGAAACTACAATTGACCAATAAGAAATACAATTTACTTGCAAAATAAAATGACATTAACTTTAAATAATGATCTCTTTGTTTTAATCATTTTCACTGGGATTACACTTTCTTGGTATATTTTCAAAGGCTACTACGCAATTAGCAAGACACTGTCGTTTCGGAAATTGCTCACCTGTGATAATGCATGTGGCATATCATATTTATGTATTGGCATGCCTAGTTAGTTGACAGTTATATAGGTAAAAACTTTTGAGTTCCTTTTCCCATATAAGGCCCTGGAGTTGTGGAAACAAAAAGCCTAAACACAGTGTCAAGCGGGTTAAGAAACAAAATGCTTGTGGCTTTACCATACTAATTTTGTTCAGCACAGCATACTATTCACCTGTTCTATCCAGCAATTTTCAAATGGGCTCCTCACAAAAGTTACCAGTTTGTATGAAGTGACTAATTGGAAGACATTCCATATTATATTTTCCTTTTCTAGTATAGTCTCAAGGATAGGGATTCCATAGAAACTTTTTGGGTAAATTACGTATTTAGTCCCTATCTTATATACCATATTTCAATTTGATCCATAACTTTTCAATTGTGTCAATTGTATCAATTTAGTTCGTAATCTTTCAATATCATGTCAATTTAGTCATTACCGTTATTTTTTGATGAAAATTGATAACGCATTTAATGGCCAAAATAAAAAGTTAGCTTTCGTTGATGTGACAATACACTAAAATTTTATTTTGGCCGTTTGACATGTCATCAATTTTCATCCAAGATATAACAGCAGTAACTAAATTGACACGAAACTAAAAGGTTTGGGATTAAATTGACACAATTCAAAGGTTATGGACAAAATTGAAATATGTTGTAAAAGATAGGAATCAAATATGAAGTTTACCCAAACTTTTCATTAATTTGAAATATGCCGAGGGTCCTGCTACATTTAATAAATAAAAATGATGTCTAAGATAATGATAAAATACTCGGGCACTACAACGAATACAAATTACTAAATACAGTTCCTTGGTTGTTTTATTTTATATACTCAACTCTTGCAAAGAAAAAATTTGCTTCAGTCTTGTATTTTTGAGAACAAATTTTTTTTTTTTTTGTTCTAAAAAATACAAAACCCGCACACTGATTAGAGAAGAGGTGGTCCCGGCGGGGCTCGAACCCGCGACCTTCGGCTCATAAGACCAACGCTCTAACCAACTGAGCTACGGGACCGTGATGTTAGGTTTTCGTATTTATTTCATTAAGAAGCAAGGTTGTTATCTAGTTTTGATTGCGGTACCAGTACTACGGCCCATGCGCACAATGATCGACGACAAATGATGCGTAAATTTAAAATATTTTCAGAATTCAATTAATATCAAAGAATAAAATAAAAATCATGTTAAAGTTACACCGCTTCATAATTTTTTACGAAATGGGTATTTTAATAAATTAACAATTGGATTACATTGTATTGTTTATACTTTTCATGTTTGTAAAATATCAAAATCACTGGAGAAAGTAACTATCTCATCATATAATATTTAAATTTCAAGTATTTTTAATTTTAAAATTAAATTTACAATATGATTTAATTAATTAAGGCGTAAATGCACTTTTAGTTCTTATATTTTGCACTTTTTTCATTTTGGTCTCTACATTTTATTTTTACTGCTTTTAGTCCTTAAACTAATTAACGCGTGATATTTAGGTCATTTCTATTACCCAACTAACATCAAAAGTTGACGTGGCTGATGGTGGAATAAAAAAAATAATATAATCACACCCATTAATTAATTAAATTAAAAACAAACATTAAAATTAAAAAAAAAAATCTTTAGTTTTTTGGAAGAACATGATTGTTCATATTCTTCATGTTCTTCCCTAAACATGTTTGATTGCCCAGAAATTTACTTGCTCTATTTGTGTTTGTATCTTTGTTTTTCTTCTTCCTTTTCAGATCCATGACTCTCTTTTTCTCTCTCTCTCTCGGTGCTTGTTTCTTTTCAAAATTTGAATTTGTGATCTTGTGTTTATGTTCAAATATTAGCAACTGATGGGTGTGGCCATGGGTCTCGACCATTGGGTGGTGCGATTGCTGATCTGCTTCTAGGGCTGCTTAAGAGCCTTCCAGGTGCCACTCCGGTGCTTGAAGAGAATAAAGGCGTAGCCTTTGGACTTATCGAAGACGTGGTCAGTGACCACCTTACAATCCTCGATCTCGCCGTACTTGCCGAAGACGAAGGTGAGGGTTTCGACGATGGTGTCCCAGCTAAGGTTGTGGATGAAGATCTTGCGGTGGGCGGGGTTTGCATTGGCGAGCTCACACACGATTTCAATCAAGTTCGGGTGCTTGCTCACTCCCTTCTTGATCAGAGCCATGAGATGGTCCTTCGTGAACGGCTCTAGAAGCTTCTCCATGTCTTCATCCTCATCGTCATCAGTCGCTGGGTTTGTGTTTGTTGCTTTTGTGTTTGGTTGACAAGGAAGATCTGTTGTTGGGTTTGTGTTTGTGTTTTTGTTCTTGCTGGAAATTAGTTTGTGCTTGTGTTTTGTGTTTGGTTGACAAGAAAGGGCAAGAAAATGCTAGAAAATCTGGGCATGTGTTTTTATGTTTAAATCTGAATTTGTGTTCTTTAGAGTTCTTGTTGAAGTTGAACTGGATTTTAATTTTTTTTTTCTTTTTTGTTCTAATTTTGTTTTCATGTTTAGTTTCTGGTTCATGTTTAATTTGATGTGGGTCTATAGTTTAATTTTCTGTTCTTATTTTCAGGGTTTGTGATTTTTGGATTTTAATTTTTGGGTTTGTGTTCTTAGGTTTGGGTTTGTGTTTTTGTTGTTCTTGTTTAAGATACACTTAGATCTCAATTCATGTGATTTTTGGTTTTTAATTCTGTTTTTAACTTTTTTATTTAGTTAAAATTAATAAATTAATTTTTTAAATTTATATGTTGATGTGGCATTTTTTAATACTTGATGGTGCAAGAAAAACGCCAAGTTAATTACTAGTCCATATGGCCGTCCATAGCGATGTACAAAGTGGAGAACGAAGGGCCGGTACACTCGTCCTTCCTTTACCGTCCTCTTACATTCGTCCTTCATTCACTCGTCCAATGAAGGACGTACTAGCAGTGAACCTCGTCCGTCCTTAATGATGGACGAATGAGGTTCACCAAGAGCTACACTCTTCCAACACTCTTTCAAAAGCCAAGAGTCATGTTGAAGAGTCATATTGTTTGAATTAGAACACAAGTCCCGATGAGGTGACTCCTATGACAGTTATGGAAGTTATCCTCTAAATCCTCCAAACTCTACGACGATAGGAGAAATAACTGTCAAACTAACACTATATAAAGACCTTTCTACGCAGAGGTATGGACACTTTTTTTAGATTCTAGAGAAAAATTGGTGAAGTCTTTGAAGTGCTCTCTTTTCTACTTCAATCCACTAACTTTACCATCAGAGGATTCAAGACCGGCTTCCACCGGTCTTCTCTGATTTTCTTTGGCTTTCCAGGACTCATTCTTCAAGATCAACAACATCCGAAGACTTTTCAGCCCACTGATTTCTAAGGACCTATCAGTTGGCGCCGTCTGTGGGAAGGTAAGAAATTTGTTGTCTTTTGAACTTAGTTTATTAAGTTCTGTAATTTCTTTCTCCAATAAAGGGTTGAAATGGTTCGAACAAGATCTAGGGCTACGAGTCCAGGCCCTCAACAAAGTAGGGACGCATCTAGTAACCCTTACCGCGACCGTCAGTCAGCACCCACCATACAACCATCTTCATTCCAACATATGCAATCCATGGCCGCTGCTATGGTAGAGTTAACTCATCAGAACCAAGAGTTGGTTAGACAACTTGAGTTAAGGAAGCAGCCTCATGAATGGAATGTCGAAGAACGGGCCTAAAGTCAAGAAGAGGAAAGGAATGTTGAAACTGAAAATCAATCAAGGGGTACTGCTTCATGGAGGGTAACTCATTTGGAAAGGGAAATGGATCAAATGAGAAGGGTCATGGATGAGATGAGGGAAAACATGAGGAAAACAAACCCTGTGGAAGACTTAGTTCACAGAACTGATTCCCCTTTTGTGGCGTCCATCAATGCTCATCATTTGCCACCTAAGTTCAAGATGCCTCTTTTAGATTCGTATGACGGGACGCGAGATCCTTTTGACCATATTGCCACCTTCAAAACTACTATGCATCTTCAAGGAGTTTCAGATGAAATAATGTGCAGAGCTTTTCCTACTACCTTCAAAGGATCTGCACGAGTGTGGTTCAGCAAAATACTTTCTAATACAATGACGTCCTTCGAAGAGTTAAGCAAGTTGTTCGTTAACAATTTTATTGGAGGGTAGAGGCACAAACGTTCTTCGTCTAGCTTGCTAACCATAGAGCAAGGGAAGAATGAAAGTTTGTGGTCCTTCATCACGTGCTTCAACAGGGATGCCTTGGCGGTGGACGAGGTGGACGATAAACTTCTTCTGGCAGCATTTTATAATGGAGTTCATTCTGATTTATTCATCCATAAGTTATATGAACAAGCGCCTCAAACCATGGCTGAACTAGTTCATTCAGCCCAGAACTTTATGAATGCAGAGGATGCTATCATAGCCAAGAAGAGGAAGAGAGTTGAGAAAGTTGAAGCCAACCCAATGCGTCAGTCGGAGCAAGGCCCTCGTCCTAAGAAGGGACGGACAGAAGATAAGAGGGATCGAGAAAAGAAAGCAGGTCCTTCAGCGCGAAATCAACAGTACACCCCCTTGAACGTGCCACTTGAGCAAGTTCTTATGCAAATCAAGGACGAGCCTTCTTTGAAGTGGTCAGAGAAGATGAAGGGAGATCCCAACAAGCGCAATAGGAATAAGTATTGTCACTTCCATAGGGATCATGGGCATGATACGAATGAATGCTTTGATTTGAAGCAGCAGATTGAGAATCTCATCAGGCAAGGAAAGTTGAGAAATTTCCTTGGACGAGACCACAAGGATGAGAAATTGAAAGCGAAGGTAGAGGAGTCATCACGCCACCGCTCAGAGAAATAAGAATCATCCTAGGGGGAAGTCCTATAGGACAGTCGTCCAAGTCAAAGAAAGCATACTTGAAAGCAGTATAGAACGTTCAACTCTCTGGACGGTTACTGAGCGAGAGAACTACGGATGAGCAGGCGATCACCTTCACGGACGAGGATGCAGAGAGAATTCACCATCCTCATGACGATGCTATTGTCATCACCCTCTTTATTGCTGACTACAAGACCAGAAGGGTGTTGATAGATAACGAAAGCTCGGCTGATATTTTGTATTATCCAGCCTTTCAGCAGATGAGGTTAGGACGAGATCGGCTGCGACAAGTGAGCTCCCCCCTAGTGGGTTTTGGTGGAATGAAGGTACAACCTGTGGGCAGTATTTCATTACCAGTGACAGTGGGGGCATATCTGCAGCAAGTTACCAAGGAAGTGAACTTTCTTGTGGTCGATTGTTCATCCTCTTACAATGCAATAATTGGGAGGCCAACCCTAAATAAGTGGAGGACAGTTACATCTACCTACCACTTGTCAGTCAAGTTCCCGACGGAACATGGGGTAGGCCAAGTACAGGGAGACCAACTAACAGCAAGAGAGTGTTATCTAGCCATGCTGGCTGCGGACGAGCAAATTCAAGCAATGAATATTGAAGAAAAGAAAGTTATGGCAGAACCCATTGAAGCGTTGGAAGATATTCCTTTAGATGATAATAACCCTGAGAGGTGTACCAGGGTTGGAGCAAATCTGGAAGCGAAGATCAAGAAATATCTCATTTGTTTTTTAAAAAGAAACAGAGATGTGTTTGCATGGAGTCACGAAGCATGCCGGGTATAGATTCTAGTGTCATTACCCATCGTTTGAGTGTATGCCCTTCCTCCAAACCAGTAAGGTAAAAGAAGAGGGTGTTCGCCCCAGAGAGAGACAATGCTGTTAAGGAGGAAGTTCAGAAGTTAATTATGGCGAAGTTCATTCGAGAGGTATACTATCCTGACTGGTTGGGCAACGTAGTCATGGTCAAGAAGGCGAATGGCAAGTGAAGAATGTGTGTTGATTTCACTGACTTAAACAAGGCTTGTCCTAAGGATAGTTATCCGTTACCATGCATTGATCAGCTGGTAGATTCTACTGCAGGCCACAAGTTGCTTAGTTTCCTGAATGCTTTCTTTGGATATAATTAGATTAGGATGGACGAAGCAGACCAAGAGAAGACGTCCTTTGTCACCAGTCAGGGATTGTTTTGTTATGAAGTGATGCCTTTCGGTTTGAAAAATGTTGGAGCAACGTACCAACGACTGGTCAATCATATGTTTCGTCCATAGATCGGGCGGAATATGGAAGTCTATATAGACGATATGTTGGTGAAAACTCAGGACGAAGATAGGCATTTGGATGACTTGCAGGAAACATTTGATACACTGAGGCAGTATCACATGAAGTTGAACCCTAGCAAATGTGCTTTTGGAGTATCATCAGGAAAATTTCTGGGGTTTATGGTCTCCTACAGAGGAATCGAAGCAAACCCTGACAAAATTCAAGCAATATTGAGTATGAAGCCTCCGAGCAGTGTTAAAGAAGTCCAGTCCCTCACCGGACGAGTTGCCGCCCTCAACAGGTTTGTTTCTAAAGCTACTGACAAATGCCTGCCATTTTTTAAGGTTCTTAAAAAAGCATTTGAATGGACCGACGAGTGTCAGAAAGCTTTTGAAGATTTGAAAACATATCTCACCAAAGCCCCTTTGTTAAGCCCGTCCGTGCAAGGAGAAGAGTTGTATTTATATTTGACAGTCACCCCACACGCAGTGAGTTCAGCATTAGTGAGGGAAGAAGACAAGGAACAAAGACCTGTATACTATACCAGCAAAGCACTGAGGGGAGCAAAAAGACGATATCCGTTGATGGAGAAATTTGCTTTTGCACTGATAACAGCCTCCAGAAAACTAAGGCATTATTTTCAGGCTCACGTCATTAACATCATGACAGATCACCCACTCAAGAAGGCAATGAACAAACTAGAGGCTGCAGGACGTTTGATCCAATGGGCCATCGAGCTCAGTAAGTTTGACATAAAGTATCAACCGAGGCATGCCATAAAAGCTCAAGCTCTGGCAGATTTCATTGCAGAGTTTACCTTAAATTGTGACGAGATAGGTGAGAAGGAAAATATTAAGTGGGTCGTCTATGTGGATGGTTCATCTACACAGTATGCAGGAGGAATAGGTGTGGTTTTACAATCTCCAGAGGGGGACAAACTAAAACACAAAGTTCGTTTGCAGTACCAGACAACTAATAATGAAGCTGAGTATGAAGCTCTTCTCAAAGGGATGGAATTGGCCATCCGTAGAAACGGAGTCACTCCTCGTCCTGGGAGATTCTCAGTTAATCATAGGCCAAGTGAATGGCATGTTTGAAGCCAAGGAAGAACGAATGAAGAAGTATCTAAACAGAGTGATGCGCCTTATAAAAAATTTTGAGGAAGTTAGCTTCGTTCAAATCCCAAGGGAGGAAAACATGGAAGCTGATGCCTTGGCGAAAGAAGCCTCAGCGAGTGAAGCCGTAGATGAATTTGATGAAATTCAGTATATGCCAAGTATAGACATCCCAGAAGTACAACAGGTGGAAGATAGAGCAAATTGGATGGCTCCAATTGTGTCATACCTAAAAGACGGACAACTCCTAGAAGAGAAGGACGAAGCAAGAAAGCTGAGGGTAAGGGCGGCCAGGTACGTTCTTGTGGACGAGATTCTTTATAAAAGAGGTTTTTCCCAGCCTTATCTCAGGTGTTTGGCCCCGGATGAAGCAAACTACATAATAAGAAAAATTCATGAAGGAGCGTGTGGCAATCACTCAGGAGCCAGGTCGCTCGTCCATAAAATCGTCCGTGCAGGATATTATTGGCCAAACATGCAAGCTGACGCTAAGGCCTATGTCAAGGTCTGCGATCAATATCAAAGGTTTAGTAACGTCCCCAGGCAACCATCAGAGTATTTGACTTCAATGATGGCCCCTTGGCCTTTTGCACAATGGGGACTAGACATTCTGGGTCTATTTTCACTAGGTGTAAGACAAATGAAATTCCTTGTGATTGGTATTGATTATTTTATCAAGTGGGTAGAAGCAGAATCCTTGGCTAACATCACACAACAGAATGTCAAAAATTTCGTGTGGAAGAACATTGTGTGCAGGATTGGAGTACCCAGGGTGCTGGTATCGGACAACGGACGACAATTTGACAATGCACTTTTCAGAGATTTTTGCATACACTTCGGAATTCAAAATCACTACTCCTCACTAGCCCACCCACAAGCTAACAGCCAGGCAGAAGTTGCAAACCGATCCTTGTTAAAATTAATCAAGACTCGGCTTGAGGGGGCTAAGGGAGTATGGCCAGATGAGCTACCAGGTGTTCTGTGGGCATATAGAACAACAGCAAGAACTCCTACAGGGGAAACTCTTTTCAAGCTAGCCTATGGAACAGAAGCAGTCATACCTGTAGAAGTGCATATGACTAATCATAGAGTGGCGGTGTATCAAGACAAAGATAACGAGGAGCAACTCCGTTTGAACCTTGATCTAATAGACGAGGTAAGGATGGACGCTGAACAAAGGATGGCAAGGTACAAAAACCTTATGGCTAGGCAGTATGATGCAATGGTGAAGCTAAGGCGTTTCAGCGTAGGAGACCTCGTCCTAAAAAGGGTTTCCTTAGCAACAAAGAACCCAGCTCATGGGAAGTTGGGACCAAATTGGGAAGGCCCCTACAGAGTCGTCAACTGCAAAAGACAAGGATCCTATTACTTGGAAGCCCTTGATGGGAGGAAGTTAGAGCATCCTTGGAATGTGGAGCACTTGAGGAAGTACTATCAGTAAAATGTCAGCTTAGATGAACATAACTTTGGACGAGTCTGGAGGCTGTTTATCTACATAAAAAACTATTCTACATAAAAGACTTGTTTATTTATTTGTCTTATTATTATGTTAAGGACAAAATTATGGTTTGGCTTGTGTTTGTTTTTCTTTTAAGGCAGGCATTAGTTTCTTAAAACATGCCTCGTCTATGAACAATATCTATATTGTGAACAATATTTGTGGAATATACATAATGTTGTGTGAATCCATGATTTAAGTACTGCTTTTTGTTCATATTGACTTGAAAACAGCTGAAAAGCTCAAAACGAGAAAATTCGCTGGATGCAGAGATGTAATCTCAAGATTTCCAAGTGAAGTCGAGGCATGCTCGTCCAAAGCAAAGGACGAGATAAAGCCTGTGCTTCAGATCAAATTACAAGAACCAAGGCATGCTCGTCCATAAAATGGGGCAAGGTAAAACATAATACCTAACCATACCATGGACGAGGAAAAACATGGGCGTTTTGAACTTGTTTAAATCACCCACTTTAAAAAAAAAAGGGGCATTTCACGGATGAGACGAAAGCATAGACAAGTCTAAGGACGAGTAATGCTTTTACTTAACCATTTCAAGTGAAGTTTTTGTTACCACCTCACATGGACAAATCACACTCAAGTGGAAATTCCAATAAAAATGGTTTGAGTTTGTATATGAAATGTAGACGAGTAAAATAGGAAATCTAGTATAGAAAATAAACACTCGTCCATGCATATATAAGACAAACAGTATTCATTTGATTGTTTCAAGGGCTGACAAGAAATGTCCTAAACACCCTTAACTGTTTTATCAAAATTCGTCCTTAAACATGGACTAACTAAATGTACTCAAATTACATATATATTTTAAAAAAAACCAAGTCATCAGGGTATGTTTTAAATTGAGGCATCTAAATTGGGGTTGTCCTGAGGCTGAGTCGTGGCATCGTCCTCTATGTTGGCGTCCTCAGAGTCGAGACCAAGGAGAAAGCTAGTGGTGGCAGAGTTCAAATTGAGCACGATGGAGCTGAAGTCCACATCAGGAAACTTCTCAGCAGCGTCCATCCTGAAGTCTTCAAACCCTATTGCATAGTTGGTGTCCATAGCATCTGTGTATTGCTTAGATGCTTTGAATTCAGCCACTGCATCTTCCTTGGCTTTGGAGAGGAGAATGCTGTGCTCGTCGCTCTTTCTTTGCAAGTCTTCAAGATGAGCATCTTTCTCTACAGCATTAGCCTTCAACTCCTCAACCAAAGCTTTAAGGTCCTTCGCCTCGTCCGTCGTCTTAGCAGCCACCTTAGCCCATTGTTTAGCTTCTTCCTTCAACTCCTATATCCTCGTCTCTAGCAAGATCCTCGTCTTGTCCAACCCAGTGGCCTGTCTGGACGCTGCTATAAACTTAGACATGCCCTATCAAAGTCAACAACAAATATAAGTTAAAAAAAAAAGAAAGAAGAAAAATGTACATTTGGTCAAGACGAAGAAAAAATATTACCTTGAAAAGGTCATGAACACCAGAGTGTTCAAAGTCCTTGAGGGACATGTCGTAGCAGATGTTTATATCCTCGTCCGTCACAGCATTCTTAAAACGCTCCAAGGCCAAGTCCTCATTTTCAATAATATTTGAAGGGGCCTTTTGGGATGGTTGAGACAAGGTGGGCACAGTTCTGGATGGTGGAGTCTTGGATGGAGTGGACTCAACAGGAGTGGATGAGTCGATATCATAGACTTTGGTTGGCTGCTGGGACGACGGAGTAGGCTTAACTACTTGAGACGAGCCATGCTTAACTTTTTTACCACGTCTGCTGGGGAGGTTTTCCAAATCCAAGTGTATGGATATGGTCTTCCTTTTCTCTCCAGTAACAGGACGAGCTTGGTGATCAAGCTCAGGATGGCTCCCCTCAGCACTTACCTCCTTTCCTTTATTGCCTCTCATGGTTGCCATTCCTATAAAGAGACGAAGAGAATTCACTTAGAAAAATGAAAATAAAAGATGCAAGAAATGCAGAAATCTAATACTTACTTTTTCTTACTGTAATCTCGTGTGCAAGTGCAATGTCAGATGGATTAGGACCTTACCCCTACTTAGCTAGTCGTCTGAGATTGACCAAGGAATGGAAATCCCTGTCTGTGTGTAGATGAGCCTTGTGGACGTGGTCACGATGCAACTTGCTCAAAATGGGTCGTCCAACGGCTGTAATGGAATAAATTACGGTTAAATGAGATAATAATAAATAAAAGGTAAGCGAGAGAAGAAGGGGAAAGCTAAGGGACTTACCCTCAGGACGAAAGTTCCCTAGGTCCCTAGTAAAACGACTAAAGGAATCCCGGCCAATGTCTACAGGATTTCTAGCCCAAAATCCAGAGACGAAGAAAAACTCCATCTTCCATTTTCTGTCAGACGAGGCCAAGGATTTCACCAGTCTACAGTCTTTACTCCTGGCTGTGAATTGATAAAAGCCAGGAGATTGATGAATCTCTGAGGGTTTATAGCAGTAGAGGAACTCGTCCACAGTAATAGGACGGTCCCCTCCAAATACTTCCCTCCACAAAATTTGCATAGAGATAATTAATCTCCATGCATTTGGGTTGAATTGACACACCCCTAAACCTAACCTAACTAACAGCTCTCTGGTAAAAGAATTTAAAGGAAACCTAAGACCTCCAAGAAGGTAGGCTTCGTATACATCTATCCCAAAATGAGGGTTGCAACACCACTCTCCACGGACGGGTAATCTAGGATTAAACTCGTCTGGGATTTGGTACCACTCCTTAAGGTTATTTAATCTTTCCTCGTCCATCTTTGAAGGAATATCTACAGCACAGCTATATACAGTTACCTCCGTCTCATCCAAAGGACTGGACGGAGGGATGGAAGACGAGGTACCTACCTGGGACCCTATAGTTTTCCTAAGTTGTTTCTGTACTTCTTCTAAAGGAAGCCCAGGGACCCCTGAGACATACTCCTCATCAGTGGTGTTTCCTCTACTAGTACTACTGGTATCACTACTCTCGTCATAATACTCGTCTATAGCCTTTTCTGTACTATCGCTAGACGAGGAAATGGTGATTCCTGACATTTTCTAAAAAGAAAATTTTGAAAACCTAAAAGACGAGGAGAGAGGGAATACTTGGCTCTAGGACGAACTGAAACTATGGACGCGAGGAAACTCTTAGACGAGGCTCTAGACGATGAATGTCAAGGAAGAAAAATCCTAGAAGTGAGAGGGTAATGGGGGCATTCCACTATTTATAGATGGTTGACCTGAGCATATGAAACGACACAACCAATCAGATGCTGACACGTGTTCTTCGTCTCGAAAAAATGAATCGACGAAATGAACCATCAATTAGATTGTGACACGTGGCATCTCTGATTGTTAAAAAAGCTCATCCATCCAGAGGAGTAAATTACTATATTTTCTTGGACGACACATGGACAAGGGGGCAACTGATGGTGCAAGAAAAACGCCAAGTTAATTACTCGTCCATATGGCCGTCCATAGGGATGTACAAAGTGGAGAACGAAGGGCCAGTACACTCGTCCTTCCTTTACCGTCCTCTTACATTCGTCCTTCATTCACTCGTCCAATGAAGGACGTACTAGCAGTGAACCTCGTTTGTCCTTAATGATGGACGAGTGAGGTTCACCAAGAGTTACACTCTTCCAATACTCTTTCAAAAGCCAAGAGTCATGTTGAAGAGTCATATTGTTTGAATCAGAACACAAGTCCCGATGAGGTGACTCCTATGACAGTTATGGAAATTACCCTCTGAATCCTCCAAACTCTACAACGATAGGAGAAATAACTGTCCAGCTAACACTATATAAAGACCCTTCTACGCAGAGGTATGGACACTTTTTTTAGATTCTAGAGAAAAATTGGTGAAGTCTTTGAAGTGCTCTCTTTTCTACTTCAATCCACTAACTTTACCATCGGAGGATTCAAGACCGGCTTCCACCGGTCTTCTCTGATTTTCTTTGGTTTTCCAGGACTCATTCTTCAAGATCAACAACATCCGAAGACTTTTCAGCCCACTGATTTCTAAGGACCTATCAATACTAAAATAAAATTTATTATTATTATTTTAATGTTTTTAAATAATTTTTAATTCTCTCCGTCAGTCACCTCAGCTTTTGCTGTTAGTTAGGTCACGGAAAGGACCTAAATGTCACGCGTTAATTATTTTAGGGATTAAAAGTGGTAAAAATAAAATGTAGGGACCAAAATGAAAAAAAGTGTAAAATGTAGAGACTAAAAGTGCATTGACGCCATTAATTAAAGAGCAAATAACTCCAATTAATATAAAATTTGACATGGATGGTAAAAGCAAATAAAAACATGTAATCTAATGGCGGAATTATCAAAATATTAACCTAATGAAAAGCTATCAAGATACACTTAAATCTCAATTCATGTGATTTTTAGTTTTTAATTCTGTTTTTAATTTTTTTATTTAGTTAAAATTAATAAATTAATTTTTTAAATTTATATGTTGATGTGACATTTTTTAATACTAAAATAAAATTTATTATTATTATTTTAATGTTTTTAAATAATTTTTAATTCTCTTCGTCAGTCACCTCAGCTTTTGCTGTTAGTTGGGTGACGGAAAGGACCTAAATGTTACGCGTTAATTATTTTAGGGATTAAAAGTGGTAAAAATAAAATGTAGGGACCAAAATGAAAAAAGTGTAAAATGTAGGGACTAAAAGTGCATTGATGCCATTAATTAAAGAGCAAATAACTCTAATTAACATAAAATTTGACATGGATGGTAAAAGCAAATAAAAACATGTAATCTAATGGCGGAATTATCAAAATATTAACCTAATGAAAAGCTATCAAAATATTTTTAGTAAAATATTTTCAAGTGTTTTTTTATGACAAGTAAAAATTTTCAAGCAAACCACCAAAATTGGTGGCTCAATTACTAGAGCCGCTAGTCCATAGGTCCAATGATCGAACCGTTGGAACTAGTTGCTAGAATAGTGGCTCTAACGACTGAATTGTCGACAACTGTTGCCAAAGTAGTCTCTCTAGTGACCGACAGCACTGATGACCAGAATAGCAATTCTAATTATTGAACATTCGACATTGGTCGCTGGAATGGTGTCTCTAGTGATCGGATTGCTGGCACCAACTGTCAGAGTGGTGGCTCTAGCCACCGAACCCAGCATTGATCATTGGAATAGCAACTCTGATGACTAAACCAATAGCACCGATCACTGAAGCAGCGGCTCGACCACTGAACCCGTAGGTGCTAGAGGTTCGATGATCGAACCGTCAAAACTAGACAAAACGGTGGCTCTGATGACTGGATTGCTAGTAGCCGTTGCCAGAGCGGTTTCTCTAGTGATCGGACCACCAATATCAATGGCTAGAATGACGATTGCGATTATTAGACCTTTAACAATGGTTGCTAGAATGGTGTCTTTGATAACCAGACTGCAGACACCAATAATTAGAGCAGCGACTCTGACCATGGTACTCGGCACTAGTTGTTGAAATGATAACTCTAGTGACTGAACTGTCGACACTCTTTGCTAGAGTGGCGACTCAGACCATCGGACTGCCAACATTAGCAGCATAGCCCACCGAAGTGATGACTTAGCCACCAATTGAACGAAGGGAAGTCATTGTGCATTTTGTTAAAATGTTTTACCAAATTTTTAAAGGTAAAACAATTTACGACTTTTAATAAAGGATATTATGGTCAACAAAAAATATTTCATAAGTTTGACCAAATTTTACATGCAAACAAGCACTTGGAGATGTAAAAATATTTTCCATAGAACATTTTACTTCAAAACAAATGCAGCATAAACTTGATCCCTTAAAATAGATATTAATAAAAGAACAAATTTACTTCTAAGTTACGTAATAAAAGTACATCAGTCAAGTTTCAATGATGTTGCAAGCAAAGAATGTCATCACATATTAACATTTTTATTTCCTGCTAATTTATCATCGGCCATCTACAAATGACAGACAGGTTTCTTGGGACTAAAATGGTTTCTCGTGGCAGAGACATTAGCTATGACCATGTTCTTGTTGAGATAGTGATGAGAGATAGTCAGAGACCTATATTTTCGTAGTGAAATATAATTAGAGAACACCATTTTATAATTGTTTTTGGCGTAATATTAGAGAACACTATGCAATTGTCGTAGCTATGGTTTCACATCATTTATTCTTCTTCATTTAGTGTGTGTTTGGTTGGAGGGATGAAAAAGTGGGAGAATGGAAAACTCTTTTGTTTGGTTGAAAAGAAAAGTGGGAGGATAGAAAATGTAGTTTATATAAATTGACTATTATACCTTTATTACATAATAGGTAAGAAATAGATTTATTTGTACTCATTAAATAATATAAAATTTACCAACAACTATATTTTTCAATGAGAAGTGTTACGTCCACAATATTTTTCACAATACTTTCACAACAAAATTTATGTGGAAATTTATTACTAATTTTAATTTGAACTCATCATTGAAAGTATTTTTTACTCACCAATATTAACTAATAACAATCTGTTACTTAAAATTTATTGTGAAAATATTATGGTAATATTTCTCAATTAGGATTTTTTATTCTTTATATTATTTCTCTTTTTCTCATTTTATTTCATCCATACGTTTTTTTTTTTTTTTTCCTCCTTCATACACATTTGTTCTTATCTCTTTATCTCCCCCTTCTTTTCTTTCTTTTTCTCTCTCATTCAAGAAGTATTCTCATTCTCTATTTTTTGTCTCTAGCTCTTGCTCTCTGTTTTTTTTTCCCCCTCCATACACGTTTGTCCTTATCTCTTTATCTCCTCCTTTTTTTTTCTTTCTTTTTCTCCCTCATTCAAGAAGTGTTTTCATTCTCTATTTTTTGTCTCCAGCTCTTGCTCTCTGTTTTTTTTTTTTTTCTTCCTTCATACACGTTTGTCCTTATCTCTTTATCTTTCCCTTCTTTTCTTTCTTTTTCTCCCTCATTCAAGAACGTTCCAGCTAGTGCTCTCATTCTTTTTTTTTTTTTTTTTTTCCCTCCAGCTCTTGCTCTCTATTCTTTTTTTTACTTGATTCCAGAACAACCGTTGTGTTTGTAAAGAGGGTAGGTGGGAGAGGGCATTTGTGTAATTCCACGGTGAGAGCAGTTTTCTCTCCACAATTTTTCTCCCGATTTGGGAGGATGCAAATTGTGGGCCCGGGAGAGAAAATTTTCTCCTGGGTTTTCCATCTTTAGTATTTTCCTCAGCATACCAAACAGTGAAAAACACTGTTTTCCACCTTATTTTTCTCCCTTTGTTTTCCATCCTCCCTATTATCCCCCCAACTAAACACAGTGTTAATCTTTAGTTTAGCAAAAAATGTTATTCTCAGTAAGGAGTGATATACGTTATTCAGTTGATTTCATTATCACGTTGCATTTCAAATTATTCGCAAAGTACTTGAGCAGGGGAAGTGAATAATAAATGAAGAAGAATTATAACCCTCAATGCTCTCTCTTTTTCTCTTTCATGTTCAAGAGATTAGTTACCTTGAATCAGACAAAATTTTTATTAAAACAAGTTTTTAAACAAAATCCGGTTAATAATGTTGTCAGCAAACCTTACCCTTGTTGTCTTCAACATCTCTCTCAATCTCAATATTCTTCCCTTTCCCTTGGTTAAATGGGAACCAAAAGGGGAAGCATTATTGATGAGGCTCATACCTTATCAATGATACTCAGAGTTGTAAAAAATCCAAATCTAGAAGAATTAAAATAATAAATTAAACTCAACGTTGTAGCTTGAAATGGCAAGGCTGATTGGCAAGGGATTGAAATCCAGAGTTCAACTGAGGATTTTTATTTTTGTCAAATGTGAGCTGATCTATGATTTCAAGTTGGAGGAAATCATTTCCCTCTTTCGACAAAGTTGCAATTTACTAATTTCATTCTCCTCTCTTGGTCTAACAATGAAACCCGACAAAGTCACAACTTACTAATTTCATTCTCCTCTCTTGGTCTAACAATGAAACCTCACAATCGCAAACTACTCCACTCATGTTCCATCACCTCATTTCAGCTATCAAATCATGAGTTGCACTCACATTTTCAAAATTGCTATAGTTTTAAAAATAATTTCAAAAGTACATTTTGAGATGCAATTTTCAGCTTATATATCTCTATAATTGCTATATAGATTATACATCAAGAAAGAACTGCCCCATACAAAGTACCTTCAGAGAAATATTTGTTCTATGACCCTTACGACAACTTCAAGATATCCTATTTGATTGACATGGTGATGGTTTCTCTTTTTCATCTCTCATTTTAAGTTTGCCTTGGAACTCTGTAAAAAAAGTTACGTACACCCAAGGCAAACAAAGAACAAAATCTGAGGCGGGTCAACCCTTTATCTTAACAATTCATTTAACCTCCTAATGCCCCCTAAGCCAATCCTTCAAAATTTTAGTAGTAACTTCCTAAAATTGACTAGCCAAAGAATCACAAATTCTACTACAACAATCCTTAACTAATCATAAACTAAAATCACTTACAATGATTTTGGATGACTTAATGAGGTACAGTGACATTGTTCCAATCACGTCTGCTATTAACACAATAATAAACCCGTTCACAGTGAACTGACAGTTTGATACAAATGTCAGCCTGCATGCAGAGCCTTCTTGCCATTTAACCCCGCTTTACAGGCCTTTGAACGTAAGATTTATTGGGGTCTTCAGTCTTGAGCTTTGGAGGTCGAATTTCACCCTTCTTAGCCTGCAAATATACATAAAAGAGGATATCTTCAGCCATTCTCATTTGCTTATATATATATATATATATATTAGACAATTAATGATTATATCATCTCACCTTCTTTCCACTCTTCATAAAATCTCTCCAGCTTGAAACCTGATCATTGAAATAAACAGGAGATGAATAAAAGTCCCAATAGCAGAGATAATTGCTAAATAGAAAATTAAAATATAAAATGTAAGCATTTTGAAAGAACCAATTTAAGTTCTCCTACCAAAGGAGATCAAAACTTTTAATATGAAGAAAATGCTATTGGAAAATATTAAAGATCCAAGAATACAAAACTAAGAACTTATATAGCACCATTAATATAAAGTTCAATCTATCTGATTCTTCCTTCTCACAAAAGATTTAGGAATGATCTTTAAGATTTATTTATTTAAATTAATTTCCTTTTGGGGTAAGTAAGCTTGTGATAATTGTGACAATCTTAATGTATATGCCGATTTGATAGCTTTAAGATTTATTTAAATTAATTTTCTTTTGAGGTAAGTAAGTTTGTGATAGATGTGACAATCTTAGTGTATATGCCAATTTGATTCCTTTTGCTTTAGTTCTTAATTTTCATACAAGGAAATTTTCTTGTCTCAGCTAAAAGTCCACACATCTCTTGACAATATGAGATGGCATCCACTTTATTCTTCTTCAGATCCTATAATCCAAAATGCTTTTCAAAACCTTAATCATGAGGGCAATCAAACCTTGCAGCAGGTAACGAGTGAATCTTGAATCAGAAGCAGTGTAATGGAAGGCTGAAAATGCACTGAAACACTAAAAACTATTGAAGACTAAGCACAAAGGGCAAAGCTGAGGCAAGGGACTGAGTGAAGCAATGCACATGTCGAGGAAATGAAAATGAACAATCACAAAGAAACTGAATAACAATGAAACAATGTAACATGGATGCAATTAAAGAAAATTTAATTGCAAATCCAACAGTTCAAACATAGCTTCATCAAGCATTTTTTATATATTAGTAATATAACTTTATGATTCTTTTTTAGTTATGAAAGATGGATTTTATTTGTGAAAGATGGAAACAAACCCTCTGTTCTCTTGTTCCTTCCCACTGCTCCTCATGCTCCCGCTTTCTCTTCCACATTTCTTTTGCTTCTTCTTCATCCTTCTTTAACCTACCTTGCTCTTCTGATATCTACAAGACAACAAAGGCACAAAGATCCTTAGAATATGAAGTGTAAAATGAGAACAGCACATGGAAACAAAGAAAATGCAGAGATTCCAGCATACCCTCATCTGCATTTTTCTCCTCCGCCATTCCTGTTCTGTTAATATTTCTCGAACCTTCAATTTCAGCTCCTGCTGGAACTCCTCTGACTGTTCATACATTTGCTCATATTTTCCCTTTACATACCAAAGAGGTAAAATTAATAGGGTTTTTCAGAAGCCTTCAGTTGGAAAGGACAATTAAGAAAATATAACTGCCTAAATGTCAGAAGTTCAGAACCCCCTCCTCCCCAAACACCCCCCCCCCCCCCAAAAAAAAAAAAAAAAAACCCACACACGTGTATAAATAAATATATAACAGAACCCCACAACAACCAATACTAACAAGAAATAAATATAAGGGGTTAAAGAGAAAGACATGAAGAGTAAACAACAATAAATACTATTCCAGCAGATATATATATATTAAAAAAAAAAAAAAAACCGAGCATACAAAGTATGATTAATATTGGTAAGTCATTCTGAATATGCTCACTACACAAATCCCTCCGATCAGAGATGCAAATAGAGTACAGATTACAGATTACAGGAGATTAGGAAAGCCATGATCAATCTCCTTAGGAGATACATGCCAACCAAAACTTTTGTTTCACCTTACAGATTACGAGGATTAGCAACCATTTGATTGACATCAAAAAGTAAATTTTAAAACTGTGTGTGAGTGTGCGTGTGTGTGTAAAGGACATAGCATAAGGAGAACACTACATACCTCTTCAACCAATGACTTTATTTTAGAAGCTGTATCTTTCCTCAAATGCTTTTTCCTCTTCATTCTAAGCTCATCTGCAGTTCACATTAAATTAAAGAATAAGCTCTCTTTTATATTAATATCAATCCTCAATCCCTGCAATATGTAAACAAAATAATTATGCATACAGGACACTGCATGGACAATCCTAGCTCATATGGTATGAATAGATTCACCCTGTTATAACTTATAAACATGCAAATAGAAAGCTAAGAGAGGAAAGGCTACAAAGTTAAATTTAAAAAATTTCAAGTACCAACCTTTTGCTGCATTCACCTGGCTAAGAACATAATCTCTTTCCTGTTGATCAAGTAAGAGTTGTTGGGCTTTTGCCAATGCTGCTCACAAGTCAACAACCCAATGTTAGTAAGTAGTTCAATTATGCATTTGAATCAACAGATGCAGGCAACCTTCTATGCACCTCCAATGTAATTATCAAATTAGCATTCATATTCCTTCACCATATTGCCCGCACAACTTCAGAATGCAACCATACATCACACCGTCAAAACATAGAATATTTTTTTGATAGGTGAAAAAAACATAGAAACATAGAATATTCCATGAAATATTCTGTGTTTTTTTATTATTTTTTTATTATTTTTTTTTTAAGTAAGTAAATTCCATGTGATGTCCAACATGCGCACACAGTTTTTGATAAGAAATAAGAATATAATTAAAAAGGAAACAACTTAATAAACTTACGTATACAGAGTTTGTGGAGAATTTCTACTGAAACTTGCAAAGCATAACTCAACTCATCCATTCATAGAATAATTTTTTGATCAGTCATCCATTCATAGAATGATTTAAGAAACAAAGATTCAAAATCAAGCACAGAGATCTCAATGCATTAAAAGTTAGATTATTCCTCACTTTCCAAATATTCCACATAAGGTAAAGAGGCAGTAGAGTTCAAACCAAGATATTGTTGTACCTCCCATGCAATGTTTTCCAACAAAACAACACCACAGCAACTACCTCGAATAAGAAGGAGATGAGAAAACATATTTCTCTAGCAGCAGAGCAATGGATCAGTAAATGGTTAACTGAGTTCCCACTAGGCTCATATACAGCACTTATTCACCAAGATCATGTTCCTTTTAATGAGATTACCTACAGCTAACATCTCTTTGCCAAAGTAGATGTCCAAAAAAAGAAGGCAACTTTTCTTAGGACTTTGCTATGCTATACTCCAAACTCTAAAAAAATTTATGATCTGGCTAGGCCCTAGGTGCAGGAGGGAAGATCCTCCAGCCAAATTCAGAATCTAGTAAGATTATTAAAAGAAATAATACCAATGGGGATAAGATTTAGATGTCCACGCACCCACTCACCCACAGAAGTCACCCACACTCATGACAAAACCATTTCAAGTATCTTGCAACTAGTCACAATTTTAACGATGGCCATAGTAGACCATGGGCCTTCGTTCCTGTGATAAAATTAGGAGTTCCATAGGTTATTGGTTCAAACCTTACCAATAAAAAATGGTCATGGTCAGAAACACAGAATGACAATAATGCCATTGGACTAACTACACAATTTACTGCTACTATCACATTCCTCATCACACAAGCCTTCAATTTCCACACCAAGGAAAGTAATCAATGGATTTGAACCAGCAAGGGGAAATAAAATTTCAAAATAGAAAAACAACACCATCAAGGGCCCATCTTCAAATCGCTAGCTGGAGCCATTCTAAAGCTATTAAGATGTTCCAAGAACTCTTTACTGATATTTGTACAGGAAATGCAACACTGCATCCTCGATGAACAAGGGTAACCTTATCCTTTGCCAGTCCTACATTGTAATGGGTTGCACACATCCTCTAAAAAGGGATGTCATCACACTGAAAATCTTCCCAAAATATCCAATATTCTTGCGGTTGAAAAACACATGTGTGTATTTTCATCGCACCAAACATCGCCAATTTAGCACATTCACATCTCACATATTACTCCATAACTTTTTTCTCCCTTAAATCTTCATATCCAATTAACTGGCAAAGCATAGCACTCCAACTAATGATGTGGCAAGTATGTAGGGGAGAAATAGGAGAACATTTAAGGGGGAGCTAACCATAGAGAGGATGAAATCACAGTTTGTTCTTCTGAATGTTTTTGGATGGTAGAAGACCTTCAAGTTTGTAAGATTTCATAGATTCATTGTGTTTTTTATTTTCAGGGGAACCATTGGGTATATCACCAAGACACCCATTTTTTCCGTGTTCTTTTGTACACTTCTTTTATCAACATGAAGGAAATCCAAAAAAGGGAAAAAAAACATAGAATAAAAAGATCACCAACCAATGATGGCATCGAAAAAGGAATATGAAGTTGGAGAAATAATCATAAGATGCTGATTAGAGTTTACCAACCAAAACATTTACGTAAACAGCTAGCTTCTAAACCGTGAATCCCATCCACAAATCTCAAAAACTCAAACTGACTCAAAAACAGGATTGCAAATTCAAGGGCCACCAGGTGTCACTCTATCTGTAGTGTACACCTGAGGCCAACTATATATAATGTTCAAAACAAACTCCATAAGTTTGAATTTATCAAGATCAGCTTGCAAGTTTGACATGGCTTCAGAAAATACTTATCAAAAAAGACATGGCTTCAGAAAATCTTAACATATGCCTTATGACTCTCAACTAGTAGTCAGAGTTGGTAAAATATGGCACATAGTTTGGCAAACCATCGATATGTAACAATCCTTCAACAAAACCATCAAGTCAAAAGTCAAAACCCCTTTTTTCCTATTAGTTTGTGTCTTTACCACAACAACAGAAACCGCAAATAATCAAAAGATTTGAAGTCTGTCATCAATGTATTTAACATACTAACAAGTTATCTCTCAAGTTTAAATTAATGAACATGCACAAATGTTATGCACAAGATTCCTCACATGCAAAACAACCACTTTTATAAAGACAAGTAGTTAAAAAATTCAACCATATAAAACATAGACCTCCATACCTCCAAATGCCTCTTTTGCTTGTGGATGCTTGCATTTATCAGGGTGGACCAGCAAAGACAACTACAATTGTGAAATTATATAAGCACTTTTACTAAGATAAGCAACCTTGAACATGAAGGTTCATTCAACTGAAGGAGTTACCTTACGATACTGCCTTTTAATGTCTTCTGGAGACGCACCAAACGGTAGGTTTAGATGCTCAAAGGGATTTAACTTGAAGCAGGTGAGGATCCTAAGAATTCATGAAATTTTCCAAAGAGGATCAGATATTATTAAGCAGATATTATGATATGATATACCGACTGAAAATTAATTAATAATGAAGCATATAAGTTCATATAAAAACAACCAATATAAGCATTATTACTAATGAGAGATCCTTTGAGCAAGAAGAAAAATAGAATACAGGAAAAACAAATTCTGGAAAGAAACATAGAAATTTTAGTAGAATAAAAGAAGTTTCAAAAGAGAAGTCTCTAATCTAGTGTTTGACACTGCCTTACTGGCTACTAGTTAGCCACCCTATGAGCTAATATAGGCACTCACCTCAGCCCCAACCTTTAAGAGTGGAAGAGTTTCAACTCTCACAAAAAATAATAATAATAATAATAATAATATTACCAAGAAACCAAACAAGAAGATTTCAGCAAAAAACAGTGGCAGCAACCTCAAAGGACCTTTTAAAAGTGAAACAAACAAGCTTTGAAGGCCAATTTAAACCTAGTTAAACCGGAAAAATTTAATTGCAGTGTTTCCTACATGAGTTCTATATTTCCCAAACAAGCAAATGTCATGAATTTTATTTATTTATTTTTTTAAATATAGGCAACAAATATTCAAACAAAAAGGATAAATACAAAGGATGAATAGAGAACATCCTCTCTTCTAGTTACAATAAAAAATTTAAAGAACAATGAAATCCAAGAAGGAATTAACACACAGACCTCCAAAAGCATGTAGCCCTCATATAGAGAACATTTAAAAACTAAAAACAGCTTTTCTATGAATTCCCATTTAGTTTTGTATAGGAAAATTATACCTCTTCCACCACAATGTCAAAACAATGAAAAATGGAATGACCCTCTACCCTTTAAATCTAACCTTTCTCATTATGATCAATCCCCCTTTCCAAAATGCAAACAAATCCATCACATCTTGTGGCTGTGGCATCACCCAATGCACTCCAAATAAAGTGAAGACTAATAACCACAATTCGCAAGCCATAATGCAATGTAAAAAATAGATTATCTCCTGTCTCACTGCAATTCTTACACATTCAACATCTATTCACAATTATTTTTCCCTTTTTTCTCTAACTTTTCAAATTTTCAATATTTTGCCCAGACTCAAAGCATCCATCCATACAAACAATACTAATATTCCTGGTACCTTTATGATCCAAATATTCTTCCCTGGAAATCCAACCACTGAGCACGTTGTAAAATGACCAATCCTCAAGCTTACCATTCTGAAGAAGCCTCTAACTCAGTCCATATTCCATACTCCCCTATCCCTGAGGTAAGATTAACATATAATTGCTCCAAGAAAATGCCCACTAAATCAAGCTCATTCATTGTGAGTTTGCTAGCACACCTTGGTTGTTGGTTTTCATCCTTTTCAAAATTCAGTGGGTAATGCCTAGTGGCGTGACTAGTTTAGTAGCTAGTTGGCAAGGGCTCTTTCATAGACACCATAGCATAGGCATTTGGAATGCGATACTTCATTGCCTTATGTGGCGCACATGGAAGGAAAGGAATGCTCAGTGTTTTGAAGGTCGCGAAAGCTCAGATTTAGAAGTGAATTCCACATTTCTTAGATCCTTCTATGAGCGGTTAACATCCTCAAGATAGCTTTCCTTTCTAAATTATTAGACATCCTAGATCTTTGTAATTTTAGACAACAGCTTTGGTGTATCACGTGTACATAGGTTCATACCCCTTTGCGCTCTATAATGAATTTATTCTTCCACTTCTAATATTTTTTCCTTTACAGACTCATTGACCCTATACTTCTATGTTGTTTTTCATTATATACATATATATTATTTTTGTCCTTCGTCTTCTGGAATCAGCCTCTCCAAAAAAAAAATTTGGGAGTAGGGCTGCCTACCAATCACCTCTCTCATATGCGCAAAAGTGGGACCCCTTTTTATGTCATTTGTCTTCGCATAAGAGCTCCTCTCTTGTGTACTCGAGGGAACTCCCTTGGAATTGATTTTAAACAAATACAAAGGTCAATTTAGGACATTATACTAATACATGTAATATACACATATCAATTGGTGCAATACCAATGAGTTATACATAAGCCTACCAATTCTACTGCCAAAACCCAAAAAGCGAACCGTTTCATCACAACTCATAATTCATTTTCATCAAGTCCCAATCTAGCATAACCCAAAAAAACCCATAAATCATCTTAAATTACTTTTACAAAAAATAAAAACTTAATTGTGAGCTTCTGCCAAATTAAAATCTATATATATATATATATATATAGCCAATTAATTTTGAAGAATCTATGGTTAAATCATTTAATTTTGGAGTTTCTGCGAAATATTAACATGTCTCAATTTGAAAAAGTATTTAGAATAAATCAAATCTATTCAGAACACAATTACGCAGCAATTGAACAAAAAGAATCATTCAAATTAGGGGTTCAGTTATGTAAAAAGCCAATGGAATAAAATGAAAATCTAGCTGAATGCACAAAACAAAAATGAAACGCTAATTTTGTTTCAATCAAATCCAATACCTGAGCCGAAATATCAGAAAAAAATAAAAATAAAAATAAGAATTGGTGCAAAAAAATGTAGAGAATCGCAGAGAGAGAGAGAGACAGAGAACCTGTTAACTTCGTTATCTCTCTCGACTTCGCTGACTTCGGCGAAGAAGTTCTTGAGAAGCAAATCGTCATCGGTGCTGGTACTGCTTGCCTCTCCCATCCTCTCTCTCTCTCTCTCTCGCCTTTGCTTGCTTTTACACCTCTCTCTCTCTCTCTCTCTCTCTCTCTGATTTTTAACAGTAACATACACAAATCTGGTTAGTTTGTTTATTGAGCCTCCAAGTTTGAGTGGCTTGGGCCTCGCACTGGGCCTCATGGTTTCTCATTTCTCTCCGGACTTTATTACATTTTAAACTTTTTGGATAATAATAATTCCATATACATCAAACACAAAATAGATACTACAAATTTTATTATATAGAATTACAAACTGATGTGCCCCACTAATTACTAAAAAAAAATAATTCAAACATTCATTTATTAGGAAATACAGTATATGTCTAATGCATTAGTTCACTCGACAAGTTAGAATGCAGACATGTGTCCAATTACTAAAAAATTGATGCACTGGACACAAGCTTAACCCTTTATTAAGTGGTTGAAATCCACTGATCATATGTATTATCACTTAGTTTGTAAGATTTATACGGTCAAATTTGTAGCATTTTTTATTTATTATCTACCATTAACAATTTCTATTCTTGGCAATTTTCAAATTTTTACACAAAAGTTTAGCCAACTAAGAGCTTAAATCTCCTTCAAGAGAGTGAGTGCTGTACCTTAGTTCAAATAGTGTTGTATAATTTTTATCTTCAAATTAATAATATTCAGAAGTATCATTCAATTTCTCTTTATGTTATTTCCATTATTATTGTGTTTGCTCCAACAAAAAGTCTTCTTTTCTAAGCCATCGAATTTCTATCCTTTGTCTCCACTTTTTTTTTTTGATTGGTCATTTATCTCATTGTTTGTGTAAAATAATCTGCAAGCGCACAGAATCGTAACAAGTAGTAAAGTGTTTTTAGAAAACGAATGTCGAACCCACAAGGATTAACTATGTTATTGAATACCGAAATTCACTAAATTAATTACTATTTGGAAAATCGAAAATAAATGGATAGTTCTACTATCTGAATTAAATTAAACCATTTAATAAAAATAAATCTACGAATAAAAAGAATTACCAAAGTGTAAAAATCTAAAAGTGTAAAAATATGATAAGAATATATCTAGAGCAGTTGATTTCACCTAACAAATCCCACACAATTTATTCTTCGCAATTATTAAATTCTAATAATCTATCGTTGATGATTAAAAATTCCTTAACTATTCAATATCTTCTCTCAAATAATATCAAAAATATCTTCAGCTAACAATTCCATATCTCTATGTTAATTTAATTAACTGGAGACTCATTATGTACTTTGAATTTTCTGAAAAATCACACTAATTGCGGTAAAGTATCTCTAGTTTCGCTCAACTAATGGTGTTTAATTTTAGAACTAAAATAACAAATCACCTCTCAGTCTCATTGTAATTCAATTGATCAAACAATAATTCATAAAAAAAAAATAGTAAGCATTAAGAATAAGAATTAAACACTCAATCATGGAAATATTAAAAATAAAATAACTCAGAAAATAAATTATGTGTTCATTGCTAGACTATATCACTGCTCTAGAAAATAAAATTTAGTTCATAATAAAATTGAAAAGAAAACAAATCAAACTTATGTCTTTCATCTGAACTGGTTGATCAACATGAAGCTCTTGCCTCTGTCCTCGGATCCTCCTCTTCAGAAAGACTCCCCAAAGCAAATTCTTCTATGCGGCAGCCCCTTTCACAGAAAAATTCTTTTATGCAGTCGCCCCTTCTCAGGTTTCTAATCTCTCTATTTATAAGAACCTTCCAGATTTCCCCAGCCGAATGAAAGTCCTTTTATTGTGCCCTTTTGGTCTCATGTGCTTTTGTGGGCCAGGCCTAATCTTGCTAATGGTCATACGGCTATTGTTCGGCCACATATTAAATAAATGTGCTGTTGTAAAGACCCAAAAAAAAAAAAAAAAAAATAGCAACAATTCGTTCACGGAATGACCCACACACAAGGATTGCTTCGGTCTTCAATGCCTCCTCTGTTTTGGTCTTCACAGTTGTTGGGTTTTCTTTTAGATGGAGAGCTTCGGCTGGGCATTGGTGCTCTTCAGATATAAACTTGCACCATTTCTTTTAGTTTGAAAGTTTAAGATGTAGATTAATTTGAAATCTTCTCATTCCTTCAAAGCATAAATGAATAGATAAATATGAACAAAAAAATCAAATCAAATCAAAAGAAATAAAGGAAAACTAACAATTTTAATAAATAAGAGGATAATAAAAATCATATAAAAATTACACTTATCAAATTCCCCCAAACTTAAACTTTGCTAGTCCTTGAGCAAAAAGGAAAAAAATTCTTTTTTTCTTGCCTCAAAGATCTGCATAAAGCTTATAATTCAAAGGAATCATTCCAAATTAATCAAGTCCAAAGGTTAATTCAAAACTCAAGTCCATTGCATTATCATTCTCACTTCATCATTAGCTTCCCGGATAGTTTTATGTAAACAAGTAAATAAGTACAGATCTCTAAAAACTCCATAATCTTGCTTTTTAAATCACTCTCCACTAACAAAATATTACCTAGGATCAATAGGTCTTTATTAGGCTTGTGATGTATGGCTATGGTGAGGGCTATAAAGAAAAGATAAGGTTCAAGCAAATAAAGTACTCTCACTTCTAAAATATAAATTTTTCTCAGTCCTTTGAATATCTCAAAATACCTCTCTTCATCAAATTTTTTTTTTTTTTTTTTACTTCAAGTCCTCACTTATCTTTTGCCGTGAATGCAGGCATTTGTGATGGATGCACCCAGTTACTTAACAAGTCACAAAATTGAAGTGTTTTTGCATACTCATATTTCAAGTTACGGTTTGACGTAAGAGTAAACATTGGTAATGAATACTCCTAGTTACCAAGCAACTCAAAACATTGGAGTAAATGGAATTCTTTAGAGTTTTAACCTATCTAAACAACCTTAATACGAGTTTTAGTGGAAATTAAAGTCTTGGAAGCTTATTTAAGTTTTATAGGCTTCTTAAATGCTAGTTTTAGTGGGTATTAAATTTCAGCCCAAGTGAAAATAGTTTTAACATGGAAGCTGAAAAGTAAGTTAGGGCTTCCTGCACGAAAGGCAGAGAGAGAAACTGTGTGATTACGGGGAAAAAAAAAATTTGCTGCATCTGTGTGTTCAGGTATACCTCTCTCAAGATCTATGGGAATAACCTATAAAGCTAGTGTAGTATATTAGATTTGCATGAATTTTTTTATACAAACTCATGACTTAAGCTTTTAGATGATTTGTTGCTGGGATTTACGCAGATTGGTAGTGATGCTAGCTTCATATCTTTTGTAATCTATATAATTGTTTCAAGTTTCTAAATTATTGTCAATGCATGATATAGGTTACTAGGTCCTACGGGTAGAAATCACTTGTAAACTTATAGCATCCTTTCTATGTCTTACGGGTAGGAATCTTATTGGATGCCATATATATGTAATTTGGGATAATATGTTGCATAAAATTATTTGGAAGCCAACTTGTACTGGGAGAATTAAATAATAAAGAGATCTACATATTCGGCTCATTATAATTGTTTACTAGGTATTGATTTTTGGAGTACTTGATAAAGCAATTGAGTACTAAATTAGCTATAGTTTCATAATAAAATGTGAGATACGAATTTTAAGAGTGAAATTTATATTTTCATTGCTGCCTTAGTGTATCCATTTTTATTGAGTCGTCTTATCCTTATTTAGGTTTTAGTTGACATTGATTCAAACAATTGAATTGAAACTTGGTTTAGTAACTAGTGGTAAGTGGAATTCAGAACATGATGTCTCTCAAGACGTGTATATTTATCTATATTTTGGTAAAAATATATTTATATATATGTAATTGCAAAAGTGAAGTTTCCAAAAACTTATACCATTGTTAATGCTTTATACATACCTAAAATTTATTACTTCTTGTATATGACTTTGAAACTGTACATGTTAAGAATGACTCAAAACTATATTTTGAGAAAATACTCATTATATGATATATGATTGGTATTGACAATATTATAATAAAGTAAGAATGTTTTCAAACGGTCAGCTAGACAGTCTGCAACATTTGCCAACACAAGGTTAAGTGTTGGCTTTCGGTCGATGTAGTGTTATTATGGTATGGTGCAGTGTTATCATTTGCTCTTCGGAGCCAGTGTTATTTTTTTCTCTTTAGAGCCAGTGTTGCCTCTTTGAGGTTAGTGTTATTGTAATATTGTTCCCCATGAGAATAACTCACTGAGTGTTTAGCAACTTATGTTTTTGTCTAGCTAATGTTTAATGTATGCCATATCAAACTATGGTTTTATTGTTATTGACCCTTATAAGTGGAATTTTTTTTTATTACTATAATATATTGTTTCTATCTATTTAGTGTATTTTGGCTAACTAAAGTGGTTACTATTTTATTTACTGATTACAGTGTTATAGTAAATGTTTTCTTTCTGATAGTTTTATAGAATATATTATATTACTATTAAAAATATTTGTAAATATTTTGTAAAGATCATATTTTGTCAATGATGCTATTATTTCATTTTGAAAGACATCCTCATGTTATATAGTTTCTTATTGGGCTTTTAGCTCACCCCCCTTTCTCCACCATTTCAGATTAGAGTAGTGGAATATTTTTTGGTGGTAGATCATTGGAGACATAGATTGAGAACTTCTTTTGGAGCTATGTTAGACTGTTAGTAGGGGGCTGTTTTATTATATTTTCTTAGGATAGTGAGTTTGGTGTTTATGAAACTATTTGAGATTGTATTTGGAGATTTTATTGTTAAAGTTTTAGTTTGATGGATTTTATAAGAAAGATCTGATGGTTTGATTCTTATTTGTGGATATTTAATTATGCTTTGTTCTAGTATAATAAATGTTGATTATTTATAAGACAGGTTGTGCATCTAAATCCTTGGTATGGGTTGTTGGATATATATAAACAATTTACTTTTGTGATAAAGCAAAAGGAACAATACACAAATCTAATAATAAGCAATAACACAAATAGATGTGATAAGCAAAAGTAATAAACAAATACTGAATATATATTAGAAGAAATATGCAAATAATTAAAAACTCACAGACCAAATGCGTGAAGGATGAATGATTCAGATCAAGTCTTGTGTTTGACACAATCTCCTTAAAGCAGATTTCGCCCCTCACACAATCACTATGGTGCTTTGAGACTCACAGACGTCTGCCTCCCAGGATAAAATGATATGCAACATGAAAACGAAGCACACAAGGCCGTGCTCTGCGAATTACTCAATGCCTCTTTCTCTCTCCTTGACACAAAATGAAATGCAAAAAATATTCTCATTGGGAGAGTTTTTCTGAAAAGTAGTTTTTATGAATGAGAGACTATGAAAAATTATACATTACTGAACAGGCATTCTGTTTCAGTAATAATTGCTGTGCACAGACTAACTAACTCAAAAATTAAAATAATAAAATATTATTATTAGGACAAGTAGGCCAGTCCACATATGCCAAAAGCCCAACACAATGTTCAACTTATGAGCATATAAACTCATATATTATCTCTTTATTTTCCTATGTGGGACTCAGGATTTTTATTGTTTTTAATAACATCTTCAAGTGAACATAGAAAACATCAATTTCTTATTCACTACATGCTATTTTTCCAACAATCCCCCACATGAATAGAAATTAATAAATACAATGCAAATGATGATGTAGACACAGAGAGAGTAGGAGAAAATTTACTGTATCGGGAGAAGTAGCTTGTGGCTTTGACCTTTCCTTTGTGAAAGACTATCAGATATACTAGCTAACCGGTGAATATGATGTCTTGAACTGTTTAGTCGTTTGTGTATATCAAGACAATAGAATTCACACAGCTCATTTTCGAACATATTTCATTCTTATAGTTATGTTCATTTCAGCCATAAACATATCTTGGAAAATTCATGAAGTGTTTTAGAGAATTTTGCCTTGAAATTTTTATGGAAGTGGCCCACTTCACACTCATATAGGTGACTCTTATTAAAAGTATCTTGTTATACCCCACTTGGAATTCCAAGATATAAGAATCATCAAAAGCAAAGCTTACCCTAAACATCGCTTATAGACATCACTATTTCATCATAGGAACGGGTGGGAGATGTTATCTCTATAGTGATAAAACTAGTCTCCACAATTCGGTCGTCCCTTTGAACCTAGATCTTGGGATCTCCAGTCAGCTAGGTTGGGTTGCCATCCTGAAGACTTTTATGTTATAGGCTTTAACTCCATTCCCCTTGATGAGCAGTTTACTTGCTCTCTACTCAAACTTTTGGTTAACGAATCCGCTATATTCTTTTTCGACTTTATGAAGTCAATGGAAATAATTCTATTAGAGAGCAATTGCCTCACAGTATTATGTCTTCGACGTATATGTCGACACTTACCGTTGAACATATGACTCTGTGCCATACCAATGGCTAATTTGTTATCACAATGTATACAAATAGAAAGCATAGGTTTCATCCACATTGACATATCCTCTAGGAAGTGACGAAGCCACTCTGCTTCTTCTCCTACTTTATCCAATGCAATAAATTCTGATTCCATTGTGGACCTAGCAATGCATGTTTGTTTAGAAGACTTCCAAGATACCGCTGCACCACCAAGTGTAAAGACATATCCACTCGTGGATTTGGTGTCTTTTGTGTCCGATATCCAATTAGCATCACTATACCCTTCTAGTATAGCTGGATACAGAGTATAGTGCAGCCCATAGTTTAGAATGTATTTCAAATACCTCAAAACCCTAACTAATACCTTCTAGTGGTCTTCCCCTAGATTACTAGTGTATCTACTCAACTTACTAACAGAATATGCTATGTCTGGTCTAGTGCAGTTCATTATATATATAAGATTGCCTATTATTCTCGAATACTCCAATTAAGATATTCCTGGCCCTTTATTCTTAGTTAGATGTAAATTTACATCTATAGGCGTTCTCACTGATCTGTCATCATATTTCTTGAATTTCTTAAGAACTTTCTTAAAATAATGTGATTGAGATAAGACAAGTCCATCAGATTTTCTAGAAATTTTCATTCCTAGTATCACATTTGCAACATCTAAATCTTTCATGTCGAACTCACTAGTCAGTATTCTCTTGGTAGCTTCAATGATATCATTATTGCTACCTATAATAAGCATATCATCAACATAGAGACACATAATGACATAGCCATTTGTGGTATCTTTAATACACACACATTTGTCACACTCATTGATTCTAAACCCATTTGACATCATTGCATTGTCAAATTTCTCATGCCATTGCTTTGGAGCTTGCTTTAATCCATAAAGAGATGTAACAAGCCTGCAAACTTTCTTTTCTTGACTAGGAACAATGAACCCCTTTGGTGGTTCCATATAAATCTCCTCATTTAATTCACCATTCAAGAATGCTATTTTTACATCCATTTGATGTGTCTCTAAGTTATGTAACGCTGCAATAGCCACCAACAAATGGACGTTATTCTTGTAATAGGTGAATATGTGTCAAAATAATCCACACCTTCCTTTTGTTTGTAACCCTTTACAACAAATCTTGCCTTGTACTTGTCAATAGATCCATCAGCCTTTAATTTCCTCTTGAATATCCATTTATATCCTAGAGGTTTACAACCTGGTGGAAGATCCATTAGTTCCTATGTATGATTTTGAAGGATGGATTCAATCTCACTGTTGACAGCTTCTTTCTAGAAAGACGCCTCAGGTGTAGAGATAGCTTCTTTGAAGCTTTAAGGTTCATCTTCTAACATATAATTTAGAAAATCCGAACCAAATGATTTTGACATTTTAGCCCTCTTACTACATCTAGGCTCAACCTCATTCCTCGCTTCCATCAACTCTTGATCATGAGAGGTATTAGATGTAGACTCAAAGTTTCTCTTAAGAGAACTTGATACTTGTGTGGATTTGTAAAGAAACATTTCTTCAAAAATACTGCATTCCTTGATTCAATAGTGGTATTCACATTCATGTCAGGAATGTCAAATTTATGAATTAGAAACCGATATGCACTACTATTATGAGCATAACCAATGAAAACACAATCCACTGATTTTGATCCTATCTTTATCCTTTTAGGAATAGGGACAACCACCTTTGCCAAACACTCCCACACCTTTAAGAATTGATAGGAAGGCTTTTTACCTTTCCATAATTCATATGGCATTTTCTTGGTTTTCTTTCGGCAATTTATTAAGAATATAATTGGCAGAAAGAATAGCTTCCCCCCCACAAGTTCTGCGGTAAACCGGAACTTATCAACATCGCATTCATCATTTCTTTCAAGGTTCTATTTTTCCTTTTAGCAACTCCATTTTGCTGAGGTAAATAAGGTGCAGTGGTTTGATGAACAATACCATGCTATAAACAGAACTCACCAAAAGGTGATTCATATTCCTTAACTCTATCACTTCTTAGAACCTTAATTTTTTTGTTAAGTTGATTCTCAACCTTATTCTTATATTGCATGAATGCCTCAATTGCCTCTTCCTTACTCCTTAGTACACATAATAGTATTTAGTGCAATCATCTATGAAAATGATGAAATATTTCTTACCACCTCTAGTTTGTACAAATTTCATGTCACATACATCACTATATATTAAATCTAAAAGTTCAGTGCTTCTTTCAACTGATTTAAAAGATGCTCTAGCCATCTTAGCTTTCACACAAGTTTCACATTTATGATCAAAGTTAATTTTAAGTTTCACAAATTGAATCCTCAAAACCAGCCAAGTTTCAGAAGTAAATATAAATATTTACGTTCAAACGTTACTGTGCAAAATAGAAAGTAAAGCTAACTGCATAAACTGAGCAGGCACAATGCCAAGTTGCGAACACACTAAACAAAAGAATCTAAAAAACCCAGCCAAGCAATAAACCATAAGAGACAAAATAAGCCTAATATTATATAATATAATCAAAACCACCAACGCTGTCAAGCACGAAACACAGAGCAGGCACAATACGTACTGTGATTGAACAAATGAAACCAAACCCCAGCCAAACAATGATTCAAGTAAGACAAATATCCTAATTAAAGAAGATGGATAGCCTTGAAAAATCAAAATTCCCAGCACAGTCAAACTCGTAAACTATTGAAGATCCTAAATTAATTTATAATATGAACAAGTGGATATTTATGCTAAGCAGTAAACACAACCCAGATTTTTCCAAGTTTTGCGCAGCGTATATACAACTGCGATTTAGTGTTTTTCAACCATCATAAAATTCCTTTCACCGTGAATCACAAAAATAAATTAAAATATAAAAAAATCTTCTTTAAGATTGTTGGATATATGTTAACAATTTACTTTTGTGATAAAGCAAAAGGAACAATACATAGATCTAAGAATAAAATTCCTTTCACCGTGAATCACAAAAATAAATTAAAATATAAAAAAATCTACTTTAAGATTGTTGGATATGTATTAACAATTTACTTTTGTGATAAAGCAAAAGGAACAATACATAGATCTAAGAATAAGCAATAACACAAATAAATGTGATAGACAAAAACAATAAACAAATACTGAATATATATAAGAAGAAATTTGCAAATAATTAAAAACTTACAGACCAAATGCGTGAAGGATGAATGATTCAGATCAAATATTGTGTTTGACATAATCTCTTTAAAACAGATTTCGCCTTTCACACAATCACTGTGGTGCTTTGAGACTCACGGACGTCTGCATCCCATAATAAAATGATCTACAATATGAAAATAAAGCGCACAAGGTTGTGCTTTGCAAACTACTCAATGTCTCTTTCTCTCTCTTTGACACAAAATGAAATGCAAAAAATATTCTCACTGGGAGAGTTTTTTTGAAAAGTGAAAAGTAGTTTTTATGAATGAAGGACTATGAAAAGTTATACGTTACTGAACAAACACTTTGTTTCAATAATAACTATTGTGCACAGACTAACTGACTCAAAAATTAAAATAATAAAATATTATTATTTGGACAAGTAGGCCCAGTCCACATATGCCAAAAGTCCAACCCAATGTCTAACTCATGAGCATATAAACTCATATATTATCTCTTTCCTTTCCTATGTGGGACTCAGGATTTTTGACACTTTTAATAACATCTTCAAGTGAACATAGAAAACATCAATTTCTTATTCATTCTATGCTATTTTTCCAACATGGGTTTGGGGTGTTACATATACACACTTCAATGTGAGGACATGATGGCCAAAAATCTTGTAATTCAATGATATTGTGTGTCCTCCTTTCTCCATTTTTGTATCCATCTAATTTAAAGAAAAATAAAGTGAGGACTTAATTGGTAAGTTTCAATGACCTTTCTTACTAAATCTCAGGGCCAACTTTAAGGCCTTGGCTACATAACATCAAGCTTAGGACTAAGACCCCGGCCAATTGGTAAAAAGGTCTCCAAATTGAGAATAATTTATTATTTTTATTAAAAAAGGTGGGCTGTACACTCTCCTCCATCTCAGAAAGGTCACAAAAATTGTGAACTATTTTTTTTTTTTTTTTGGAGAAACAAATTCAAATTGTGAACTATTTGAAACCAAACCTAATTGAAAACATAATTGTTTCTCAAAAAAATGAAATGTTATAACTTATGAGTGTGTTGAATCCTTATAGACAATCAATTTACCTTAATATGTCTTGGAACTTCCAATTTTTGTAAACCAGATAACGTTAGTGACTCAATCTTTTAAAAAAAGCCCCACTTGAAAATTCTGTAAAATAGTTTCCCACACAAAAATTTAATAATAAGTCAAACTATTTAATTTATATTTAAATATTTAAAAAGTCCACTTAAATTTGTTGCTTTAGGTCTCATGTTGTTTCGAGTTATGAAATAAACCCTCTCCATTAAAATAATAATAATAAAACAAAAACAGAAACAGAAAAAACAAAAACGTAGGCCATGAAGTGCTGTTAATCGGCCAAACAGTACGTTGGGCATTGAAAATCTATGTGTTGACTTAGATGCTGCATTTCTTGTTTATCTTATCACTAATCCATCTGTTGTCAATCTTAATTTGGAACTGCTTCTATTCGATTGCAGGAACCTGACGAATACGTTCCCTAACTGCTTGGTAACTCATGTTTATAGAGAAGCTAACTGCTGCGCTGATAGACTAACAAAGATGGGGGCTGCCCTCTATAATGAATATCTTTTTTTGTATAACCCACCGCCTGTGGTGAGTGATTTGCTAGCATTGGAGAAAGTTGGCCATGTTTGTAATAAACTTATTATTCCTTAGTTTTTAATAGCATGTGCTGTTTAACCAAAAAAAAGAAAAAAAGAAGAAGTGCTGTTAATCAGTATTAAAGATGCAATGGATTATGAATTAAGCTCGTGGGTTGAGAGACGTTGGGTTGAACTTGAACAAATGGTGCAGCTGCTATTTGGTTTTAAAACACTTCTTTTGAGCCCAATTCTGGCGAAAATATGAGCCCAAATCTGAAATTTCAAAGTCAGAAATGTATGGACATAAACGCTAAAATAAAACTTCATTACCCAAATAAAATAAAATAAAATTAAAAAAGAACAAAACTTTAAGTTCCCGACCAATAAAGAAAACTTAAGATATTAACCGAAGATGTAATGCTATTTTATCTAGGAAAAAAAAAAAAAAAAACAGAAAAAGCAGCGGCAACTCTAGAAATTTTGTTTAGGGGGGTCATTAAGAAATTTAAATCAATAAAAAGAGAAATTGAATATATTAAGTTATAGACCAATTTTTTTTTTTTATGAATTTTTACAATTTCATTCTACAAGTTTTCAAATTTTGAATTGTTACATGATAGTTCATTATGAGTATTTATTACTAATATGGGCAGCTATGACCATTTTATTTTGTTAAGTTTGTCTAAATTTGTATTTTTATCCAGTTAATATTATATATTTGTCATTGTTTTTATAAAAATATTTAAATTAAATTACTAAACTCAACTCATTGGCTCTACATTAATTATTGATGCACACAATCACACTAATTTATATATAAAATAATTCACTATGTGTTTACTTAACCAATCAAATACTTGAATAATCATTAACTTTGCAATTTTTTTCTTGAATTTTTCTAACTTTATGACAAAAAGTTATTATAATATGATAACTATACACACTTATGTAACAAATCATCTCTATTTTCTAATTATCAAATTATATAAAGTTATATTATATTTATATTTTACACACAAGCATCCATGTACACGTCATTATTCACACAAATGACATTATTAAAAAAAAAAAAAAGTAATACACAAAATCAATATTAGACGCACTCATACACACATAATAAAAAATTTATAATAAAGAGTGACACTTATAATTCACAAACATTTACTCTTATTTTAGAGTTAGAAATACTTATAATAAGGGTGCATAAGATTTAAGTTAGGGTGTGCAAAAATATTTTATTTTTAAAAATTTATGTATTAAACTAACCAAAAAAAATTATTAAATATATATATATATATATATATATATATTTTGAAGTCAGGGGGTTCATTTGAACCCCCTGACCAAAGAGTAACGCCGCCCCTGAGAAAAAGATAAGAAAGATAGATGTAATGCTATCTGAGACAAAATAGAATAGATAAGCATGTGAGAATATCATTCAAATTATTGGAAACATTCAGAAGCTATTTGTCAATTTGTCAGCTTCCACGGCATGATTTTTTATTTTATTTTCATATCTCTGTTGTAGACAACCGCCAACATAAAATGGCACATCTTACACAAGCATAAACCAACATTTATGCCATGAGCGAGTCATCTTGCGATTGGGAGATGGTCGAACGCGGCTTCTCAATTCTCATCGTTTTGTCATATCTAATTTATTCGGAAAAATCTTGTTACACACTAGTTATTGCACATTCAATGCATACATATATACTCTTTTTAAAATTGTGTTTTTGAAACAATTTCAGTTAAATTTATGAAATGGATTTTAGCTCACGTGACAATGTGTACCGTAAGTATGTAGTAGCAAGTATGCGATAATCATTACCCTTACATACTTGTTATTACACATTCTATGCATATATACTCTCTTTAAAATTATGTTTTTAAAACAATTTCAATTAATATTGTGAAATGGTCAAAACACGATTATGATTTCAACTCACGCGGTAGTGTGTGCCATAATTATGTAGTTGCAAATATGTGATAATTATTATCTTTACACACTCGCTATTGCACATTCTATGCATATATACTCTCTTTAAAATTGTGTTTTAAATCGATTTCAATTAAAATTGTAAAATGATTAAAACACTATTATAATTTCAACTCACGCGGCAGTATGCACGATAAGTGTGTAGTAGCTGGAATATGAAAATCATTATCCTATTTATTTAAGATAAGCATCCATAATCATCACCCATCCTTTTTTTTTTTTGATAAGAACCCATACATTTTTTGTTGGAATAGGGATGCAGAACAAGTTTTTGTTTTTTTTGTTTTTGTTTTTGTTTTTTTTTTTTTTTTTGAGATTGGGGATGCAGAACAAGTTGATTCTATTAGAAATGTTAGTTACATAATTAGATGAGAAATATCCATCACACTCATAACCTTAACATAAACCGGAGCAGCAGACATATCAGGTGCGGATCACGATGTTCCCAAAATGAAAATCAATTAGGCCGGACATGACTCATACTGAAACCCCATTGGCTAGAAATTACAAAAGCAAAGAAAGTTAAAGAAAAGGAGCCATCATAATGCAGCGACAGACAGGACAGTCCACCAAGTCAAAGATGATGCTAAGATCTCGCTTTAGCACTACAAGGCCATATGAAATTTATAAAATTATATGGTCATCTCTCTGTTTCTCCCTTAGTCTTTGGTGCTTTAAAGTTTAAATCAAAGTATTTTTTTTTGTTCCCTTGAAACTTTTTGCTTTTATTTTGACTACATACACATACCAGTGGAAAATAAAGAGAGAAAATTAACGGGGTACAATAATTTCTGGTAATTAGTAGTAGTAATAATGGATTTGGATTAACATTTAACACTGAGAGGGTAAGACTTAATTAAGAGGATGAATTGGATGGAATCAAGAGGTGGCAATGCAATAGTTCTCCCAGAGCAGTAAAGACCTTCTAGAGTCCTTGCAACTCTTTGACAAAGGGACCAAGCAATCTCCTTTTACAGCAAGAAATTGTTGCTGCTCTTGATTTGGTACTATGTCCTTTGAGATAGTGAACTCGTTGCTATGGTTTTTGAAGGATATGTCCTTTGCCGAAGGCTTGGTTCGCCAATAGTACTCATAAGCATTGAAAGGGGCTGCTGAAGCTGTGGAAGACACAGCTGTTGGGGACTGTATGAGTCGAGACACACGGTGTCGAGGTGGAAGAGACATTGCTACTTGGGTTGCCATCACTTTCTTCACATTCATATCCTCCTCAAAATCAACAACTTCATTGATGTTGTGTGACCATGCTTGATTCCTATTTGCTATTCCAATTGGCCTATTCATCATTGAAGAAGCTAACCTGTGCGCATTTATGAATCTACTTGACAACTCTGGCCTTTGCGTCTGCGCCGTCACTATTTCTATTTCTTTGGCTCCCCTAGAATTGTTTTCATTATCAATTCCCTCTTCATCCTCTTCTTCCTCAAACTCTTCTTCTTCTTCTTCAGGATTTTCATCTTCCTCAAAGTCCTCGAGTTCTTCAAACTGATCTGCCTCACTTTTCTCTGCTTCTTGGTGGTGCTCTTCTTCATCTCTTGCTTCTTCTTCTTCTGAGGGAGTAGTATTGGCAAAAGTGAGGACAAGGCGGCCATCTTGCCTTTGAGCACGAAACCGGTTCCGTGAAGGGATGGACACGGCTTCGAGGACTAATCTTCCATTGTCGCGACGAGACTCCATGCGAAGTGAAGCCCCATCTTGACGAGCAAGAGAAGGAAGAGGTGGAGGGAATGATATTGACTTTGATTTCTTACTAGTGGCATAGTGGTACTTTGCCACTCTGAAACTTTCCAGCTCATCCTTCTGATCAAAGGCTTCGGGCATCTTCTCTTCTTGCAATTCTTGTTGTTGTTGCTGTTGTGGTGGTTGCAGCTGCTCTTCCTCTTGTTCTTCTTCCTTGTCTTCTTCCGAGTCACCGGCCTCCGATGAAGAGTATGATGAGAACCCATCAGAGCCAGTCTCGGATCCAAGACTCTCAGTACAAATTTGAAGACTCTTTTCACTCAAAGAGCTAGCTGACCTCTTCACAAGAGGGTGAATATAAGGAGGTGGGAGTGTTTTTGAAGCATCCTCGTTGGTCTTTTGAATAATTGAGCTCCATATATCGAATTCTCCAGTCTGCTTCTCGAGTTGCTCTGACTGCTTCTTTTCTTCTTTAATCAAGCTCCAAATATCAGCATGTCCACCTCGCCCCTTCCTTTCTTCATAGTCTTCTTCTCCTTCTGAAGAGGACGATGATGATGATGAATCTGCTAAGGACAAGCAAAGTTCTTCAGAGGATGCAATCTTTTTCATGGGGGAGAACCCGTTTTGAGCAAGCCATTTCCTGGAGGACATGTCTGCGGAGAGAGTTCTTCGCAGAGAAGAGGCTCTTGTTCTTTGTTCAAACTCGTCTGAGCCGAGTATGGAAACGATGCCTTGCTTGATTTCCATGATCTTCGTCTCTTCGTCAATAATGTTTGATAGGCGAAGGGACTTGCTCAAAGGACTTGACATATAAGCAAATTAGCAGAAGAGAAGGACAAGCACTTCAGCTAGCTTCTAGCTGCATAAAAGTGAGGAAAATTTTGAGAGGAATGAAAAACCCAAGAAGCTAGCAGAGCTAGTAGCTAGCTAGAGTTGCACAGTGTTTATGTGTATGTAACAAAATTTAAAGTTACAAAGCAGACTGAAAAACATGCATGTGATTTTGCAAAAATACAAAAGAAGGTGTAATTGTGGTGGGGGAAAAGAGGAGAGATGGATGGAATATTTACCTCAGGCAAAGCAACAAGCTACCAAAAGAGAGGCCTGGTTAGAGATCACTAGCTGGGTGCGAGTTGCTAGGAATAATAAGGAGAAGCCTTAGATGATGATGATGTTTGATGTTTGAGGAGTGGCTGTGGGTGATGGCAATGAAAGAAGATGGGGAATGTGGGTATTTGTAGAGCCAAAAAAGCCTATGGAACCGTGTCCATTGGGGCCCCCCTACGCCACAATGAAAAGACATCCCCTCATTGGTTTCTAGTTTTTCCCTTATCAGAAAGTGGATTGTAAAAGCAAAAAGGAGCATGGAGTATGGACCGGCCATTTTCATTTTGGTTCACATTATCTCTCCCTCTCAAAGTGTTTTTAGCCACGACAGTTTTAATTTTAATTTTTTAATTTTATGTATTTGAAGTTCGAAAATAATTTTACTTTAACATGAATTAAGGCATATCCTATAAATTGTTCTTTGGTAATTTATAGACTGTAGTCATGATATTATTTGAATAAAATTATTTGATTAAGGGTCTATTTGAGATCTAATTATTTTGTTGAAATTGAATTTTTTTTTTCTAAAAGTATTATAGAGAAAGGTAAAAATTAGCCGAAATAGTACTGTGGGATCTATAAATAGTACCAAAACGTGCAGTAGAGCTTATAAATAGTAATAAAAATAAACTGAATAATAAAATAAGTTGACAAAAATAAGTGTTGCTAAACACACAATAATTACATATTTATTACTAGAGAGGAAATAAGGGGATTGAAGTTTGTAATAGAAAGAAGTGGTTTATATATATTGATGCAAATATTTAGCATGACAAAAAAAGATTATATACGAAGAAAAAGTAGCAAGTTATCCTCTTCTTAAGTCTCATTTTACAGTTGCTAAAGGTTCTATGGGTTCATTTATTTTTTTAAGTCTCATTTAAAATTCAATTTCACTTAATATCACTATATATTTTCTTATTACGCCCTGATTAACTGCATTAATTTATTTTAACGCTAGAGTGAGGAAATTTATTGAGATACAAATTTCGTTTGGCTTCAAATTAATTGAGCATTATGTGTGTGTATGTATATATATATATATATATGAACTTAAATAAAAATCTTCTAATTCAATGACACTAGTGTCTGGTTCCTAATTTCCAAAGGAGTGAAATCAGATTCGACCCACTAGCTCCTCTATTGGGGTTGACTGGTGAGCTTGACTTCCCCTGAAATAAAAAAGGAAAAAAATAGAGACTATTGTTCTTGGTTGTGATAAATTGATCTAAATATATATTTGGCACTTTGCACAATCAAAATCAAGACTAAACCACCATATATCTGCCTTAATATGAGAAAATGACTTCTCATCTCAGTAACAAACAAAAATGCCATACTCCACCTTATTCTTACTTAGAAGAATGAAATTAGTCATGAAGATTTCCAAATACCAGTTCTATATATTACCTATATTTTCCAAAACAAATAGACTTAAAATGGTATAAACCTTGACTTCACGGTATGACATATCATCGACTTTTGTGGTGTACTGATATGTTTATTTCTTGAATAAAATGAATGAAGCATGTGTGTCTGGATTTAAGGCAGTCAGAAATTGCGAAGCCTTCAATTGTTCTTAAAACTAAAACATGTTATCTCATTTAGTGGCAATCTTTGAAACCTATACGGTGCTCCCTTCCATTAAAATATTTTAACCATGCATATCTTCACCTGTAATTAAAAGCCTGTGCAGCAATTTTCTTGTGGGCACATATTCGAGTAACATGAAGCCATTATATCTCTTCTCTTCACGTTAGTTTTGAACAATTTCTAAATGTGAATTGTTTCGTGCATGCCAATACTAAAGCATTTGGCTTCAGATAATCCAATTCATGGTGATACTCTAAAATTTGAAGTGCTTCTGAAACATGTACAGTATTTCAAAAGGCTATGACAACATAATAAGATCGAGGAAGAACTTATGCAAAGCAAAGCGAATAACCTCCATAATAATGTGTAACTCAAAAGGAAAAAGGAGAAGAGCTACCATGCACTAGTAATGTTACCAATTAGGTAAGGCGGAAAGTGACAGTGATGGGTGAAAATGGCTTAGGGAAGAAGCAAGGGAATCGCTTTCAAAGAGACCAACATGATTGGGCGGCCAGAAATCCATCAGCTAGAGCCTGACTGAGAATCCATCATATATAATAATAAAATAGTATTCTATAATAAAAAAATATTGACAGAGAATAATGTGTGTGGAAACAATGGAATGCGTCACGTCTAGATTTTGGGACCCCTTTGGATATAAAACCTGTCCTCTTTGTCTCTCTCTCTTTCTTTCTCTCTTTTCATCACTGTGTGTCTGTGAGTGTGTGTGAGAGAGTGTGTTTATGAGACTGTGTGAAAAGTCATGTGGTTTATACGTATATGGAGAGGATGCCCAATACGTCGACCACTCATAAATACCAAAAGGTAGTGATGTTGATTAGCTCAAATTGGATATATAAAAAAAATGTTTAGATGAGACTTGGGAGAGAGAAAGGAAGAGAGAGCCATAGAAAACCAACTTGCATGCTTTGCCACAAACCAAGGAACGCAATGGGAACCTGGATGCGCCTTGTCTGCCTATAAAGCAATGCCACTCAAACCTACAAAGCTTATCTACTACGTCCTAGCCTCTGTTTTTAAATGGTTCACTCAGTTCCATCTATACAACTGGCTAGTTTGCCCAAAAGATTTTTTCATTTTATGTATTTCAAGTATTTAAGAGCGTGAATTAGTGAAGTATAAAATATAATATTAGGTGCGTGGGATAGAGGATTTATATTAGGGTTAAATTTGTTGCATATAAACTATTAATTTACACTCAGGAGTTTAGTTTTTTTGGGTGTATGTATGAATAAAATTATGTAAAACAATTTCTTTGTAATAAACACTATTATTCTTACTATGTGTGCCTGTTTCTTAAATTATATATTGATTATTAAGCAGTTTTGTTTGTGCATTTCTGTTCAATTTTTTTCAAAAGCCTCTTAGCTCAATGATATGAATGGAGTCCGCGGACTTGTTGTAACACTATCAAGTTTAACAAAGTCAGTTTTATAGAAAAAAAAGTTTAATATTTCTAGCTAGCTAAGAAAAGTTAATGAATATTCTAAGGGATTGGTTTAAAGAATATTTTTAGAATTTTTTATTTTATGAGAAAAGAAAAAAGTAACTAATTTTTTTTTATTTACAATTTTTTATATTTACAATGAAAGTGTGTATGAAAATTTTTCTAAAATAATTTATTAAGGAATGCTCTAAGTCTAAGAGCATCTTGTTAACAAGGCTATTTATAATTAAAGGGAAAAAAGAATATTTAATGGCATATAATACCGGTTATGCATAGGCCAAAGATTTACAAACTTTTTCCATTATCCTTTACTGTTGACAGCGTTGAGGCCGCTAAAAATTTGTAGGAAATCAATTAATGAATAGATTGGTTTATAATCAACACGTTTTAGTAGCCATTGGAAAAAAAATCTAGATTTAATTTCAAAATTTTCCTACTCGGTATGACGTGAGAAGTCATATGAGTTGCCTTGTGTATGGAAGAATTACACGAGTATTTTTGGACTATAAATATAAAGAAATAATATACGTACTTTGTGGACCAAGATGCGCCATTTATGGACACTATATATATATGTGGTTGTGTGAGTGGTACGTGCATTTGATGTGCGCACACATTTTTTTTTCCTTTTTGTAATATATTGAGGTGTGCATGAAAAATGAATAATAATAACAATAATGTCATGGAATGAAGAATTTTGGTGAAAAATGGAATAGAATTGGTATTTTCGTTCCAAATAAAACAAATGGGTGGAACATGCTTTGATTGGTAACTTTCATTTTTCGTTGTTTATTTTAATTTATTTTATTTTTATACATGATAAAAATTCTACTTTGGTCTAATTTAAGTGTGTATGTGTGTGAAAATTTTTCCTAGAGATTTGAATCTCGGCCTTTGCCCCCTCACAACCCACAAACATTTATATTTGTAGAGTGATTATCACACCAAGGGTGTGTTGTGGTATTTTTTTTCCTCTTTGTATTGTACACTGTGATTTGGATCTATGCTCCATAATAATGATAAATTAACTATAGTCATTACACATTCGTGTACATTTATTTTGAAAATGCTAAAAACACTACTATTTTACTATATAAGAAGGATGTGGGTTCTAGTTAACTCAACTGGTAAAGTCTCTGATAGTTGTATAAGAGATTTGAGATTCAATCTCTGTCTACACTAAAAATTGATTGGTGTCTTAGTTTGATGATAAAGAACTATCATTATAAGTGGACGCCATAGGTTGAAACTCTTTAAAAAAAAAAAAAAGTTACCATGGTTTTTGAGTAGAGTTGTGGTGTGCCTTTATGTTAGATCTCCTTTCCCTCTTTTGTGTGTGTGTGTGTGTGTTTGTTTCTCAGAAAAGAAAAAAAAAAAAAAAAGAAGGCAATAAATGTGATTGGTGTTAGAGTGATATTTGGGACGCTACAAATTTTGCTATTCAACCCTTTCAAGCTAGTTGTCACTAGGGACGCTATAAATGTGCTTGGGGATTTGGATCTATGCTCCATATTTCTTCGGTGTTTTTTTTTTTTTTTTTTTTTTTTTTTTTTTTTTTAATTTTTTTTGGAGAAAAAATATTTCTTTTGTTTTGTATTTCAAACTACACACATATTTTGTAAAGTTTAATTTACGTAGTAAAATTTTTAATACCTTCTTATTACCAATATTTCTTTAGTAATATAATGGAGAATGAGTTTGCTTAATTAAATTCGTAGGTGGGAATCCAAACCGGAGAGTGATTGGAAGGATTTCATGGGCGCTCTTTTGAGAACTTATGGGACAAATATTCAAGACAAAAAAAAAGACGCTGTGAGAGTGAGAGGATGATGAAAGTTTCATTCTGATGCTTTTCTAATACAATAAATAAATAGATATAAAGGGGAGAAGATTGACGCTTCATCGGAGAATTTTCTTGAAAATGGAATATCAGAGAAAGATAATTCGAAGATAGTGGAATTATTAATATAAGTTAGTTTAGGTCTTCTATGCTTTTCTAGACCTTCTCCATCAATATCTTTGCCCCTTTTCATTTTCTTCTACTTCGTTATCCCAATTTTTAAATTTTGATTAGCACAGCCGAAATAAATGATATATTTTATTATTACTAGTTAAAAAAAAAAAAAAAATTAAAAGTTAGATATTGTTACTATTTTTTTTCCTTAGAAACAATATTAATTGTTACTAGTTAAACTAAATATATCTAGTCAAATGAGAAGGTATTTGTACCCAAAACATTATGATGCAGCTTTGTTGTGGTCTTCCAAAATATTAGTTAGGGTTGTATAGAAAATCATAATTCTTGGGTTTTGGTTAACTAAACTTATAACGTCTTTTATTGTCAAATATGATATTCGACCTTGCCTACACTAACTAATAGATATTTTGGCTCAATGAGAAAAAACAATCACCATAAAATGGATGCTATAAATTAAAATTTTATCTTATATATTTATCAAAAAAGAAAGAAAAAAAAAAAAAAAAAAAAAAAAAACATAACTCGTACAACATGATTCACAATGTTCCACTTAAAAAAGTAAAGGGTAAATTTCACTAACTACCCCTGAGGTTTGGGTTAATGCCAATCAGGTTCAAAACAATTCAAAACGAACCATTTTAGTCCTTAAGTCCAAATGGACTATAACGTTGTTAACTCACCTCTCATCCCTCTCTCTAACTCTCTCTCTTCTTCTGTTTCTCTGACTTGGAACAAGAACTTTCTCAGTAAACAAATAAGAAAAAAAAAAAAATGCTTGAATGAAACCAAAAATCAAAACTCATTTTCATTGAGTATTTTTGAAAATGAGTAAGTGATTGTTGGTTTCATTCAAGCATTTTTTTTCCTTATTTGTTTACTGAGAAAATTCTTGTTCCAAGTTAGATCCCTCCCCACTCACATTTCACAACATGCTCCTAGAACATTTTGAGAGAGAGAGAGAGAGAGAGAGAGAGAGAGAGAGAGAGAGAGAGAGAGAGAGAGAGAGAGAGAGAGAGAGAGAGAGAGAGAGAGAGAGAGAGAGAGAGAGAGAGAGATGTCGTGGGCCACGTCAGCTTTTCGGTGGTTAGACACGGAGTACATGTCCCTCGGCCGCTCGTCGATCTTAAGGTGGCCGAGCCTGTTCTTCTTGTACCTCACTCTGAGAAGGTGGGCCCCATGTGGCAGTATCGATGTCAGAAACGTGCTGTCGTGGAACATCATGGACGACGTCGTTTGGAGCATCATTATGGCCTTCGAGTCCGTCACTTTGGTCTCCTTGCTTGGCTTCTTTCTCTTCTGTGGATGCACTTTATAGCAAGCTTTTCAATGTTTCATTTAGGAACTCTCTCTAGTAAAGATCTACTCGAAGATCTGACATGGCGATGCGTGATTGGATCACTGGAGTTGAGTTGATGATGTTGTCGATGTTGGTTGGAGCTAACTATGGCTATGGCTATGTTGTTGAGTTTTGAAGATGGGAAAGTGAAGTAGATGAGCACGTGGTCAGTCATGTGGTGACCAAGGAATGCTGTGGTGTGGGTAAGTGGTGATTCAAGCATTTTTGATTGTTGGTTTCATTCAAGCATTTTTTTTTCTTGTTTGTTTACTAAGAAAGTTCTTGTTCCAAGTCAGAGAAACAGAAGGAGAGAGAGGTAGAGAGAGGGATGAGAGGTGATTTAACAGCGTTATAGTCCGTTTGGACTTAAGGACTGAAATGGTTAGTTATGAATTGTTTTTGACCTGGTTGGCATTAGCCCAAAACTCAGGAGTAGTTAGTGAAATTTACCCAAAATTAAATTACAATTGTCTTATACCTTCTTTAAGTCAACAGGCATTTGATTATGTGAGTCAACTAATTAACTAGCTAATATGAAATCAATTGGAACATAAAAATACATGAAGAGGATAGAAATAGATTGAAAAATAAAGGAATCTATAAATTATGAAATTGTTTATTTGTACGTACATATATAGCTAGCCCACTCTAAGGAATGGATCGATTCGGAGTTGACTCATTGAAATATAAAATGATTACCAAGGAATCAGAATTTTACTTTGAAAAGTTATTATATTATTATTACTATGGCCATGGATCACGAAATTTGAACATTAATTAAGTTCTTCAACATAAAGTATGCGTCATCATTATGTAGAGTAGTAACCAATCAATTTGGATGACCAAACCCTATTTCAAAAAAAAATTTGAACGACCAAACTGACCCTACTTTCTTTTTTCCATTCTCTTAAAGACATACTAGCCCCATGCATTGGTATAATTTGCTGCAATAGCCAACCAACATGTAGACTTGTAGCACTAAGTGATCAGCATTTGGTCATAATTAATATCATTGTTATCCTTTAATTAATCCTTAGGATTCCGTCATCATATGCAATTATCTTTGTTTAGTTATAAAGGCATTGGATTAGAATGCATTACTCCCAATGGACCCAATTGTTGGAAAAGGAAAGCTAAATTGACTATTTGCAACTTTGTTTTTCAAGGAAAAAAGAAGACCCATCTGCAACTTTTCTTGAATTTTCTTTTACCCATAAAAGGTTTAAAAATAGTGGATAGTGTTTGACCTACTATTGGGTTAGGGTTAGGGATATGAAAGAGTTTCAATGGCCGTCAGAATTATATACAATTTTTCTTGCCTTTAGCAACAATTCCATATCTCTTTAAGAACATGATATTTTTATCATTTCTCTTTCCATTTAAAATAAAAGATCCTTGTTTGAGTGTCAGAACCTGAAAAGGCAATGGAACAATACTTCAGCCATTTTGTTTGAACTTTGAAAAAACTACGAGTAGGTTTCGATTTTCGTTTAACTAGCTAGGATTAATTTATTTTGGGAATAGTAAGATTGAGTTGTGAATTGAATTCACTCAAAAATCACTAGCTAGTTTAAGTTAAAGTAACAATAACTTACAAACTTTAATTAAGGGGGGAAGAATGTGATTTGCAATTCCCAATTAAACTCCACGATTTTGCATTGACAAAAAAAAAAAAAAGAAAAAAAAAAAAGAAAAAAAAAGAAAAAGAAAAAAAAGCAAACATACGGTACATACCACCACTACAACCACTACCCGCACAACAACGGCACTACATTAATTGACTGCATTTTTGCCCATGCCCCCACCACAACATTGACAATTTTTCAACCCATCATTACAATTTTTCTAATTTTATTTTATCTTTTTTATTAGATTTCACAGAAAAAATTTTGTTCCTAGGACTTTACAGTGCTCCATTATTGCTATTACATTTGAAAGAATAAATTTTTTCTAGTCCAATATGAGTGCTCCACTTGATACTCTATTAATCATAGCCTATTGTACATTCATATTTTTTTTTATAAATTTTTTATCATAAAGTTTTTAAAGTTAAAAATGAAAAAAAAAAAAAAACATAAAAAAATAAACACATCTGCATACTATATTTGATGGAGTCTAAAGTATTAAAGTGGAGCACTAATTGTAAGACTAGAGATTTTTATTCGTGTAGAAAGGTTAAGGAAAAAGAAGAAGAAAAAGAAACATATAATGTAATATATATAGATTGTTATTTATATATTTATTAATTTTTTTTTTTGAGATGAAGCTAAGCCATATTGTTATTTATTTTATTTCTAAAAAAGAATAATGATAATTTATTCCTTTTTTTGTGCGCGGAGGGGGGGGGGGGGGGGGGGGAAGATTATAGTCCAAATGAATATATATAATTTTAACCAAAGTGTCCATACATAGTTTGATTTCATAGGCGCTCTTCAAGCCTCTATATTTGTTAACTAAAAATAACTTTTTTATTTTTATTTTTTTAGAGGACCTTTGACTTGTCTAATTCTTCACCAAGAAAGAATCAACATGTGGATTTGGGTTTGGTAACTTTCCTGTGCTTATTTCATTAGTAGGTTTACTTGTTTTGGTTTATCAAATCGAGAAGTACTGATTAACCAAGAATACTTTGAGATCTCTTTGTAAATATATTAAAATAGTTAATAACAGTAACTCGTGCAATGCAAAAAAATATTTAAGAAAGTATTTTTTTTATCTCTTTTATTTATTTTTTAAATATGGAATTTAATAATTAGAATTATTATTAATATATTTTATTTATAATTTTTTTTTTGTATACCCAATTTTTTATTTTTTTTTTTCAATTAAAGAAATCACGACGTTGTAATTTTCTAATGGAATGTTTAGAGAAAGATAACTTGCCAAATTTCATATTAGGTATATATTATTTACACTCTAATGTGTTAACTCATGTTCTACTTATAATCTTAAAGTATAAAATTTCTGAAATTTAAATACATTTTTAATATGAGATCATTGTTAACGGGGGCGGAGCCACATACCTCCTTGGGGCAGCCATGTCTCTTCCAAAATTTAAAATTTCTTTTATAATATACATGGCAAAATGATATGGGCACACCCAAAAATTATAATTCAAGTGAATATACATAATTTTAAACAAAGTGTCCGTACATAGTTTGATTTCATGGGCACTCTTCGAGCCTCTATATTTGTTAACTAAAAATAATTTTTTTTAGAGGACCTTTGCCTATCTAATTCTTCACTAAGAAAGTATCGACATGTGGATTTGGGTTTGGTAACTTTCCTGTGCTTATTTCATTAGTAGGTTTACTTGTTTTGGTTTATCAAATCGAGAAGTACTGATTAACCAAGAATACTTTGAGATCTCTTTGTAAATATATTAAAATAGTTAATAACAGTAACTCGTGCAATGCAAAAAAATATTTAAGAAAGTATTTTTTTATCTCTTTTATTTATTTTTTAAATATGGAATTTAATAATTAGAATTATTATTAATATATTTTATTTATAATTTTTTTTTTGTATACCCAATTTTTTATTTTTTTTTTCAATTAAAGAAATCACGACGTTGTAATTTTCTAATGGAATGTTTAGAGAAAGATAACTTGCCAAATTTCATATTAGGTATATATTATTTACACTCTAATGTGTTAACTCATGTTCTACTTATAATCTTAAAGTATAAAATTTCTGAAATTTAAATACATTTTTAATATGAGATCATTGTTAACAGGGGCAGAAACACATAGCTCCTTGGAGCAGCCATGGCTCTTCCAAAATTTAAAATTTCTTTTATAATATACCTGGAAAAATGATATGGGCACACCCAAAAATTATAACAGTCCCTCCCCCCCCCCCCCCAAAAAAAAACTCTCTCCCCCCCCCCCCGGCGTTTGTTCCTCAAAATTGTACTAGCTCAACAGCTTAAAGATGCTTGTCCTCAAATAAAATAATACTTGGCCCCTTCAATTGTCCAAACACTTGTAATTAATCCAATGGTCAAAAACTACTCTCTCCAAATATCATAAAAATGTTAACCCAGTAACCATTTTAAAACATGACTTTACTTTTTCCCCTTCATTCTCATTGTCAAGGAAACTACAGCCTACAAGTGCTTTTGCTTGTTTTCCTCTATAGTATTGCCAACCCATTGTTTATTTCTTATCAACTCATCTGATCCTAATATTCTCAACACAGTCCAACAAAACCATCAAAGTTTGTATTGGTGTTTATATTTTTAAGAATATGCTTTGTTTATTAAAATTGCGTTCATTTTTTTTTTTTTTAAAGTTTTACGATAGTATATTACTATATTATATTTCTCTTCCAGTTAGTATATTGTCAGCTTTTTTAAGTTTATTTTTTTGGGTTTGAAATTAGGTGCCAAAAATTCATTAAAAAAAAAAAATATAAGAAAAATTTAATAATATGAATAATAATGGGTTGATAATGATTAAAATAATAGTGGAATTTTCAATATTTTTATGAATTATAATTGTTATATCAACACTATAACTCGGCTCCTCCAAGCGAACATTCTTGGCTACGCCCCTAAATGTTAACATTTGATTATTTTAATAGTATATGTGGAGCATATAAGAAGTTGTGAGCTTCTCAAAAAACACATCAATAAGAAAGTTATTCGGTGATGTAACACTAGCAAAAGTTACACCCTCCCCCCCCCCCCCCCCGACCCCATCACACGCATGCACACACATATTGAAAATATGTGTGCATCTTATTATACTTATCATATGGAAAGGAGGAAAAATATGGATCTTGTTCTTATGACATAAGAACACCTATCTTTGAATTTTCAATTAGGGTTTAAAGAAAACTTACCTTGATACAATAAACCTTACATAAAATAAAACTCTAGCAACTTTGATCTTGAGATCTCCTTGATCTTCACCTTAATGACCATGAACTTGGCCAAGAGTGTGGGCTTTCCTCATTGAGATCTTAATAACCCTGCACTTTGCAAGAGAGAGAAAACTCTTTCTTCTCCTTTTAGTAGGCGTGTAGCTCCACGTAGGTTTTTTCTCCTTTATATTATTTAATACTTATAACACATAGAGACTCTCAATAATATATTGCTAGCCCATGATGGGCTTTAGTACGTGTGGCCTTGAGATGAGATCAAAGGGAAAAATAATACCCTAGTTTCAATGGGCATTGGGCATCTTGATATCTCATAACAAGCCTAGAGTTACCACTAACCATATTTTATTGCATTATAAAAATATGGTTGCACTCTCAAGACTTTATTAAATTGAATTCAACCCATAATGAAACAAAATTATAAAATACTGCCACTTTGTAAATTATTACGTCTTAAGTCATTGAGTTCTAATTTAATCTCTTGATTGTTCTTGTATTCTTGAAATCTAGGTTTATGAAATATAAACTTTAGTAACTACTTATTAAATTGGTCAGACCTAACACTATGAATAATCCATTCGTATTAAGCCTATCTCAAAGGGATGTTTCAAGTCCCAGAACGAGATTATGGATTGTATCTTGAGAAATAGTGTTTTCACAATACTACAAGTGATTACCTAACATATTGAGGTATTGACTATACAAGATCTCACTCCGACATAAATCAAAACAATTAACAATTGATGCTTAAGTTCACCATCCTTTTAGGATTAGGAGCTGATGCACATAGTAGTTATGAGATTGTTTGTTCAAACGACAGCAATTAGTAGAATAGCATCTCACAGTGGTCCAATTTGGTGTATTTTAAATACATTAACATATCAATCAGAAGTCTCCACTTTCATAATTAAGATGAATTATCATAATTGATATGTTATAATCTAAATATATAAGATGCACAATCTCATTATAGACTACGAACTAAAATATTTTGAGTTTACAATGACTTATGATTTATATTTTTTCATATGCAAATCTTATTTCCATATCTAATTCACATATAATTGGATTTTAGGGCAGTAAATCGATTAGGTTCTAGGATGCTAGCTAATCCTAACAACACATTCCTTGCTGTACCCCATCCATTTACCCCTCTCTTATATCTCTTTACATGATACACCCATTAAAAATGGTAATTTCTAGTGGCATTTCTTTTTTTTGGTGAACATTTCTTGTGGAATTTCTATAGCAACCTAATAGAGAGCAAATAGGAATTAGACACATGGTAGGGTGCAAGAAACTTTTCTTTTTGAGATCACTAGCTATACATTCCTCAATAAAAAAAGTGTCATAAAAAGGGAGACCATGCGTGATGGAAAGAAAGCATATGGTTCTGTCTGTGATTCCCACTCGCAGTGAGGGACGAAGAGAAAGAAATAAAAAAGATGATATTGGATATCTAGTAGGAGAGACGCTTCATATGGTTATAAAATTATTATGTAATTTTCCTATAAGAAGCAAATTCTTACACACGCTCATGCATACATACCCGTATTGACATCCGTACTTTGGGGGGACTACGACATTTTGGCCAGGTTCTTTTGCCATTTTTTGCTGGTTTTTGCTTACTTTTTATATACCAAATGACCAAAAGCTTGCAAAAAGAAAAGCATTTGGTCATTTGGTATTTTACCTTTCAATGTCCAGTACCATTGGCTACCATACGTTAACTGATCTTTTTGAGAATTTTTTGGGCCTGCCATCAACATCAATGACTAGATCATGTACCACTGTTATTCATAATTAAAAAAAAAAAAAAAAAGTACCACCGTCCTTGTTATCATTATTAACGTACAATATTATAAATCTAATGATACACCAAATTTCACAAATAATGAGATAGCATGTTGTGATTAGACTATTGGAATACAATGTGAGATTGTATGAAAGTGATTTTATTTTAATTACAATTTAACACCTTAATAAATTGTGAAAGAAGTCATGAACTGTTTTGTGTCTTTAACATTGTTTTTAATATCTATCGTTAGGGTATTTTTAGTTGAAAAGGATTAAGGGGAGAATTTAAAAATTTCAAGAATTATTAAAATTATGGATGTTAGTTTTGACATTATGGGTGTTTGAAAACCTCAAAAGAGTGATGCTAGCAATACTATACATTATGAATTTTATCTCTTGTATCTTCATTTTATTTGGATTGCAACAAATTACACATAAAACTAGTTAACATTCATTATTGCGGTCTCACCTCCGATAATGATCTAATTTCTCAATGGTTCAAACAGTAATGAATTAAAATTCATAAAAGTCTTAAATTTTCAAGGATTAAAAATACTATAATATGGAAGTGGGGAGACTATAAGACCAAGGGTAAGCCTTTCTTTTGATAATTATTAATTGAAGTTACACAATAGATTTATCATTTCCTCTCTCTAAATATATTTTCATAAGAGCACTTTCATCAGACTAGTTAAACTAGCCTTTAGTTAAAAATTCGACCAAACACCAATAAAAGCATCTTGCATCAGCCTCAACAATTTGATATTCTCAAATAACAAATCAACAATAACTCAATACCGATCTATTGAGTTTACTGTTCATCAACAAAGTTAAAAGAATTAGTTTTTTATTGCCTCACCCTCTCTTTGTCTCGATGGCGGTTGTGTTTGATCTGGGTTTGATATTTGACAATTGGATCTAGTTGGGTTGATGTTTAATTTGGCTGTGTTTGTTTGATTTGGAATTGAAAAAACAAATGATAAAAATAGAGTATTGACTATTGAGTTCGGTGTATTTGTATGTGAATTGCAGGTTAGTTAAAGTAATAAAAATATAACTTTTTGGACCAATTTAACTAAAATTGAGTTCCGTCCGATACTAAATATTCTAGGATATTTCTAAGCATTTTACTTGTTGAGGAAGAAATAATATCTTATGAGACGACATATACACTCATCTTACAGAAGATTTTTTAGTTGTAGAACCTACATATCAATGAGACATTAAGCGCATGCCTTCTTTACACAGGATTTTTTGGTTGAGGAGATATCTTCTATATCTTTGCCGAATTCTTGGAAGAGGTCATTTGATTAGACATGGCCTAAGTGCATTAAAATGACTTTATTTCATTCATTACACGTAAGGCCCATTTCAAAAGCTGTGAGCCAAAGCTTACGTAGGCTCATGTGGTTTGGGAATTATTTTCTAAAGATATTTTATCATTTTTTGCGACTCTCTGCCACTGTTTCATGCACGTACAGCTACCGCCCCACAAGCGCAAAGTTTATTCCATTGGTTACAGTTTTTATCATCACATCAGAAAAACATAATTTATGAGCAAGTAATCTAAAAGTTTTTCTATCTGCCTTAATTCGTTAATTCAATAACTTCTTCACACTAAACCAAAAAGTAAGTTCCCAGCTTTTAGGTTTATTTGATCTACACGTAGTCATTAGTCATTGGGATTATGTGTCTCTAATAGGGGTTCTTGACCAAGTCTAAAATAATGGGTCATGAATGAAAATCTTGGTGCCCTACCATACAAAAAGAAACTAAAGTTTATTCATAAAGACATGATCAGGAGATCCCATGATGCAAAGGCTAGATCTAATCAAGCTTTCAAAAGCATTTAGTTTTCCATTTAATTATCTCCCGAGAGGCCTTAACAAATGCTACGTGTATCATACTTTTCTCAAAGGAGTAATTTGAATGATCATGAAGGAAAAGAACATTTTTGTGCATCAATACAATAATGTCTATTAGCATGAAAGACTAGTCTTGTCCAATACCCTATTTCATATACTTTGCCTCGAAGGGAAGCAAACCTTTTTTTGGAGTTAACCAGCTAATAATTTATTTCTTCAAAAAAAACAAAAGAATGATCTATTATGAAATTTGATATTTTAATAATTAAAAATTACTAATAATTTACATGGTCGGTTTGTATTCAAATCTAGATGATCCAGTGTTTGTGTTCATTAAACGAGTAATGTGTAAGCTACGTGCTAAAAAAGTGTGATCATGCGTGTTTAATTAAAAGTATTCAAAGGCCAATGGCTTATTGGTTTAATGGTAAAAGATAGTTCTAATAACTTAAGGTTGCAGATCAAAACTGTTTAAAATATATCAACAACATAGGTTAGGTGATGAACAATCAACGCATGCATTGCTCTGCGCATGGGTTCTCAATCATTGTGTAGATAATTTGATCCAAAAGTTTAAATAAAAATTCTAAATCCAATGCGAAAAGCTCCAATAATATGTTAAATAAATTCATATATATCAGGATATATAGTGGTTTTTTAAATGAAGGGACGAAAGTAGGAGCAATAACTCTCCTTTCTAGAAAAACAAACTTTCCGAGAAAATTATTTTTAAATTGAAAAATCTTTGGAAGGAAAAGATGGTATGTGAGAAAGAAAAAGGGTTGGGGAAAAGGGAAATATTCGCAACCAACAAGTGTTGCTCTGTGAGGCTTTATAATAAAGGTTTAAAAACCACCTTTATTGTTCATTTGTTCTCAATTCCAGAAGATCTCTTCTCATTGTTAACACTGATTGATTGGATGATGTATCTGATGGCACAGAAAGAAAGAAAGAAAGAGAAAACGAGTGGGAAATAAAAGTGCTAGAATATGTTTGGACAAATTCCATTTTCCGTGTACATGAACAATATTTTGGGAGCTAGCCAATATTGCCAATGAGGGTTTGACACATGGAGAATTGGGAAGTGGACACGTATTAGCTAGCTTGAGCTAGGGGCCTTGTGTTGTAGTGGTCCAACCGTCCAAGCCCTTTTAGCCCTTTTCGGGGCCTTTGAAAGTTGAAACACAACATGATGGTGAGACTAGCGGTGCATATTGGTAGCCAGCCTTGCAAGAATCTTGGTATATTCTTAGGGTTGTGTTTGTACGTACGTGTCCCTGGCTTACACGTGTTCATGCAGGCCTTTTTCTTCCATCTTTTCCTGATAGAATAATGATTAATGAATTACAGAGGATCCTGTCTGAGAATTTCTGAATATTACATAAAAGTTATTATTCCCTTTGGGCCTCCCTTGAGGGAGTATTTTGCTGTATCAATATCCATTACTATCATCCTTTCTCTGTTTTTGACAGGAAATTGATACCCTTATCTCCAACTGGCTAGCTGTAGAGTGTAGAATGAGGGGTGACTATTTTTTTGGGTAAATTTAATTTGCAAGTTGGATAATTCAATGAAAATATAGATCTTTCTGTTATTTGCAATATAACACATTGTTTTTGCATGCCAATTATTGGAAAAGATGTTTTTTGCATGCCAACTATTGGAAAAGATGGGATTGGAACTTTAATTCTTACTAGGGACTCACTCAACCTCCTAATCCAGAAAAAAAAGAAAAAGAAAAAAGAAAAAAGAAGCAGCAAGAAGAAAAGAATGGAAAAAGATTATAATTCTGAAATGATTATTTTTCCTTCGTTTTGTTTGAATAATTTTCTGTGAATATATAGATATATATTATATAGTTTAAGCTTTCATTAATTTTCTTTCGTAGGCAATTGATTTGGACGGTCATGGTTAACATATTGAATGTATCTTCAACTAACTTTGCATTTTATTTTATTTTTTTTACTTTTTAGCTTTTGATTTTGTTTATCTTATTATAGGATAATTAAATTATACTTCTACCTCTTGAGATTTATCAAAACGATACTCTCCCAATTGTTTTTATAAATGTCACTCACCTTATAAGGTTTCTATAAAAAGATTCTTACCTAAACTATGGAGGAAATAAACACACTCTTATCTCTTGAGATTTTTATGAATGAAAATGATACTCCTTGAGACATATTTAACTGAGTAGGAATCTTTTTATAAAGATAAAATATTTTATTGGGAGAGTAACATTAATGTGAGCTGACATGAATTTATTTGATGCATTTATAAAAATCTCAAGAGATGAGTGTTAATTATACAGAAGTTTAAAAAAGAGTATCAATTTGATAAACCTCAAATGAGGTTTTTATTTTTTTAAAATTTTTAAATTTACCCTTTTCACTTGCAAAGGATTTTTGTTTTTTTAATTGATTTTTATTCTCAAGATGGCTCAATATAGTAGTTCACACTTTACAGTGTTCTATGGTGGACATTTATTAATAGGACATTTTTTTTTACCTTTTAGAACTTATTTTATGCTTGGAATTGCGTAATTCACACGAAATGCTAAGAAAATCCAAAAAAACATTGTCCTCACGTTTTGGCTCAGGTGAAAGAAGTGTATCTTATTCCAAAGAAGCATTCTGTGTAAGACAAATTTTAATGGTTTCCAATTCATACTGCATATCCTCGCACATTCTTTGGTGCATAATTGTTTTTGAACTAGTGTACCTATTAAAAAGATTACAGGGTATTGATCAATCAAAAGTGGCTGCTATTGTAGCATAACAAATAGAATTTACAAAAGAATTATATATATTATGAAAGAGTTGATGATGCAATTACAGTTGTATTAAGGTACAAAATGGTTCACACGCAGTAAACTTTCAGCACTTATATGTGATACTAATAATCTCTCATGTGCGAATTGGGATACCCTTAAAGACTAAAGTATGCTGAACACATATTATTCGTGGTCGATTGGCTTGAATTACACATATCTCTATGCAATATAGCACTTCCAAAGCTTAATAAACTAAACAGTTAGCCGACACCAAGAATGAATGACCTCACTTTATTTTTTGGATCAAATTTTATGATTGACTTTCGGAATCAATACAAGTCGCCTCAGAAAAGTTCAAAAAAATAAAGAAAGATAAAAGGCATAACACTATATATCAGTGCGCAAAACACTGAACCATATATATTTTCCACCATATTTGTTGGACCATGAGGATTTTGGTTTTGTGTTTAATCCGGTTTGGACCCGGCGAGAGTTGACCTGGAAGCATTATCAAGTTTAATTTATGGAGTGGAGGCTTTGCTCCCTAGGAGAAATTTCTAACCTATTTTTGAGCCCGTTGTTTGGGTTATATATTTATTGTTTCAGAATTAGGGTTTGATATACTTTACTGTCACCATTATATATTATTCTTTCTAACATAATGAAAATTGCTATAACTCTATGGATGTAAGCATATTGTCAAACCACACAAATCTTTGTGTCTTGTAATTGTTCTTTGTATGTTTTTTTTTTTTCCCTATTTTTTGCTTCTCACAAAATTTAAAGGAATTTGAGTAAATTACTATAAATATTTGCATGATCAAAGTAAAGTGGATAGAGTTCCCCATTACGTCAAAAAGAGAGAGAAGAAGATTGGAGCTGAATTGGGGGCAGACCATGATCATGTGTTTGGACCACATCTTGCAAAATCTAATGCAGATATCAATTAGGATTAGCCGCTTCTACTGTTAGAACATCATCCATAAAAACAAGGGTTGAGTGGCGAAGAAAATGGAATTACGTACCATAAATCATGCCTATGTTTCCGAATCTTACTCAATGACCTTTTTACTCTAAACTAGACAAGAAAGCAAAGGTTGTGGAAAAGCTTTGGGTTTGGTGTGAAACATGGTTTTGGGGGAAACAAGACCAAGCAAAGGATATGATGATTGATGTGGTTGGATTTTTGTCTACCTACTGATCGCCAATATGTAGACGTAATTGTGAGCTATGAGACTGCTTAGGAATTTGGATGAGACCCCACTAACTTTGTTTTGTTGGGCTTATGGGGCTTAATTTCCCTAGAAGCTTGCATGTCTATATTACATTTCTGTGTTCACTGTCCAGAATCCAAATGCTCCAGGGGACAAGGCAAAGGCTAGGTACAAAATCCAAGCCCGCTCAACCATGACATTTTTAACGGATTAGTTGGATTTAAAAAAAAAAATTAATATTAAAATTTAGAACTCTTGTTTTATATTTGGACTGATAAATAAGATTTCAAGTGTCACTAAAATGTCTAGTGAGTGGAGGAAAAAAATCATATGGTAATGCTTATTTACAAGAATATGGAAGATATTCAAAACATTACAAATTGCAATAGAATAAAGCTTATGATTATGAGTCACATAATGACATTTTGGAATAGATATCGGAGAATAAATTTGGTTCTATGCTATAGTAAGTTATTTTCTTACTTAGATGTCTAATGGAAAACTGTAGAAAATCCTGTCAAGATCTTCATACGGTTTTTATTAACCTAAAAAAAGAATATCATAGAGTACATAAAGAGATTGTGTGGTGTGTTTTAGAATAGAAAAGAGTTATTTTAAAGTATATTAAGTTGATTAAGGATATGTATGATGGATTTGTAATTAGTTTGAGAACAAGTGGTGCATCACATCTAATTTTTCTATCACTATGGATGTGCATAAAGGAGCAGTACTAAATTTGTATCTCTTTGCACCAGTGATGGATGAGCTCATGACTAGATTGTTTCAAGATAAAGTCTATTGATGTATGCTTTAAGTGAATGATATAGTTTCAATGAATGAAACTACACATGGAGTTATGTCTTTTTAGTATGTTTGATTATTTTAGAGTTGGAGATTGGTATTTGAGATTCCGACAATTGCAAATGATATAACTAGCAAATACGTCTCTCTCTATGTTGGCATATTTTATTGTTTAGGCAAAATTACAGGTAAATGATTTAAATAATGAAAGATCTAATATTTAAAAATTGTATCTAGAATGAATGGAAAGATAGAAACAAGACCTAAAGCAAAAGTAGTATTTATATTATTTGTAATTGCGACTACTTGCCCATTAGATTACTGTATGATTTTTTATGTATGCTTTTTTAAGGTAAATGAGCAATGACCAATTCGAGGACATGGTTTTGCAAGATGACTAAACACCACAGAGTGGTAGCACTTTTGAGGCTTCCATGTATACTCCACCTCAATTGTAGCCACCCTTTGTCAGTCCTCCCTCAAGAGTAAATATGACCAATCTAGTCACATTTTCATTCATTTGGAATTGATCTAGTCCTAGACAAGTAGACCTAATTTCAACCATTTTTCCTAGAGGTCTAGAGAAAGCTGCAATCAATAAAAGATGTCTCCAAGTTCCTTTTTCAATTTCAAGTGGCTCCCATTTGTGCGTGTCCCAAGAGTGCGAACACCACCGCCCCACCCAACCACCCCCCCCCCCCCCCGCCCCGGTGCATATCTCCTATTTGGTTTAATTTTGCTTTTTCTTTAATTTTTTCTTCTTCTCATAATTATTAAAAATTTGGAGAGACTTTAGAATTTAGAGTTCAGATAAATATGAATAAAGTACGTGGAAAGTAAGTTTAGTAATACTAGAAACAATGAAGAAGGGTTTGTAATACTTGATGTTCAATAGATACTAAGAGTACCAACTTTAGATATCTTGAATCAATAATTCAAAATGAAGAGATTGAAAAGGACGTGAGTTATATTATAAAACTCGTGATAAATAAATAGTAATAATAATAGTAATTTGTGAACCTATCATTAATCATAATTATTAGTTCCAATTTAAGTAGAAGTTATTAGGTTCATTTTAGATTGAGTCAACAGTCAGGTAAGCTTGATCTTGAAGGTTCACAATAAATTATTAAATTTCATAATGATGCCTCATCTCTTTGCATAACCTTTTTTTTTTCCCCCAAAAAAATTGAATAGAATTCTAACCTATGTCGTCTGCTCTATAATGGTTGCTCTTTATCATAACACCTAAACACCAATAGGTTTTAACTGTAAGTGGAGTTTGAACCCTAAATCTTTTATTCGATAACAAAAGACTTTATTGGTTACATAATCTTATTTTGAAGTGTGGCTCTTGAATCTTGATATTATACGATCTCTTCAAGCTTTGGGTCCACACCAATCTCGTCTTGGTCATATCATTATGGATATTCAAACTATGCTTGCTAGCCTTAGCTGGTTCTATCACCTATGTTAGCCATGTTCGTTGCGAAGCAAACTCTGTTGCGCAGTACTCTTTATTCAAGTTTGTCAAACATATTTTTGATGATGTTTTTTGGATTGAAGACTCACCTCCTCCTGCTATGAAGACTTTGTATATTTTGATTTGGCTTATATTCAATCATAAATGAAATTGTTGTTCCTGTTTCAAAAAAAAAAAAAAAAAGTTTACTTGGCTGAATATTAAAAACAAAACCAAAAGTGCCAGCCAACCTTGGGAAGCCCCTTCCAACCATTCTGACCCAACATTTTCTGCTCCAGTTCGACCAATTCTAATATAGTACTCCATAATGAAACTGGGCCTTGCATATTCTTCCAATCTCGGCCCAAAATCTAAAATTTCTATTTTTTATTAAATTTTTGAGAAACAAGAACATACACACAACTATGCAAGGAAAATTGAATGATGTACTAATATAAAGACATTAAAAAGTCATGATAAATTTTAACTTTTAAGAGAGAATAAGATAAATTATACAATACACAACGCACTTTCTTAAGTAATATGAGACAATTATCAATTTTTTTTTTGTAAGAAACAAACACACTTTTCCACGCAAAAAAAAAAAAAAAATGATAACAATAGTAACTCAAAAAAATTTGGGTGAAGATAAAAACCAAAAGTTAACTTGTTTTTATATCTTGTATTGTCAAATTAGACATTGCATTTGGTTTTTTTGATAATCCTATTCATTGCATTTGGTGTAATTTAATACACTGTCCTCTTACATAAAGATGGATATCATATGTGCCTTTTTCAATCAAAATTTATAAAATTTTCTAAGCCATGCTTGCTATTGAAGTTTCTGGGCATGACAAAAACAAAAGGCATTTATATTGAAAACTTCGGGTACAATAATTTTATTTTAATTAGTCCCACAAGCTGGGCACTTGTTTATGCTACATGACATGCTTTAATAAAATCTAGTAAATGGTTTGGGTCGAGTTAATCAAACTATATATGGGTCAGCAATGGGTCTATAAACAGGTTATAAGCGGGTTGGATTAATCAGATTGTAGGTTGGATTGATTGGGTTATGGGTTGATCTGTATTTTTCGCATGCATAATAATAATAATAATAATAATAATAATAATCATCGTCGTCGTCATCATCATCATCATCATCAATTTGTTTTCCTTTCAATATAAACAAGAGAACAAATAAAAATTTACTCAAAAATAAAATTTAAATAATAAATAAATTTTTAAGTTTACAAAATCCATAGTTCACAAACACCATAAAAGAACGAAAAAAAAATGTTGTGAACCATAAATACTAAATGTGCCTGTGAAATCGTTTAGAATGAATATACATACTGTCTTATCTAAATCTGATATGTGGGGAAAAAAATCACTTAAAAATGGGTTGGGTATACGGGTCAATCCTTTATTAGTTTGAGTTAATAAATACGCAGGTTGGGTTGGGTATCTTTTTTGGATGAGGTCAGGTTATCAAATTCGGTTCCAATTTTGCCCAAGTCAAAATATGTGAAAGTATGAATTGTACATATTTGAATTTCTTTTTTTTTTTTTTGAAAAAACTTTCAATATCATTGTCCACCGGCCTAAAATATCAATTCAAAATAAAAATAAAAATAAAAATGGTACAAACTTCTTCATGCCTTAACATGATGGCAAAGAATAACACCATAAGTTTTAAATCTTATCGTTTCTAAAAACAAAAAGAAAAAGACACGATGCCCGTAGAGGCATGATTGTCCATGGGTTAGCAGATGGACTGTTTGTGGTTATAAGTGGGGCTGAGGAGCGTCAATCTTTATATGTTATGAAAAAATGTCTCAGGTCAGTTCCTTGTAAGTGCAAATCACAACACTATCAGCAGTTTTGGTTGACCTCAGAAAATATAATGTGGTTGCAAGTCGCAGACACATTGAAGGGTACCTCTTGTGGATTCTGGTCCATGTAATTTTCGGCTTTGATTGATTAGCAACATTTTGAACAATTGGTTTCTTTATTCAAAATCCATTGTAGGGGGTTAACTTCACGGCACCGAATTCAGACCGAACTTGATGAGGTTTACTTGTCTTAATTATTCCTTATACACCATTAGTTTTGGAATATACATATATATTTTGGATACATCGATACTTGGAATTTGAATTAAAATATCTCTTAAAAACCTTAAGAGGTATCAACAGGTTGAAATACAGAGTTCTTGATCTAACTATACGTTAAACGCGTTCCAAGTCAATTAAGGTAACTCACAAATCTTTCCCACTCAAATATTATTCCATTTAAATACATTATTATAAATTGGTTGGTGTGTCTAGATAAGATTTGATTGCGTTAATCTGCCCCATACAATAACTTTAGTAGAATAGTTTTGAAAATTTTGTGTATTTTTAATTATAACCCATAAAACATAAGAAAAAACCAACAGCATGCTCTAGGATTCCCTGCATAATATAATTGAAATTTGAAGCTTCCCAGTACAGCATGGTCTGGCCTGGTCTTGCACTCTTACGTTGACATAGCATGAGAAATAATAAACAAACTAGCTAAATAAATATACAAATCAATTAAGCAAAAATAAATGCTGGCCATTAATATAAATGAAGCCAGTCTCAGAATTCCAAGACGTACAGCCCGAACCCACCATATACATACTTTCTCATATCTTAACCTAACACCGCTAGCTGCTTTGACTGCCATTGATATGTACCTAAAGCCAACGCGTACCCCGCACGATGCTCAGCCTTTCCCTTTATCCATGTGAAACCAACGTAGGAAAGTGGGCGATCTGAGTAATGGTTATGCATGGAGGGAAAAAGAAAAAAGATAAAAAAAAGAAAGGGAAAGGGGAATTTACCTTAAAGGAAGGTTCATCTCATTATGAATGTGTTACTGTTGACACACACGTTGTCAACTTTCAAAGGTCTAAGCCTGAACCTAGCAGCTTTTTTATTTTTGGGTTGAGAATCTGAACCTAGCCAGCGTTTGATTGTGGAATATGTTACCTATTTGTAATTATAATATCCATTGCCTCTTTCGGTCTTTCGAGTCCTCTTCTCTTTCCTCTTACATTTTTGGGTTATAAGTTATAACTCCAATCATTTTTCAAAACCTTGAGTCATTAGATTATTGTAATTAGTAATTACTGATTAGGTTAAATTTAGATAAGAACCTATTTGCACCATTCACGTATGTCACTCTCATGGAGCAACACGCTCTTATTGGGTGTGGTGAATTGGAAATTAACAAAATTCTTCTCTAAATCAAGTGTGATGATTTATAAAACCATTAACATTTATTAATTTACATAATTTATTAAATTATTTAAAAAAATCACATGATTTTGTTGGTTGTTGCATCTCAATTTGTAAGATCTTGAAGCAATTAAAACATCAGGACTAATAACTCTTTCCTTATGTACGGAGTAGACAAAATTAATTGATAGTTTTAATTTAGACCCCTTTGTTCATTAAATTGATTAATTAACAAATATATGGAGATTAAGTTTGGATTAAACAACTAGAACCACAAGGAAAAACCAAATTTGAAAAATAAGCAAATAGCACAAAAAACACCATTTTTGGCGATGAGGTGAAAAACTAATTTGTTTGGATTTGTAGAACCAACACCAAGGAAAAAAAAAAAAGAAAAAAAAACTCTCCAAGGGTAGCTCTACCCCAATAAGGAAATCTACTATATAAAGAGAAGTTTTATAGTCTAGCTAGTTCATACTCATGATTCTAGCTCTACTTGATAGACAAACTTACTAATGTAAACCCAAAATAGCTATAGACATTCTCAACTATTTGTATAAGAATTCTTTCTCACAAACCTCGTTCATGATCACAATTAGATCCTTTGACTGACTCCATTAATGATCCTCTTTGAAGGTTTGATCTCTGCAACAACAATATTGAGACTATGAAACAATTACTTTAGCTCTTGGTCACCAAAACAACAACTTCATTGTGTATATGGACTTTTGAACTCACGAGTTAACTAATTCTAGATTTTGATTTTCTCTTTGTGAAGAACATGACTGTAGCCTCCAAAATCTCTAATTTGTCATGCTTATAATAGGGTCTTTCATATATGTTTTCATGTAGAGTATGAAAACCTAAATAACACAAGATTTAGTGAACGTTTGGATCCCACGTCCACATTCACATTTTGCATTTTTTTTTTTTTACTGACCAGTGCCTCTTGCACTGTTCATGTGACATAGATAGTAACCCACACGTCAACAATAACTTTTTTATTTATTTTTTATTATTTTCAATTTTCAGTTTTTAGTAAAATAAACGGTATCTAAACGCACCCTTAATGAAAACACATTGGATTCGCTTTTCACAATTCTCGATTGATCAAGTTTTAGTTAAAGGGTAATCATAGTTTTTCTTTTGGTTGATCAAGCATGATAGTTGAAACCTTGAATAACTCTTTTCTTTTGATAAGAATTTTGGACTTTTTGAACTTGCCCACATTACAAACGAATACAAATCCTTTGTACCACTTTTTGTATTCGACTTTAATTATGTTCCACCAATTACAACTTGTCATGTGTTTATTATTTTTTTCCATTTTAAACTTTGATTGTTTTATAAGGAAAGTTAAACAAATATATAATAAGTTGTGATTGATGGAACACAAAGTGGAACACAAAAAATGATATAGAAGATTTGTATTTATTACAAACTCGATAAGATTTTATAAAGTAATGAAACTTGCCAATTTAAAACCTAACATTAATGTGTCAAAGGCTTTGTAGCTAAATTGGCACATCCCTATGTACAAAATGTTTGGGGGTCTAGGGGAGAAAGGGTTCAAGTTACGAGGTTAGCAGCATGTTGTAATTATTTCTCAAAAAAAAGAAAAAAAAAACCCTAACATTAATGTCAAAAGTCTTATAAAACTCAATTGGACGACTCTTCTTATTTCTTAATACTCTACATTTAGGATTTAAATTCCTATTTCCCCAACAAGCAAGTTAAAATTATAAATAAATAAATAAATAAAACAACAACAACTCACATTAATAAATTTGAAAAGTGAGTTAAAGTAAACAATAATGATACAGGTAATGGTAATCAAGTTTTCTTTTTGGGAAATGTTAACGAGTGCCGTTGGGCATTAGTTAAGAATCCATTTTAAGAAAGTTTTAATATTATTTTTATGGGAAATGAAAAAAATTGTCAAAATATTAATTACTTTTTTTCTTTTCTCATAAAAACTTTCTTTAATTGGATTGTTAACCAATGCCTTAAAATACACGTTAACATGACCCTTTTTTTTTTGAGAAAGTAACGGTAATCAAGTTAGTCAAAGATGAAAGTCCTAGTTTTAAGCTAATTCCAAACTCCCATACGTGATACATGTTACCAAATTGCTCTCAATTGACCCAGTAACTTTTTTTTTATTTTTTTTATTTTTTATGAAATTAATTAAGAGTAGAATTTATAAGCCGGTTCGAAACTTCCATACGTGATACATGTTACCAAATCGTTCTAAATTGACCCAGTACCACTTTTATTGAATTAAATATGAATAGAAAAATAAAGCTGCAGCCGAGAAATGCGTGGAAACCCCATTTGCGCCATGAGAAGCTGTCGGTACCAGGCTACCAGCTACAGCAACATCAAGATCTAGAGCCATAAACAATGGCTATCTACTACTATTAATGTTTTTGGACATAGTAGAAAGTCAATAGCTCAATACCCAATTGCTTGGCACTCTTTGCAACACCGAATCTTCACCCAATGTGCCCATTCGTTCATTCATACATTTATTATCTCCTCAGTAAAGTCTCTGTTCATTTATTAATTTGAGCTTTTCTTCTTCCTAAACTTTGGAAAAGGTCCTATTTATTAATACACACACACCCTCTCTGCCTTTCAATTTCCGTGTGTTGACTTTCCTGTAATCAACAGCTTTGTATAGCTTATCTCCCCTTCTTGGTATAAAATCCGCGACACAATTTGAAGTCACATAAATTCTTGCAAGTGATATCTTGTACTTTTGATTTCTTTGAATCCATTTATCATTATTGTCCAAACCTTTCAGCTTATAATTATTATCCTCATCTTCTATTGAAAACCACCTCCTATTTTGTCTCACAATTATACTTGACTTTGAGGATCCAAAACAGGCTTGCCTGAGATGGAAGAAATTGATGTTCCTGCACATTTTCTCTGCCCGATTTCAATGCAACTTATGAGAGATCCGGTCACCCTCTCAACTGGGATAACCTACGATCGGGACAACATTGAAAGATGGTTGTTTTCTTGCAAGAACAACACTTGTCCGGTAACAAAGCAAGTTTTGTGTGATACGGAGCTTCTTATTCCGAACCATACTCTACGCCGGTTGATCCAAGCATGGTGCACCCTCAATGCTTCTCAAGGTATCGAACGCATTCCAACCCCGAAGCCGCCAGTGGACAAAGCCCAGATCGTCAAAATCCTCAACGAGGCAAAGAAGTTCCCAAATATGCAACTCAACTGCCTCAGAAGACTTAAAAGCATTGCAGTTGAAAGCGAAAGGAACAAGAAGTGTTTACAGGCAGCTGGTGGAGTTGAATTCTTGGCTTCAATCATAGTAAGAGAGAATGGAAACGATGATATAATCATAACGGAAGCAGCTGTTGATGTTCTTTCTAATCTTAAAATCTCAGAAACAGATCTCAAGAATCTCATAAACAATGATGGTGAATTTGTGGACTCTCTGTTGCAAGTTTTGAAGCGTGGAAACTATCAATCTAGAGCATACACAACCATGTTATTGAAATCCATTTATGAAGAGGCTGATCCGATCCAATTGATCAGCGTTAAACCCGAATTCTTCCCTGAAATAGTACGCGTTTTGCAAGACCAAATCTCGCAGCAAGCCTCCAAGGCCGCATTGAAGCTTCTTGTGGAGCTTTGTCCATGGGGAAGAAACCGAATCAAAGCTGTCGAAGGTGGTGCAGTTGTAGTCCTGATAGAGCTCCTTATTGAGGCATCAGAAAGGAGGGTGTGTGAGCTTGTGCTTGTTGCTTTGGACCAGCTTTGTGGTTGCGCAGAAGGGCGGGCGGAGTTGTTGAAGCATGGAGCGGGGCTGGCGATTGTGTCAAAGAAAATTCTTAGGGTTTCTCATGTGGCAAGTGATAAGGCAGTAAGAATTTTGTCATCAGTTTCTAGGTTTTCTGCCACTTCTAGGGTTCTTCAGGAAATGTTACAAGTGGGTGTTGTATCCAAGTTGTGTTTGGTTTTCCAAGTTGAGAGTAGTTTAAAGACCAAGGAGAAAGCTAGGGAGATCCTCAGAATGCACTCTAAGGTTTGGAAGAATTCTTCATGTATTCCTGCTCATTTTGTTTCATCTTATCCATCTTCTTGATAATAGCTACTTTCGTGTACATAATGGAAATTAGTTGTGCAGAGGAAAATTAAGCTGCATACGAATTTCTTGAATCATATACTTGTGGATTTGAAGTGGCGTCCAAAAAAGAGAGAAATGTTTTCAATGTCATAGCTTTGTTATTCTTTGAGAAGCATCTCGGCTGTTTTGTTTGTTTTCTTTCAAATATATATTTATTAGATTAGATTACACATCAATTGTAATTAGAGTTTTGATTCAATAAGGATGTAAAAATATTTATTTACACCCTCCAATATCATTGTGTCATATTAGGGACAAATACACACAATCACACCAATGTTGCCCTGTTTTACCTGGTGTGAAGATGCAACTTAAACAAGTCGATCTGTTAGAATTTCGACCCTCATTCAATCATTCAAAATCTAGGTTTTGACAACTTGTTGATCGTGGTCCGATCAATCAAAAAATGTTGAATTTGAATCTGTTGGTGCAAAACACAATAATAATATAAATAACATAACGAGAAACCAAATAGTACTTCTGAATATTATTAATTTAAAGAGAAAAATTACACAACACTATTTGGACGGAGGCATGACACTATTTGGATTGAGGCACGACACTCGTTCTCTTTAAGGAGATTCAAGCTCTTGGTTGGCTAAACAAAATTATAGGCCCAAATTAATCTGAATGAGTCTATTTATAGGCCCAATGGGTCTCACAAAATTACTACCCAAATTAATCTGATTAATTAGGTCCATTATTCAGATGTAGTGGATGTTACAAGATTAATTGTTGGATATTAATCTGATAGACTAAAGTTACACAATTAATGATGAGATAAGGAGTTTCTGAAAAATAAAAAGGCCCAAACGGTCCATTTTTGATATATCCACCATTCACTTCCTCCTTGCGCACATATCTAGCCCAATATCCAAAACAATTCATATTAGCCTATTAATCACTACAATTAAAAGAATAAAATAGTATCTCTCATTTTCAATGTGGGATTAAATATTTTCACTAACTTCTCATCTTTCATATTCATTCTCACATCTTTACATTTATATTGTAATATTTTTTCAATTTAACTGATTAATATTAAAATGTTCCAACAATTCCCCACTCATTTTAATATTAAATTTTTTAGTTAAAGAGAGATTACCAGGTAAAGACGGGTCACTATGAATCATGAACGTGTGCTCTGCATTGAACCTTCACTTAGTAAAACAGCGATCTCAACTCCAGAGTCGTATTGGTCTCAAACTTGAACTAAGACTGTTTTAAGGAAATTAAGCATCACTGCTTACACATAACAACCCAGGTGTTGACATGAGCTTTTATAGCGAGCACTTTATGGCCGTGTGTTGATCCCAGTTTCATGAGTATATTTGAGATTAAGTCCAAATCTTATAGGGAACGGCCCCACCTCCACACTCACTTAGGTGAAATTTTGTTAAGGGTGCTCTTGTAATTCTGACACCTCATTTATGGGAGCTACAAATTTCATTAAGAGTATTTTGCTTAACCTCTTCACATTACAGGATAAATGCACTTACATCATAGGGATGAATAATTAAAAAATTATTTACAAAATAAATAATTAAAAAAATAGTGCATTTCTTACGACCATTGTATGATTCGTTTTTCCCATTGAACCCAATTCTCAGAATCTATGGTCCTTGAGTTGGGTACCTTCATACATGACTCATAATTCTATGGACTTTAGTCTCATCCCTCTCAATGTATTTCAGACCCTATCTTTTGCCAAGGCCTTGGTAAATAGATCTGCAAAATTATCATTAGATTTAATATAATCCACAGTTATGATGCCACTACTCAAATAAAATTGCACAATACTGTGCTTTCTTCCTATAGGTCTGAGTTTACTGTTGTAGTAACGGTTTTTAACTCTACCAACTGCGGCAGTGATATCACAATGAATTAATATAGGTGGAATTGGCTTTTCCCAAATTGAAATTTCATATAATAAATATCTAAGCCAATTTGCCTCTTCACTAGTTAAAGTTAATGCTATTAATTCAGCTTCCATTGTTGAATTAGCAATAGTTGTTTGCTTTTTAGACTTCTAACAAATAGCACCACTATCTAAGATAAAAATATAACCAATGGTAGAGAGGAAAACACTTGGCAAAGTATTCTAACCGACATCATTAAAAACTTCAATCACAGTAGAGTACTTTTTATAAAATAGCCATAGCTTTTAGTACCAATTAAATATTCCATGACTTGCTCAATAGCTAGCCAATGATATTTACTAGGCTTGCTAGTAAATCTGCTAAGCACTTCTATTGCATATGTAATGTCAGGTATAGTACAATTAATAGCATAACGCAAACTACCAATGATGCTAGCACAATCCGTTTGATTAAAAATCTCATCATTATTATTCACATGAAATAAATGAATACTAGAATCAAAAGGAGTAGCTACACTTTTGTGATCATGAAAATTATATTTTCTCAATATTTTCTTAACATAATGTGATTGATCAAGATATATTCTATCACATGCTTTTGTAATTTTCATGCCCAAAATAAAATTAGCCTCACCAAGATCTTTCATATCAAAATGGCTTTTAAGCTTATTTTTCGTCTCACTTATAACATGCATATTTGAGCCAAAAATCAACATATCATCCACATAGAGGCTAATAATAACATGTAAATTATTCTATGATTTAGAATAAATATATTTATCACATTTATTTGATTTATAACCATTCTCAATCATGCAGGAATCAATCTTTTTATGCCATTGCTTAGGTGCTTGTTTTAAGCCATATAGGGATTTAGTTAGCTTACATACATTGCTTTCTTATACAGGCTCTACAAAGTCTTTGGGTTGATCCATATAAATCTCTTCCTCTAGGTCCTCATTTAGAAAAAAAGGTTTTACATCCATTTGATGAATTTTCAAAAAAAAATTGCAGCAACAGCAATTAACAATCTAATAGATGTTGAACAGTTTTTAGATCCCTTAACACAACCGGATTAACCTAGTTAATTAGCCAAGTGATTAACTTAGTCAAATTATGTAAATCTAGGTTATCACAATCAAACAATTATATCAAGTATATAGCAACGGAAATATAAATAACACAACCATATAATGACCTAGGAAAACCAAACCGTTAAAAAAATTGGGGAGAATTTAACTTAGCTATTCTCAAGGTAAACTTGAATCCACTATCTTGAAAAAATTGAAGTTCATGCAATAAGACTTACAAGCCCCACCCTCGACTTCTTATTGCTACCCAGTAGTAGAACTTAGTGACATGACCACGTGCAAGTTTCGAGACCACGGACTCCTTTTTTCTTAGATTTTTCAACAAATACAAGTACACCCGCTTGTGTATCTTTAAACTTTTATGGCAGCAATTGAATGATCATCAAGTTCTTAAATAAATCTCCTCTTGATAATCCTAAATTTGTGTGAAGGAAAGCTCTTCACAGATCTCACAAGAGATTCACACAAACAACAATATGAGCAACAAGAGCTATTCTAAAAATATGGCTAGGGTTTTCTTTATATACTAGGAGAAGTAGATTTGAAATCCTAATCCTTAATGTGCTTGGGCTGAGTTGAAAAATTCTACAGAAAAAACGTTCTGCCCAATATTTGATTGATCGAGCCTAAGCTTTTATCAATCGAGCCAAGTCGAAAGTCACTAATACTTTCTGCAGCCACTCGATTCCAATTTTACATAAACAAACAACTTTGAGTAAGTCTAAACAAGACTAAATAACGTGTTTTGATCATGGTTTGCCAACATTACACATTAGAGTTCTAAATACATGAAATCCTAAGTCTTTAGAACCTAACAAACTCTCCCTTTGGCAATCTGAGACAAAACACAACTAAAAGCTCAAAGTTTACAAAACACAGCCCTTTACATAACAAATCCAATCCTAATTACTATCCATCAGTTGCAAGTGTAGACAGCAGCTCAATTTAATCAATTTGTATATTTCCTGAAACACTAAACAAAACGTATAAACACATGTGTGACAGAAAAACAATAAATTAACAAATATGCAAACTAACTCTCCCCCTAAGTTAAATACATCAAATAAAATAATTTCAACTCCCCCTAAACAAGATTCCCACATTTCAACTATTTCTCCCCTTTTTTATCACGTATTGACAAAGATAGCTCAAACAAAGAGTAACAAAGGTCAAGAGAAAATAGACAATCAAGGGAACATAAAACAATTCAACTTTATAGAAAATAGATACAATTCTCCCTATGAACAACAAAGGTAAAAAACAAGCTTTCCCCCTATAAAAATAGGAAAAACAAAACAAGTTTTGGGGAAAAATTTAGGGGAAGGGGGGGGGGGGGGGGGAAGACACACAAACCAAACTTAAAAACTAAGTTGATAAGGTGAGGATACATATGAAAAAAAATTCGCTCTTTCAATAAATGTAAACTTGACATAATGTGACTCATAAATAGTTGCGTGAATAGAGAAAATATTTGTATATTGATTATCCATTATATCTCTTAAAAAAATATTTTCTGTAGTTCACACATCAAAAATATCATATACTAAAAAGTACATAACTCAAAAATTAATCAATCAATTTTTAGATCAAGTTGAGTACCCAATTTAACAAAGTGTATACATGTGTGAAAATAATGAGAGATATGACTACAAAACTGCAAGATGGATATAGAAAACAATGCAATGCATGTAAATCCTAAACATAAATGATGCATGAAAAAATATGTCATGATGTGTGCTCTAATGCAATGAAATTAAGTTCAATATAAGTTCAAATTCACAAAATTAGTTTGAGCATAGAGTTTCAAACAAAAATCCCAACAAAATTTGAAAACCACTTGTTTATTTTATAAAAAATTTGACCAATTGATCATCACACAAGCTAGAATACATATTATAATGATCAATTACATCAATTAAACTCAATGTGAACAAAGTCCCCAATTTGGGTACATTCAAGCTCTAGAATTTCCAATTTCTTAAACTTTAAACACATTTTGCATTAAGATCAAGAAACTTTTAATCTTGGATGGTCACAACAAGATCACACACAATAAAATGTACCAAGTTCAACAAAGAGTAACTTGTGTAGTGTGTGCAACTAGTAAAAACTTGAGATACATGTGAGGTGATATGTGAATAAAAATCAAACATAAAATTTACAAAATTCATCACATGGAATTTGAAAGAGACTATCACCTAAAGAGTTACATCATATAATCCCACATCTCTTAGATCATAAGCTTGTAATCATGTAAGTTTCTTGAATTTGCCTCATATTGTACACACCAATTTTAGTTATTTGATTTAGTTTTAAGTCCAATAATGTACACACCAATTTTAAGCATTTAAACGGGGGGTACACCTTATGTTTTTTTTTGTGCATGTGCTACACTTTCTCGAACACAAAATCTTACGATATGCACTAAGGTATTCATAATTGGCTAGTGAATAGTGGTGAAATGGTTATTTATGCATTTCTCAAAAAGTTCAAGTCCAACAGTCAAAGACATTTGACTTCAAGATCAAGACAAAGTGATCAAGAACCATAAACATCTTTCCCACACAATATACACTACAAAATTTTAGCTAGTAAAGTGCAATAGATAAGCTCGTCAAAACTAAACAAGGTATATAAACATGTTATGTAAAGATAAGGTGGCCAACCTTGATTTCAAATCCAAGATCTATAATACAAAACACAAAAATCTTTTCGGTTTAAAAAAAATTTATGACCAAGAACAAAAAGCACACATTGTGCTAAATGAATAATACAAATGCAATGTATGACAGTACTTAACTAAGCTATAAAGGGTACAAAAATAAGAAATATCAATTTCTTAATTAACCATTGAGTACATGTACAAACTAGTACATACTCACACCAAATCAAAAATAGCTTAGCACTTATATAACACATACTATTCAAGTTTCTTCACAATGTCAAGCATGTTCTAAATCAAGAGATAGATATCATAATTCATATAATCCTCAAGAAAATAAAATATTTTTGTCTTTTTGAAAATATTTCAATGTTTTTGGATTTTTTTTTTTTAAAACAACCTAAAAAACAAAACAACCAAAAATAGAAACAAGACATGTCCACAAACAATTGAAAGAATTAAAATAGGGACAAGTTAGCAACACTCACCTTAGAGAATCTTCTCTCACCCATATAGTACAAGTCTTTGACTTTGTAGGTGAAAATTCATGAGAAGCAAAGTGTATTTGAGGGTTTACACCAATCTTCTGAGAAAGACTAAAATCTTGCAAATTCTTTCACAAGCCAACAAGCTCAAATTTTTCAAAAGCATATGAAACAATTTATATGGACTTATGGCAAGAGAAATATCACCACATATCCTAAATTGACATACAAAATGCTTAAATTTTAATTTATGAAAATTAGGACGAATGTGACCACGAACACCACAAAAGTGGCAGACAGGAACAAATTTAGGAACATCAGTATTCCTAGTGGGGTTTCCGGTCACAGGCTTTGGTTCTTGCCTTAACAAAGAACAATTTGGTCTAATATGACCAACAACACCACAAATGTGACAAGTAGGCACAAAAATAAATTTATTATGCTGTCTAACAGTAGGTTTAGACTTAGGTTTAGAAACTTCAGCATCTACATCATAATTTTTACCTTTGTCTAACCTAGAAAAATAAGCATTTTCTTTATTATTCCTCTTGAAAGGAGGGATATAAATTTTCTCAGTTTTAGGTTTAAGAGAAATAGAAACACTTCTCTTATTAACAGTAGGCTTGGTATTAGGTCAAATTTTCAATTTTAGATTTAGATTCAATTAACTCTTGTTCCAAGCTTTTCATCTTCTCATCTTGAGAGAAAAATTTGATTTCTCAAAAATTCATTCTTTTTATTAGATTCATCTAATCTAACAATCAATTTCTCTTTTTCAAGATTAGCCAATTTTAACACTTTTTTAAATTTCTTTGAAATTTTCAAAGATTTAGATAATTCCTTACAAAGAGTTTCACAGATATCAATAAAATCAACAGAAACAACAGTGTCCTTTTTATTCAAATCATCACAAACATGAGTAGAAAGACATTTCAAATTATTCATGATAACAAGGGTCAAGGATTAGCTCTTAGATCAAAAGATCTAAAACAAAAGAGCTACCTGCTCTGATACCACTTGAACAGTTTTTAGACCCCTTAACACAATCGGATTAACTTAGTTAATTAGCCAAGTGATTAACTTAGTCAAATTATGCAAATCTAGGTTACCACAATCAAACAATCATATCAAGTATATAGCAGCGAAAATATAAATAATACAAAGATATGATGACCCTGAAAAACCAAACGAGTAAAAAACTTGAGGAGGATTTAACCTAGTTATCCTCAAGGTAAACTTGAATTTACTATCTTGAAAGAATCGAAGTTCATACAATAAGACTTACAAGCCCCCACGCTTGACTTTTTATTACTACCCACTAGTAGAACTTACTGACACGATCATATGCAAACTCTGAGACCACGGACTCTTTTTTTTTTTATTCTCCAACAAATACAAGCACACCCGCTTATGTATCTTTAAGCTCTTATGACAGCAACTGAATAATCATCAAGTTCTTGAATAAATCTCCTCTTGATAATCCTAAGTTTGTGTGAAGGAAAACTTCTCATAGATCTTAGAAGAGATTCACACAAACAGCAATATGAGCAACAAGAGCTACTCTAAAAACGTGGCTAGGATTTTCTTTATATACTAGGAGAAGTAGATCTAAAACCCTAATCCTTAATGGGCTTGGGCTGAGTTGGAAAATTCTACAGAAAAAATGTTCTGCCCGATATTCAATTGATCGAGCCTAAGCTTCAATCAATCGAGCCAGGCCGAAAGTCACTAATACTTTCTGCAGCCACTCGATTCCAACTTTACATAAATGCACAACTTTGAGTAAGTCTAAACAAGACTAAACAACCTGTTTTGATCATGATTTGCCAACATTACACATTAGAGTTCTAAATACATGAAATCTTAAGTCTTTAGAACCTAACAGATGTAATTCTTGTTACCGAAGAAAATGTATCAAAGAAATCAAGATCAGCTTTTTGTTTAAAGCCTTTTGCAACAAGTCTAGCTTTAAACTTATCTATTGATCTATCTGGTTTCAGCTTTTTTCTAAGGACCCATTTACAACCTATGGTCTTACAACCTAGTGGAAGATCTACAAATTTCCAAGTTTTATTAGAAATTAGAGATTTCATCTCATCATTTATAGTCTCTTTCCAAAATATCGCATCAAGTGATGTTAAAGCTTCTTTTCAATTTTTAGGATTTTCCTCAATGTTAAAAACATAATAATTAGGACCAAAATCCTTTTCAACTCTAGCTCTTTTACTCGGTTCCATTTCTAAATTTTCTTGATTTTGTAAATGTGAAGTAGAAGAACTAAGTTGTGATAAAATATTTTCTAGAAGATCTAGGTTGTGATAAAATAAATGTGAAGTAGAAGATCTTCACCCCCACTATTTTTCAATTTAAACGGAACTTCATGAAAAATTACATCACCAGATTCAAAAATTATTTTGTTTTCAAGATAAAAAAATTTATAGGCTATACTATTAATTTCATAACCAAGAAAAGCACAGGTAGTAGCTCTTATACCTAATTTAGGTATTTTAGAGTCAGTAAGCCTTACAAAAGCAAGACAAACCCATACTCTAAAATATCCAAAATTTGGTCTATGTCATTTCCACATCTCAAAAGGTGTGGTATGTGATTTTTTATGTGACACCCTATTTAAAACATGACATGCAGTTAAAATAGCTTTACCCTAAAAATGTAAATGTGCACTAGATTCAATTAACATAACATTTGTTAACTTAATTAGAGTTCTATTTTTTCTTTCAGCCACACCATTAGAAGCAGATGAATATGGTTTAGTAGTTTCATGAATAATTCCCAAAGACTGAACAAATGAGTTGAATGCACTTGATTCATATTCACAGCCTCTATCACTTATTATTCTTTTTATTTTTCTACCGAATTGATTTTCAACTTCTTTTAAAAAATCTTGAAATTTTTCAAAAACATCACTTTTATTTTTGAACAAATAAACAATTGTATATTTTGAGAAATCATCAATAAAATTGATAATATATCTATTTCTCCTACGAGTTAAGATTCCCTCAAATTCACATAAATTAGAGTGAATTAACTCATTTGCTCAGTCTTTCGGTATTTCTTACAACACTTTTATTAAACCTTTTTATAATCTTAGCTTGACTACAAGTTTCACATTTTTTTAAATCTTTTGATAGTCTTGGAATTAATCCTAAACTACTTATGATTCCCACATATCTACTATTTATATGACACAAACGAGCATGCCATAAATTAATAGAAGAAAGCATATAAACCAAATTGATAGATGCTTTATTATTCTTAATATTCAATTTAAACATTCCATCACAAGTATAACCCTTGCCCACAAACAATCCATTTTTAATGATTACATAATTATCAAATTCTATAATTTGCTTGAAGCTAGCCTTGTTAAGCAAAAAACTTGACATCAAATTCTTTCTCATGGATGGAGTGTAAAGTACATCTTTCAATGTTAGCACATGTCTAGAAGTGAATTTCAAATCAACTTCATCACTCTCAAGAACCTTGGTTTTGCTAAAGTCACCAAGTCTAACAGTCTTTTCTTCTTCAGAAGGAGTGTATAGCTTGAAACAATTTTTGTCATAGCAAACATGCCTATTAGCACCAGAATTTGCCCACCACCCTTCAACATATTGCACCATATTGATTTTTGTAATCATAGCCACTAAAGGCTCTAAGGTTACGTTAGCCTGTGGGACAGATTTACGTTTCCGAAATTTGCAAAATCAAGCAATATGTCCACTCTTGCCATAGACAAAACATGTTCTTTTAAATTGATCTTATGAAGGGGGTCCTTGGTTTTTATTGAAATTTTTATTCGGGTTTCCCCTTCCTTGAGGTCTATTATTATTTTTGAAAACTCTTTTTTTTAGGCTTCAATTGACAATTTCTAGGAAAATAATTTTTGAGCATATTATTATTGGCTAAAATAAGGTTTACCTTTGTGGTGGAATTACCATTGCTCTCTTGTGTCATGAGTGCATATTGTCCCCTAACCTCATCCTCCACATGGATGCATGTGATTAAAGTCTCCAAGGATGTCTCCTTTTGTTTGTGCCGTAAAGTCTTTTGGAACTCCCTCCAAGATTGTGGTAGTTTATCAATTATGCCAACTATCACCAAATTGTCTCCAATCTTTATGTCTTCGGATCTCAATTATACCACAATTATTTGGAAGTCTTGTGCTTGATCCATCACCGACTTTCCATCCACCATTTGGTAACGGAAAAATCTACTAGCAGTATACTTCTTTGCACCAGCCTTCTCGGTATCATACTTGCTTTGTAAAGTTTTCTAAATTTTCTTGGCAAAATTATAAGTTGTATCATAATAATTATAGAAATAATCAGCAAGACAATTCAAAAGATAAGAGTGATAATTATATTAATCTGTTGTATACTTATCTATTTTTTCTTGATGGAGACTATATTCTTCCTTACTTATCTCATCGGTAGAAACTTTTGATAGATTCTTGTCAATGAGGATATAGGCGACTTTGAGAAGACTCAAGTAGAAGAGGACCTTTCCTTTCCACCTCTTAAAATGGGCTCCCTTAAAGCGAAAGGGCTTGTTGAGATCTCCAATAGGCTCATTTGGTTTCTCTTGTGTAGGCTACATGTGAATGAATCTACTTAAAATTGTTGGTGCAAAACACAATAATAATGGAAATAACACAATGAGAAACTGAATAGTACTACTGAATATTATTACATTAAAGAGAAAAATTACACAACACTATTTGGACTGAGGCGCGACACTCGCTCTTCTTATGGATATTTTTCACTAACGGATATGGTAATTATTCTGAAGTAGGAGGATTTAAGAGGCTGGTTCATTTCCATTTTTGATACCTTCACCCTTTACCTCCCACTTATACACGTATCTAGCCAATATCTGAGACAATTCATATTAGCCTATTAATCACCACAATTAAAATGAACAAAATAGTCTCTCTCCTTTTCAATGTGGGATTAAACATTTTCACTAACTCCTCATCTTCCATATTCATTCTCACATCTTTACATTTATGTTGTAATATTTATTAATTTTAATTGATTAATAGTAAAATGTTTCAACAAAATCTAATGTGTTTTAATTGAAGTTGGTGTCACGCTCTTTAATCCCTACCAAGTCTAATATATAAAGATTCTTGTGTTGTATACGACTTGTTTTAGCACTGTAAATCAAATCTTTGAGAGGTTCTTGGAGTTTGTTAGAGGTTCCATTCATGAACATAGATGCATCATTTGTGAAGGTATTCATATATCAAACAATCTAGAGAGTTTGGAGCTATAAAAAGTTTTTACGATAAGTTTATCTATCGGGTAGAGTCTAGAATTAAAAGTTTTAATCTAGACCGTAAAATTCTCTTGATATATTGCTTTATCGGGGTAGGCTTCATTCATAGTGGTTTCTTCCTTAGAAGCATTTTTTAATCGGTTTTTCACTTGGTTACTATATCATATGTTTATTGTTTTATCTATTTATTACTTTATAATATTGTGCAAGTTGATCTGTGATAATTGATATTGCAACTTTAATGAAATAATCTAGTTAATTAATAATTAATCTAATAATCTGCTGCTTAGTCATTTTAGAGTTGAAATTGGTCTTTTCATATAACTCAGTTACTCAAATTAATTACATATGATAAGATATTTATACTACAAATTTTTTTTTTTTTTTCATTATAGATATCATAGAATTTGAAGCAGATAACATTTGCTCTATAATGAATAGTCTCTATTATCAAACCAAGATATTAATGATTTTCTTTTAGTGTAGGTAGTTTGGAACTTAGGTCACTTGTTCAAAAGTAAGAACACTAAGTGCAATCACGATTTTTAGAACTCAAATTTTTTTACATAGTATAGGATATAATATAATATGACTTTTTTTTTGGTTGGATTAATTTGTACCAATAGGCCAAGACACTAATGAGATTTTTAGAACTCAATTTTAATTACATATATGATAGAAATTTGGAATTTGTGGCATTTGCTTCTAATTGATTCCTCTATATAATTAGGTCAAGACATTTCTTTTTTTGGCAGGATTTGAATTTAGACCAAGATACGAATGAGTTTTTTTTTTTAGTTAGTGTAGGCAAGATTTAAATCTAGGTCTCTTATTTAAGGACAAGAACACACTACAAAAAACGCGGGCTATAGCTAACCTATAGCCGCGTTTCTTAGAAACGCGGCTAAAGCCTCTAGCTATAGCTGCGTTTATCAAAAACACGGCTATAGCTAACCTATAGTTGCATTTTTCAAATGCGGCTATAAGCCCATTAAAATAAAATTTTTTTAGGGCGACCTATAGCTGCGTTTTTTTAAAACTATAAACGCGGCTACAGCTGATCTTTAGCCGCGTTTTTAAACGCAGCTTCAAGTGAGCTATAGCCGCATTTTTTAAAAACGTGGCTATAGCTCTAGCCGTATAAGTAATGGGGGGCCTATAGTGGCGTTTTATAGCCGCATTTTTAAAAACGCCGCTATATGTAACACCCAAAATTTTTTTTTTTTCTTTAGCTTTCCCACGTGCCCCATCCTTTCCCACCTACCCCACTTTCTTCTTTTCTTTTATTTCTTCTTCTTTCTTTTTTACTTATTTCTTCATTCTTCACTCAGTGCTCCACTCCACCGTAAGTCTTCTCTCTTTCCTTTTTTTTTTTTTTTTTTTTTTCCTTCCTTCCTCACATCTGGGTGACACTTCTTTTTTTTTTTTTTCCTTTTTCTTTCTTTGTTCTTCACATTTGGGTAACTCTTTTTTTTTTTTCTTCCTTCTTCTTATTTGGGTAACTTTTTTTTTTTTTTTTTCCTTTGTTTCTTTGGAGTTGCTGCTTCTTTTTTTTCTTTTTTTCTTCATCTCAAGCACACTAATTTGTCAATAGATCTATTGAAAATTTTGAATGAAGTGAATATTTTAGCAATATTTGATTTTGAATTTTTTGCATTTGTGCTTGAATTTGTGTTACTGTGTTGCTGATATTGTGATTATGTTTAGATGAGTTTGTATTCTTATATTTTGGAGAACGTTGCATATGATTTTGAATTTTCTGGGTGTGTTAGTATTGTGAATATGTTGTGTTTGATTTTTAATTTTCTGGGTTTGTGTTTGATTTTGAATTTTTTGGGTGTTTTTGTATTGTGAGAATGTTGTGTTTGATTTTGAATTGTTTGGGTTTGTGTTTGATTTTGAAAATTTTGGATATTTACGTTTAATTTTATATTTTTTTTATTTGAATTTCAAATTTTGAATTTTCTGGAAAAAAAAAGAAACCCAAAAATATATATATATATATATATATATATATATATTTGTTTTCTGGAAAAAAAAAAAAAAAAACAAAACCCAAATTTTTTTTTTTTTTTTTTTTTTTTGTTTTTTGGAAGAAAAAAAAAACCCAATTTTTTTTTTTTGTTTTTAAAAAAATCTATAGCCGCGTTTTTAAAACGCGGCTATAGGTTCGAACCCTTAGCCGGCTCCAAGCTGGCCTATAGCCGCGGTTAAAAACGCGGCTATAGGTCTGGATATAGCTGCGTTTTTGAAAAACGTGGCTATAGGCCTGTTGCTGCGGTGTTTAGGCCGCGTTTGCAAACGCAGCTAAGGAAACGCGGCTCTAACCCTATAGCCGCGTTTTTGGGGTCTATAGCCGCGTTTTTGAAACGCGGCTAGAAACCCATTTTTTTGTAGTGACACTAAATGCAACCACAATTCCAAGAGACTTATGAGTTTCTTTTTGATGTATGCATGATTCAAATTTTAGAACTCAATTTTTATTACATTGACACACACCCACCCACCTTAGAAATTGAAACTTGTAGTCTCTTTATTATCAAACTCAAAATTTTTTTTCTTTCTTTCTTTTTGGTGTGAGATATTTAATGAATTGAGCTAACAAAATGTAAATGATGTGCGCAACAACATTAATACTCTTGAGCTCCTTCTCGAATAAAAATAAATAAAAAGTAATACAACATTACTGTCTTGCTGCCCTTGCTGGGGTATATACTACAAAGAAGAATGAAAAACACGTATTTTACATATACTAGTAGTAAACTCAAGTGGTGCATGAAAATAAATAATTATTTTGTGTGACAAAGTTTGGTTTTAGCCTAAAGTTGCTACAAATCTCATTCAAAAAACTAACATAACTACATATTTTAAAAATGTAATTGTCGGATTGCATGTTTTTTATATTATTAACACATATGTCAAATTTTGTGTCAATTGGATGTTATTTATTATTTGATCTGTAAACTTATTTTTTATACATAATTTAAAACTAAAAAAACTTAAAATTTAAATATTTAATTGATGACATAGCTATTGATTTTTTATTTTTTTAGAAATTTTGCTAGCATAGAGGATATAAGAAAAAAAATATAATCCAATATTAGATTTATCAAATTTCATATCCTATAAAAATATATTAAGTGAAGTTATAGCCTTAGGCTGCAATTAAGTTTGTAGCTAGATTTTGTCCATAATATATTCTCTAAATTTTATTGTAGATGATTTGTTCTTCCTAAATATTAAAAAATTTCTAAAAGTAATTTCTATTTCTTTATTTTTACAAATATATAATTTTATAATTTTTGGTTTTTATTTTATTGATATTAATTATTCTTTTTTGAAGTAGTCCATATTCTTCTATGTTGATACATATAAAATTTTTAAGTTTCAAATTTATTATTCAAATTTCTCATTCTTTTAAGGGGATTATCATTGTAAGGGCGCAATTTGATCCGCGGCCTAAAAATGACTCGAGCAATGGCCCAATAAGCCCACCACAATTGATTTGTTAGAGAATGGGTTGGATATTGATCACTTAACAAGTTAAAGTTAATCACAATGAGATAAGAAGCCAATGAAATGATTAAGACAATAAATTATGAAGAAAAGAGGCTCCTCGGTCAGGCCCGAGGAAGGTCTATTTTATATATGTGTGTTTCTCTCTCACTTGTATAAATATTTCAGTTCCTCATTACAAGGTCTTCTCCTTCTTCTTTTGTTTCCCTCCCCCACATATGGATCTTCATTTTTCTTTTATATTTAAACACAAATAATCTTAGTCCTACATTTGGAGGGCTGAGATTGCATTCCTAGGACTTTTGTCTCATCCAGAATATACTAATAAGCTTCTACCTTACAATCTTAGTTGTGCCACCATTGTTCATGGTCATTTCCTCATTAACGTAGTCAGGGGAGTGGTTGTCTTGTATTTAATGCGGAGGGGATGACTTCTACACCCTTCTCCATTCATCCTTCTCATAATTTGTGCCAAGTTCGCTTTCTTCCCTTTGTGATATTTTAATTTTATGTGCCCCACACAGCTAATGCTCGTCCCTAAGGTCTGAGGTGTATCCTCAAAAATAATCTTGGTAGCCCTTCTAAATCGAATTAGGGATCCTTGTCCTCACAATCATGATAATAAAAATTTAACATATAATTACATTTGAAATGACTTAAAGAATTGATAGTACTCTCAACTCGAGCCTGTCATTTCCCATTCTTAAGTACACTGCAGTGGACCAAAATAGACCAAATGCAACCAAGTGGACCAAACTGGACTAAAATTGACCAAATTAGAGGAAATAGACCAAAGTGGACTGAATTGGACCATAATGGACCAAATTGGCTTAAATGGACTGAATGCCAAACCGTAATTAGTAAACATATCTCCAATATATATATATATATATATATATAATAAAGTGATATAAAACCAATTCTTAATCTATGATAAGTAATGTATTCCAATGGAATGGAAGTGGTTTGTTATTGAAGTAACATTAATCAAATTTGTTATCACATTAATATTTTTAACTAAATTATTATGAATTCATCTATGATTTTACGTGCGTGTTGAAAGTTTTATTCAAGTTGAATTTGGGACCATGTAGAGAAAGTTCGTACATTACAAAAAAGCATATTAGGAAAATCACTTACATGTACTTCTTCCATCTTAATTTGTTTATCCTTTATTCCATTTTGGGATGTCCCAAAATATTGTCCTATTTCTAAATATAAAAGTCATTAATTTACTAATGTTCCTATTATACCCCTAATTTATTTTCAAAACTATTTGAAAAGAAAACTAACAAATATTTTTTTTAAATCAATCTAATTGGGGTACATTTTTAGTTGTCTCATTAAGAATAACTCTTTTAAAAATAAAAAGTTAATAAATTTATTTAAGGGTAATTTTGTAAACTTATACATTTTTATAAGGCAGACAAGATAATAAGTGATATTTCCTTAAAAATTTTGACTTTTTAAACATGACAAGCAAATAGAGACAGAGGGAGTACTATTTTATATAAAAAAGAAAAAAAAAAGGAAAAAAACCTTTTGCTATTACGAGCATTATGTAAGGTTGAAATTTATCAACCATCTTGTTGGCTTTATTCTGTGCCAATTTACTTGTAATTTAGCACTTAGTAACCCTGTATTTAGGTGAGATTTTTGTAAGGGTAGTGTGAGAGAAGAGGTGAAGAAAAGCTCAAGTATGTGCAAGAAAACAGGGTTTCGCAGCTAGGACTCGCGGGTGACTCGCGACTAGCAAGCCACCAACTGCAGGCACGTGAGATGCACACATGGGGAGCTGAAGGATCGCGTCAGCTGTCGCAGTACAGGACAAAAGTCCCAGGCTAGCTAGACCGTTACGTCGCAACTTGAACTCGCGACTTGAACAAGCCACTAGGTCAAGCTGCCAATCAGCCTTGTTTGGCAAAAACTGTCTCTTTGTATTCCAAACACACACCACCATATATAGACCCTTATACCCACTAAATTGAGAGAGCTTCTAGAGAGAATTTTGTGAGAGAAACCCTAGAGAAAAACGAGATTGCCTCATCTCCAATCTTTACCTTAGAGACTCTACAAATTTCTCTACTCTCTTCCTCTCTATTGTCATACCCTTGAGAGGCCATTGACCAAATTCTTATCTCACCACACCTACATCTGTGAGAAGGTTTATTTGGTGCTAAGGGAAGCAGTTTGGAAGGAACTAATATACATTGGTTGATGCTATGGTCTAGTAGCGGAATCCGGGAAGCTAAAGAAGAAATAGGTTCGGCGTAACCTCATTGGAGCAAGAAGCTTGGAGGGCTTAGGTACTTGGGTAGATTAGGCTTGGAGGGTCTTCTGCTGTTCATGTATCCCAACTACATTCTTTAGTGGATTATTTGATTGCTTAGAGGGCGGCGGAGAGGTTTTACGCTGAGGACTTTGGTTTCCTCTTCGATAACACATCTTGTATTGTCCGTGTGTTTACATCTTCCTTCCCCTTTATCTTTGCCTTATATTTACTGTTGTGGATGTGTTTATATTTGGCATAGATTAGTTATCAATTCTGTGATTGGCTTATGTTCATGTTCTGTATATAAATTGTTTGATTATAAGCTTGAATTGATTTTTTATAATTTGGGGTCTATACGTTCAAGGGTGTTTTATACACTTATTGAACTTTCAATTGATATCAGAGCGGGTACACTTGTTGTGGTTTAAATACCTGAGTGTGATCCTTGACCCTTTTTGAGATGGATAGGTCTCAATCCTTAAATGTTCCACCATTTTTTTATGGTAACAATTATGCCTTCTGGAAAGTAAAAATGAGGGCATTTCTATGCTCTATTGATGACACCGTGTGGAATGCGGTTGAAATAGGTTGGACCAGGCCGAAGGCTGAAAAATCCACCTGGAATAAGGCAGCTCTTGCAACAGCCAATGTTAACAGTAAAGTTTTAAATGCTATTTTTTGTGGTGTGTCTTCTGATAAATTTCATAGGATCTCTCATATGACCGTAGCCAAAGAAGCTTGGGAGATTTTGGAGGCTACATATGAAGGTACAAAGAAGGTTAAGGACACAAAACTCCAAATGCTTACCACCAAATTTAAAGAGCTCAGGATGGGTGATGATGAACCATTTGATTCATTCTATAGGAAGTTCAATGAAATTATAATTGCTAAACTCAATCTTAGAGAGAAGATTGAAGATACTATGGTGGTGAGAAAAATATTGAGGTCCTTACTTGAAAGTTTTAGAGCAAAGGTTACAGCCATAGAAGAAAGCAAAGACTTGGATGAGATCAAAATCTAAGAGTTGATAGGGTCTCTCCAAACTTATGAGCTGGGATTGCCTTCCTACAAGACGAGTAAATCACTTGCTCTTAAAACCATCACCAAAAGAATGGATGATCTTTCCGAAGAAGATGGAGTGGAGAAGGAAGTATCATATCTTGTGAAAAACTTCCGAACATTTCTGAAGATGAAGAATAGTGGGAAACCATTCAACAGAGGGAAGTTTCCATCCTCAAGAAGTGATAGGAAAAACTTTAAGAAAAGTGAAGGGAAGGATTCTCAATTTCCTGTAGACATTGTGTGCTTCGAGTGTAATGGACATGGACACTTCAAAAAGGAATGTCTAATTATTTGAAGGCAAAAGGAAAGGTCTATACCACTACCTTGAGTGATACTGATTCATCAAATTCTGACTTTAAAGATAGTTGTGATGGAAAAAGAAATTACTCTACATTCATGACCATTGCACATGTAGAACCCTTGGATGATTTGGGTTCACTTGTGAAGGAGCTTGGGGAACATTCTGATTTGGAGTCTATTGGAATAGTTGAGGAGTCTGAATATGAGGAATTTGAAAAAGCAGTAGGATTGCAAGAGACTTACAACTCACTCCTGGAGAAGACCGATAAATATGCTAAGGTGGCTAATGCAGCCATTAAGAAGATAAAGAGGGTTGAGGAAGATTACAAAAGTCTTCTGGCACGATACAAGGAGGCGAAATGTGAAATTGAGACACTAAATGGTGAGTTGTCGGAAGCTTATACCAAAGTAAGATTTCTTGAGTAAGAGGTGGTCCAAACTCATGCCAAGATAGAGAGAGTCTCCTCCCAAAAGTTAGAAGATGTTATTTCATCTCAAAAAATTTCCTCAGATAAATTCAGGTTGGGCTACGCTGGAGGGAGTAGCACATTAGCCATGGTTGTCAAAGAAGTGAAGCTTGTAAAGGCTAAAGAGATGATTGTGAATAAGTCTATTCTTGAGAAAATTAAAGTTGAGAAGATGAACAATGTGGTTGATCAACGAGTGTTCAATAAGTCCCACAGTCAATCAAACTCCAGATATGGAGCTAAAGGAAGATCACTTCCAAGATTTCAATAGGGTCCTAGAATGAACTATCTTTGTCACTATTGTGGAGTACAAGGACATACAAGATCCAATTGTCACAAGCTGAGAGCAGTGAACAATGCAAGTGCTCCTCGGTCACGAGGAAGAAGAAATGATAATAGGTCTTGAGGTGGTGAGTAATCAAGAAGTCAAAACCGTGATCCAGGAATGATGGACGTGATAAAGATGATCGGTGCCTTCACAAATTTCCTGGAAAGCTTCACACGAAGGTTTGATAGTCCTAATTCACGTACCCAATCCGTTAAGGATATCACCTCAAACGCACGTGACGTATGAGTGATGAAGGGTACTCATGCATAAGCATTACAACATGTCCATGCATCAATACTTCCCATGTTTGTGAATTTGCTTGGTTGTGTGCTTCTTGCTAGTATTTAAGCTATTATTTTGTATGTGTGTTTGTCTTTGGTTCAAATGTTTTTACATTTTTGTTATGTTTTTTATCAATCTTTTATTGCTTTTGTGTCAAAAATCCAAAAACACATAAAAAGTACAAAATCCAAAAAGTTTGATCGACTTTGTTCAGTTTTTTCTTAAAGCATGTTTTGCCTTGTACCTTTGTACTAATGGTTTTGTGCATTTAACGAGCTTAGATTGTCTCTTATGCACTCATATCATTGTGGAAGAAATTCTGAAATCTATCTGATTGTTGTAAATAGATCTTCAACCTTATCATAAATGATTAGTGAATGGTTTTGTTGATCTTGAGACATGCATAGACTCATGCCTATATATCTTCCCGCTTTTTATTTTTATGCTTAAAAGAGCTCTCTAAATGTAAATCTCCAAATGAAAAGAGATATAGAGTTGCAAAAGCCTGTCGCATATGCTAGTATTCGACTAAGAAAAAGGGAAAGCAACCAAAATGAATTGTATGATGCTCAAAAAGCTAAAGGCTAACTCATCAATTAAAATATCAAAAATTTCAGGCGTCTATCTCACAATGAGATTTTCTTTGCTCAAAAAGTGCAAATGTAATGTTGAATATGGAGCCAAATGAAAAGTTTCAAAAAATTATTATCAAGTGCTTGTAGGAGGTCATATATGCATCTTTCTATAATTGAGATAGGTCACATTATCTAGTGCTAGTTGTGTATGCCTTGATTGAATTGATCATTGAAGTTTCACATTAGACTAAGGACTATCTCATTTTTGATATTCACACACAACACATAAGTCTATGTTCAATGAATGCCATATTCATTTGTGTGATTGTACTTGATTAAATGTGTTTTTACAAGCTCAATCTTTGTTGATCAAACACAAAAAGATTTTTGAGTATTTTAGTTTGTTTTTGGAAAGTATTTTGTTTTACAAAAATGTCAAAATTTTCAAAAACAGTGTTGCCCTGTTTTGGCGACTCAGTCACGGGTAGGTCCAGTCGCATGCTCCAATCACATGCTCCAGTCACAAAGCTCACTCCGAGAGTTTTCTCAAGTCACTGGTGAGTCAAGACTGCAGTTGTGAAAAAGACTTAGAAATTTTTTCAAAATTTTGAGTTTTTGTGGTTTTCGTGGCTCAGTGTGGCGATTTGTTTGCGAGTGGAAGGTTTAGTTGCGAGGGGTACACAGAGATTTTCGCGGCTCTCCTGGCGACTATCTCGCGGGTAGACCTTCCAGTCGTGAAAAACACTTAGAAGACTTTTTTTGAAAATCTTGTTTCATAGTGTTTCGCGGCTTACACTGGCGACTTGATCCAGTTGCGAATAATGCGTGTTTTGCATTTTAAAGACAGTTTTTAAAATTGTTTTTCAGTTTTTCCCTCGAAAATTTGTGACCGTTCATTGTCTTTCCCAAATCACTCTTTCAAACACTCCGTGTTTCTTTGAAAAAGCTCTCATCTTTGCATTATGTCCTCATCAAACACCAAGAAAAAGGTATGGGTTTTCTTTCCCTTACTTCATTTTTACTGTTTTGTTTTTTAGGTTATTGTTTTGAATGTTGCATTTGTGATTCTGCGATATAAATTGTTCAAATATGGGTTTGCCTAAAATGTTGAGATTGATTATGTGAGGGTATTTTTTGTTGCAGAGGTGTTTTAGAGATATGTGTGTTCATCAGGTTGCCAATATTTGGTCTGAACATTGATATTTGTTAGATTTTCTTTTGGGCATATGGTTTTGGGGTTTCTTTTTATCTCTGAATGTGGTGTTAGAATTTTTAGGCTGTTTGAGTGTGTGGTGTTTGTGGTTGGCATTGTTCTTATTTTAAAACACCTGATCTTGTTTGTGCTGCTGTTTTTTAGTTTTCTTCTTGTACACTTTATACTCATTATGTCATGGTTCATTGACATAGGATCATATCTATCTAAATGTGTTTTACAATGTCATTTTTCTTTGCTCTTGTCTGCTTTTATGCTGTTTAAACCTGTTTGATTTGATATATCCATCCTTTAGTTATCAACTATGCTGTTTCTGTGTTCTGTCTGGTGTGAATTTCCGCATTGTGCTTTGTCTTGTTGTGGCCTTTTCTGCTTGTTTACAGATGGCTGCATCACCTACAAAGAAGAAGACAACTACTAAGAAATTTGACAAAAGAATGAAAATAGACCATAACCTATTTAGGTCTATTCAACACTTTGAGAGATATTGGGATTCCTTTTCTAAAGGAACCATCATTTAGGAAAGATTTGTTGATTTCAAGGAGTTGAAGGACATTTTCATTTCAGAGTGTTTTGAGGGTAGAGGTTGGGAAAAACTGCTGAGTGACCTTCCACCTGTGTGTGACCCTCTAATCAGAGAATTTTATGCAAATGTGGTGATAAGGGATGAGGAGTTGAGTTGTTGGATGAGAAGAAAGGAATTTACCTTAGATGCTCATGATATTGGTAAGGTTTTAGGGCTTGAGGGATTGGAAGATTATGAATTCACTAACTATAAGACAGAATGCTTTCTCTAAAAACTGTCTAGAAAAGAATTGGTGGGGTTATAGAAAAGAGATGTCTCAACACTTCTGATTTTCCTAAAGATATGAGGTGCCTGACCACCATAATGATATACAATCTGTACCCTATAAGGAAGATGACTACACTGACAAATGCCAGAGCTATCTTTCTTATGGAACTTAAGGAGAAAACCTTTATTGACATTAGTTCTCATATCTTTGATACTACAGTGGATGAGACTAGATCCACCTCAAGACCTAAGCTGATTTTTTCTAGTCTTCTCATGAGGATTTTCAGAGAAAAGGGTGTTGCAATTCCTCAGGATATCAGTCCTTTGCCTCCTCTATCAGTAATTAACAAATTTACTCTCACAAGGATACAAAGTCGTCTTCCAAGTGAAGAAGAGGAGGGTGTTCAAGAAGAAGGTGATCCAATGGAGACTGAAGCAGAGACTATAGAACCATCTTCCACACCAAGAAGAAGAGTCAAGAGGAGCAGAGCCTCTACTTCATCAGCTGCACCTCCTGATGCATTTCAGATCATCCTAGAAAGGCTTGATGAACTCAGAGACGTTCAAAACTAGCATACTGAAAGGATGACTGCAATGCAGGATCAACTGGATGTACTCTCAGCTAAGTTTGACAGCATTCACACTAACCAAGAGCAGTGACCCTTTGGCCATTCTGGTAAAAAATGGAGAGAATTTTTGGGACAGCTCTTGAGGGGGAGTGCTTGTTTTGAGGGGGAGATTTCTTTATCACTTAATGTTTTGTTTGTAGCTTTGATAGTTTGTTGATTAACTATTGTTATTATAAGTCCTAGTCTTGTTTTGGTTTAAACTCATAACTCTTGAATGTGTTTAATACTTGGTTCATTTATATATTGATGATGTTATTCTGTTATGTCAGCACATGTTTTGTTTTGTTTTGTTTAAACCATTTGTACCCATGTTACTTATGTAAGGTTTAAGGGTTTGTTTATGCATACTTATAGGCCTTTATGGTTTGTGCCATACTTTATGTAGCCTTTGTGCTTTGTTAAATTAGTACTTTTAACCTAATGCTATGCATTCATTTTTAAGTATTATCACTCTTGTGCTCGTGTAGGATTTTTCCTAGATGCACATACTTCATGTATTGTGCATTAATTGAGTGGTGGTTATTTAAGTGATTTCCCTTGTGTTTGTCGTTTTGAATGTCTAAATGTTCATTCCAAGTGTGAATGAGCATTGTGATCACTTGGTTATAGTGATTGCATGTTTTGGTCTTGCCATGATTTATTATTTTATTCCATTGTGCTTGATCGCATTGTGTTTGTTCCATTTGCTTTACAAGTTGTCTGCATACAATGAACTTATTGTGTTGTTGTGTTTCAGGAGGTACTTGTTCTTATGGTTCTAAAGCTCCACAGATTCTAGAGTTAGGTGTGAGTGAGTTTTCCAACTATTCCCAACTCACGCGTTAAGTTTAGAGTTTGTTTTAAGGTTTTGTCACGGAATAGCCAAAGGGGGAGATTATAAGGTTGAAATTTATCAACCATCTTGTTGGCTTTATTCCGTATCAATTTGCTTGTAATTTAGCACTTAGTAACCCTGTATTTAGGTGGAATTTTTGTAAGGGTAGTGTGTGAGAAGATGTGAAGAAAAGCTTAAGTACGTACAAGAAAGCAGGGTTTCGCAGCTAGGACTCGCGGGTGACTCGCGACTGGCAAGCTGCCAACTACAGGCACGTGAGATGCACACATGAAGAGTTGAAGGGTCGCGCCAGCTGTCATAGTACAGGACAAAAGTCCCAGGTTGGCTAGGCCGTTACGTTACAACTTGAACTCGCGACTTGGACAAGCCACGAGGTCAAGCCGCCAATCAGTCCTGTTTGGCAAAAACTGTCTCTTCATATTCCAAACACACACCATTATATATAGACCCTTATACCCACTAAATTGAGAGAGCTTCCAGAGAGAATTTTGTGAGAGAAATCTTAGAGAAAAACAAGATTGTCTCATCCTTAATCTTTACCTTAGAGACTCTACAAATTCCTCTACTCTCTTCCTCTCCATTGTCATACCCTTGAGAGGTCATTGACCAAATCCTTATCTCACCACACATACGTCTGTAAGAAGGTTCATTTGGTGCTAAGGGAAGCAGTTTGGAAGGAACCAATATTTATTAGTTGATGCTATGGTCTAGTAGCGGAATCCGGGAAGCTAAAGAAGAAATAGGTTTGGCGTAACCTTGTTGGAGCAAGAAGTTTAAAGGGCTTAGGTACTTGGGTAGATTAGGCTTGGAAGGTCTTCTGCTGTTCATGTATCCCAACTACAGTCTTTAGTGGATTATTTGACCGCTTTGAGGGCGGCGGAGAGGTTTTACGTCGAGAACTTCGGTTTCCTCTTCGATAACACATCATGTGTTGTCCGTGTGTTTGCATCTTCTTTCCCTTTATCTTTGCCTTATATTTAGTGTTGTGGATGTGTTTATATTTGGCATAGATTAGTTATCAATTCTGTGATTAGCTTATGTTCATGTTCCGCACATAAATTGTTTGATTATACGGTTGAATTGATTTTTTATAATTTAGGGTCTAAACGTTCAAGGGTGTTTTATACACTTATTGAACTTCCACATTATTATCTCTATCTCTTGAAGTTTATGAAAATGACATATGATTCTCTAAATAAGAGGGAAAATGGACCATTTAACTTGGCTTTAAATACTATAATAGCATACGGATATGAATTCAGTGGTGGAATGTCAATTTTTTCTTCTTCAAGTGAGCATAAACTAAAAATAAATGAATGGTGTTTCTGCTCATGGTATTGTTATTAAATGTCTTTTTTATTATAAGTTACGTTTTGGTTCAAGAATGTGTAAAGTCATAATAGTGAAAAGTGATGGTTATATCATAATTGATAAGTTATAATTAATTTTGAAAATAACTAAAGGAATAATGCATTATTATTGCATATATTAATATTTATATACATATCTTTTGAAGAAATGATAAAAAGAAATGATGACATGGCCACTATGTGGCTCAACAGTGAATAAATGTATAATGCATTATTATTGCATACATTAATATTTATATACATATTTTTTGAAGAAATGATAATAAAAAAATGATGACATGGCCACTACGAGGTTCAACAAAAGCGTAACAATAATAAATGTTATATTTCAATTTTGAGATATTATAGAGATAGCAACATAGAGGCTAAGACTAAAAATTAGAGTGTGTATAACAAACTAACTCTTAAATATCTTACCCATGGTAATCATACAAAATTTGTAATAAATTCCATTACTCAATGGGTTTGGATATAACAGAATTCGTAACAAATTCTATATCCAGTGCATCAGTGCACTGGGTGTGTTGAAATATAGACATGTATTTAATTTTGAACATGTGTCTGTATCTCAATCTATGCAATGCATTGATGCACTAGACATAAGTTTTGTCCTTACTCGATAAGGGTGCAATTTTCTATTTCACTATTGCTTTTTTTTTTCTTTTTCTTTTTTTAAATTTTTTTATGCAACATCATTATTGCCTAGTACGACACAGTTTTGTTTTCTTCTCTTAAATCTTGCCCACAGTGCCGTTTTGATCATCTTTTAATAAAAGGCTGTAGTGCTACACTGTCGTTTAGCTTATTATATTCAACAGTGCTATCACAATTAACACAAACATGGCAGCAGCAAAGCTTCTTACCCTAAACAAGTGAAATCGATAATGGAACGTGTCATTTTACTAGTCGTTGCAAGGTTGCAGAAGGCGCAGAACGTGTCATTTTACTGACAAATCCCTCTTGCTGTAAAATATCTTCCCAACCTTGCAGGGGAATATAAATGTTGTTGTATGTTCTCCTAAATCGTAATAGTACTCGATTAACAAATAAATGAATTAAACAATAATAATAATACCTAATCAGACAACTGAGTGAAGAAGATAAGGCGATATGACTACACTATATGCCTTTAATTTCCTATTTAATCTAATGTTGCAGCATGTGTCATTGTGTCAAGGTTGGCATTTTCATGCAAGTTACACTTTCACTTTTGGCTCTAGACGAGGAATAACTAATAAGCCATGAGTTTTGTCATCAAAATAGTCTTGAATTACAACAGTGTGAGTTTCTTGGCTCGAATGAAGTAGAGTGATAGAAGACATATTGACACTAAGGCCTTCAAGACCAGTAACAAGGAAGCCTCGACATCAAAATAAGTTGATGTTGAGACTTAAGACCACACCCATTATTCAACCATGCTATGGTTTGTCGCATGGTTTGAGATTCTCTTCACAACATAATTCTTGGTTTACACCAAGGAACTGGCTTTTTTCCAATTTGGTTGTGAAATCTAAGTAGCTTGAGGTCCCTCGAGTTCATTGTTGTCGATCTTCCCATCTTAGAAGTTAAAAGAGAAAAGTCTAGAGTATGCAAGGGACCCCAAAATTATAAGAACGCATGGAAAGATTATCCTTAGAGCACGTGTGTTGCCAAGCACCTAGGTCGATCAAAATGGCAACACATGGGTATTGCCGTGCAGCCATTATATGTGGATAAGGATGGCTATATGTGGTTCTGAAGAATTAGATACAAAACTTTTTATGTTTTAGAGAGGTCAACTAATCTCAAAATATGGCATTAGTGATTATAAACTAATTTAGGAATTATGCTACGTCTCAACTTAGAAATTAAGCCAAGTGTAAATTTGTCAAATGTATATGCATGTCATGTGAACCTAAGGTATTATAACTCCTTTGTCTTAAAAAGTGATAATAGTTACATTGTGAATTATGAGTTTATACTCTTAATGGAATTCAACATATTGTGAAAGCCAATATAATAGGAGCATTAATTAAGAGGAACTTTACCTTTGTAAGCATAAATGTGGTGATATTTCTAACCAAGAGTTAGGGTTCTCTGTTATAAATTCTCATGAATCTAGTGTGTAGTACAATGCCATAATATAGTGCTAACAGGATGTGGATTTTTAGAATTTAGGATGCTATGTGTACCCAATCACATCATGTGGGAGATAACTTTGTGATAGATAGAAATTATAAGTGTCAAATCTTCAACTATAGCTAAGTGAATTTTTTCAAACGGGATAACTCATATGTCTTAAAAAGTCTTTTCAAGCTGACCTTTAAAGAAATGGAAATATATAATAAGATCAAGGAAAATGTTGTTAATTATTGAATTCATACTTTTTATTTTATGTATTTCCCCTTATGTGGTTGTCTTTTTCAATTTTTTTTTTCTTTTTTTTTCTTTTTCAACTATTTATGAATTGATGTTCATAGCTATTTAATCCAAATAGAAATATAGTCTTAATATATTAGCATGTAATTAACAATCTATAGATAATGCTTCCAAGTTCCAACATAAGAATTTGGTATTTTCTAAACCTTATAAATGTTGACCTTCAGAAACTTCAGTTTTTGTCATTCCCGACCTCAACTTTATCTCTTCTCTTTTGTGCTTTATTTAATTTCTTTTGTTTTATTTTGATATACTTTTATCTCTATTCTTACATGAGTACTTGTAAACATGTATCAATTCAAAATATAGATATAAATTAGTATCAATGAAGAATACAGGACTCTATTCCACACTTCCAAATTGTTTTAAAAACCGCCATAATAGACCATGTATAAAAAAATAAAAAATTGATTTCCCAAAAATAAGACCTATTATGGTGCTTTCAAACTGCCGTAATATGTATACTTACTTTAGAACCACCGCTATAGACCTCTCAACCGTCAGGATTGACCATACCTATTGCGCTACTTACGAAAGTGCTGCTATAGGCCTTTGTTTATAGTGGCAGCTACTAAAACCACTGAAATAGGTAGCCGGAAAATAAAAACGTTGGTATAGGTCGACTTTTTTGTAGTGGCTCTCCTGACACAAACACAATGCAAGACAGACCCTAAAGCATATGTATACCTTGATAAATGAAACAAGTGGATCAACCGAAGCCAAAAAGTATGGAGGTTGGCTATTCAAAACAAAGTCAGAAATTTTCTTTGGAGGGCAATTTGTAACTCCATATATACCAGCAAAAACAAATCTGGTACATAGAAACTATTGGAGGACACCTATGACCACTGTCAACAAGCCTCGGAAGATGTTCTGCATGCTCTTTGGCAATACCCTCTGCTCTTACCTGTTTGGGACTCGAATTCTTGCTGGAACTTTCGGTCCTGCACTCACTTCAATCGGTTTGGTGAGTTAGTTCAAAATGTGATTATAGAGTGTTAAATATTAGCATTGAATATGCTAGTATTGATGCGGAAGTGTAAGCATAAAGTATAGAACACAATAACACACAAGAGTTATATGATTTAACCTAACGGCCTACATCCACGGAGGAAACCCTAAAGAGTTATATCAATAATATATTAGTGTAATAAAAATCTTGTATTATAATGAACCATAACATGTGTATATATAGTAAATTAAACTCTAGACTAATAAACTTTTTGTACAAGTAGGAGACTTGACTTGTACACAAAATAGAATTAGGTTTTAGGCTAATATATTTCTAACACCCTCTCTCAAACTCAAGATGAAAGTTTAATGAAATTTTGAGATTTGATAGGGCTAAGAAGATCTCTTGAATGAAATTTGGCTTTGTGACGGTGATTTGAGGAAGGCAATGGTCTTGCAGTGTTGATGTGACGTCTAACGGTGGCATAATTATATTGAAGAGTTTTGATGGCAGCAGTGGGAAGTTAAAGAAGATGAATGTAGCAAAAAAATACTGAGGAAGACAAAGATTGCTCTTAAATACACCGTAATAATAGAAAATCATGGCCACAGGAAGGTGGCTCTGATACCATGTTACATATTAGCACTGATATACCATGTTGAACATGCTAGTATGGATGTAGAAGTGGAAGTATAAAGTATAGAACATAATAACACATAAGATTGCCTAATGGCCTCACAGAGGAAATCCTAAAGAGTTACATCAATAATATATTAGAGTGTAGTACAAATCTTGTGTTAGAATAAACCATAACATATGTATGTATAATAGATTAAACACTATACTAATAAACTTTGAGTACAAGTAGGAGAATTAGCTTGCACACAAAATAGAATTAGGCTTGAGCCTATACTAATAGGCTAATATATCTTTAACATAGAGGGGAAGAATCTTGACCTCTTTGCACAGATCATCTAGACTTTATGGCATAGAAGAAACCTTTTGAGAACAAGTGATACGTTGTTTCCTATTGAACAAGTCATTCCTGATGTGATTGCAACTAATGATAATTTTCTTCGAGTTTTTCCTCCCAAAGCTTTAGATGCAGTAAACCGAGTTTCTTAAAGGGTCAAGTGGAGACCTCCCCCAAACAATTTCTTTAAGGTTAATTTTGATAGTGCAATTTTGAAAGATGACAATGAGGTTGGCATAGGTGTGGTGATCAGAGACGAGGGAGGTCAAGTAATTGCTTCCATGGCTGAAAAGATTTCTCTTCTTAACTAAGTGGCTGCTATTGAAGCCTTGGCAGCTGTCAAGGCTTTAATTTTTACTAAATACATTGGGCTATCTTCTCCCATTTTAGGGGCGATTCAGAGTTAATTATCAATGCTTTGTAGAGTGAGGAGGCTTCCTTTGCTGCCTACGGCCATTTGATTGAATAAGCTCAATTGTTAGCAGTCTCTTTCTATGTTTATTAATATTCTCATACCAGATGACAAGGCAACTCAGCGGCTCATGACATTGCTAGACATGCAAGACATGTTAGTAGGTTTTCGGTGTGGATGGAGGATGTTCCTCTACGCCTCAATACTGGAACCACTAATCATAGCTGACATGACTGACATTTCTTAAGTTTTTTTAATAAAATTACAGCCTTCAAAAAAAAAAAAAAATCAATTTACATTTTTGTCCTCTTCTTCCAAAATTGCAAAATTGGTATCCACTTCCACTTGGGTAGGGCAACAAACAATCAGCGGAGTCAACAGTGTATTATTTTGTCTAGAGAAATATTTGAACGAATAATAGAGACAAAAGATTTTTCAAATGTTGCATCTTCGTCAACATGAATAAAACCATTATTATATTCCTTGAGAGCTGGTATTGATTTGATTAAAGGATTTTCTTTAATTTTTTAATTATCTTTTGATGCATGAGTTTAGACGAAAGAGAGAAAATAATATGATTTCAAAGTTTATTGAGATGTGTCATGAGAAAATTAATGTATATTTTTATTGATAAGAGAAGCCTGCCGATCCAAGTAGCAATGATGGACGGGGCCTATCTACTCTCTCGATTTTTTTTGGAACTATATCTTATTTATCAATCCACACCAAAATATATATATATATATATATATATATATATAAACCAAAACCCATCGTAGTCATAAGTCAATCAAACAAGATATAAATAAAATTGAGTCTTTTTTTCATTTGACTTTTCATAAGTTAGGTAGAACAGTCAAAGCAGCCAGTTTGAGCAGCCAATTAGATACAGCGTAGTTGCATACGATTAAAGCATTTGATCTCTCGTTGAAAATATTTCTAGCCACGTGGTTTACAATTAAAAGATGTTACTGTCTACTTTTCTACCCTCTCAATTATTAAGGCTGAGTAGATCCAACAACTTGTTTTATGTATGTCATATTTAGTAAGAAACAAAGTTGCTGGTAATCCGTCTAGCTATATTCATGTTGTCTAAGTACCATTTCAGCCTTTTGTGGGTTTAGATCCAAGGGTTCCATTTCATCCTCTTCTATTGGACTAGATTTTAACATATAGTCAAGAGTTTTGTAATTCTATTGGCACAATTTGATGTTTTTAACATAGTTTTAAAAATCAGACTGATAAAAGAATCATAGAAGGACTTGGTTCTCAGTTTCAACCGAGAATCTGGTTGGTCTAATCATCAAATCCGTTGATCTACTTAAACAATAATAATTTGTTTTCTTCCCAACTCAACGGGATCAGATCAAGTGATAAGTTGGCAGTAAATCAAAACCAAAATTACCTATGGATAGCTCTAATTATAGCTTTCACCCAAACTAATCCTTACTTTCTCCTCCTTTTACTAAGTAGAATTTTTTTAATTTGTTCGTCTCAGTCTCTTGAGACTTTAAAAACTATCTTTATGAAATTAGATCTCCAACCAATCAAATTAGCATCAATCAAGCCACTCATCAAGACATTCTTACTTCATAAAATGATTCACCAGTCATTCAAGCCCTTTGTATTCAATTTGGCTTCCAAAAAAGAATAATGTGGAAAAAAGTATCTTGACTTGAAAACTCGGTAAAAGAGTGACTAATATATGGTTTTGTAGTAGCCTCCACTCTTATTTTGCTAGATCCGTATTAAAAGATCTAAGATCCCTAAGCCCGCCTTCATATCTTTTAGCTTTTGACAATTCACATCTCACTTGAGATGGTAACTTTTCCTTTCACCTTTACAATTTCTTCCGTACTTTTTCTTTAATATATTTCTAAGAATGTTTGTCTTTTTCATCTTCCCATTGTGATGTTTAGCCTAGATTCTTCCTATGCTATTTTATAATTGGGATACAAAATGCTGCCTTAAATTGTCTCATGTATCTCTTTAATTTGTTGTATTTTTGTTGAAAAAGAAAAAGAAGTTGTAAAAGACAAATTTGTTACATTTAATTTTTTGGCCTAATGAGTCTTAATAGATCTATAGATTTATTGTATCCTTTAACACGCCTACATAGTAGCTAAGTAGAAAAGAAGGCAATCATCAACAAAAAAGTATGTGTAATTCTTGGATCGATACTCCACTTGGTTTTCCCTCTGACTCTGCATGCCTCAGTAGAGCCATGAGACCCTCTACAAAACGAAAACAAGGGGAAAGGGCATTGCCATGATGCAATTCCTTGGATGGAAATTTGCATCCTTTTTAATTAAGGAGGTGGGAATAAGAGAGTCTGATGAAATGCACTTATAATCAAGGCCATCCACTTATCAAGAAACCTGGCCCATGTTTAGCAATTAGCATCATCTTCTCTAGAAATGCTCATTCTACTTTATCGTATATCTTACTCAAATCAACATGTTTGATTCAATTTGCCTATGCGTATATTTTTCATATGGTGTAAAGTTTCAAAGGCTATAAAGAGATTATTAGTAATCAGCCTATACAAAGGCAATCTAACTATTTGAAATAATTTGGGTAATTAAGCATCTGTTTAAGCCCGGCCATTAGCCAACAATTTTAATGAGCCTCTAAGTGATTTTATAAACACTAATCAGTAATATGTCTATATATCATGTGACAATTTTTCGGGCATTTAACTTTTGGTATTAGTGCAATATGACTAAATGGGTAAAATTAACATCATAAATTAACATCAAAACTTTGTTTAGAAAGGCTTTGCACCTCTATACCTGTATGGAAATTAACTTTATCTGTTTGTTGTAATAGCATTTGGAAACCTCAATCTATAACTTAACTAGTCAACTCCATTATCATCTAACCTTTTTTTTTTTTAGAATCATTATCATCTAACCTTGACACCATAAGAAACAAGAAGTTAGGATCTTCCTACTTCACGTAATCTGATTAAGCAGACCCAACCCAATTCGTTTGTTGAGCCTAATGCCACTAGATTGTATTGCTTAGATGTTGCAACATAATTGTAGTTATGGAGCGTAACTCTGAGATATTAGACTAAAGAGGGATTAGAGATACTTACTAGTATGCGTTTAACATTAGCTTATTTGGCTTTTTGCTAATTGCATTTTGTTGAAAATAGGCTAAAATATACTTATTATTTGCAAAATGAGGGGAAAAAAAAGGGTTTAAAAAAAATCGAAGAAAAACACTATCGCTCTCTGTAGAAGGGTTTTTGTGCTATAGAATTCGTACGCAGGGCCCTTTTTTCTCTCTCTTTGTTCCTATACGAAGTTTCCCTTTCCACACGTTGATTGACACTCACATCACATGATTTAAATGTGAGGAATTCGACTCTTCCCATATCTATGTTAATGGTCGGTGCTTAGTTGCAAGAAGATAATTTGAAAGGAAGAACAAAAAACAAACAAAAAAAGAGTAGAAGAAGAAGAAAATTGACACCCCAATTAAAGGTCAACAATTGCTGTAGTATACAGTTGCTTGGATACTGATACAAAGAAAAAGATATTGGTAAAACCAATTAAGAAGAAAAGTCTAAAAAAAGTACCCAAATATTTATTACCTCTGCTCCCTCGTTAACAGATATACAGCAATACATGGAGAATTATTCCACACAACAGAGTGTAACTTAAGTATCCCTCTTGCCTTTTCTTTTAGATATGTTGCACAATCTGCTTGCATCACCATGCAAAGCTTTGTCACAGCTCCAACCCTCAACATTTCTTGAATAACATCATTTCTTGCGGAGAATTTTGCAATCAATGAAAGTATATGAAGAGCTCGGTCGTCTGTGGCTGGAGAAACTCTGAGGATTCTTTTAGACAACACTGCTATGCTTCCTGCATGTCTTAGAAGCTGTTCTCTCCCATCAGCGGTTGAGCATAATTGTGCCAAAACATTAAAGATTAGCTCAGTGATGTTCTTTTCATGAGCTTTTTCGAGTTCGAGTTCAATTAGCTGGAAAACTGCACCGGCTTCCACGATTTTGAACCTGTTTCTGCGCAAAGGGCATGCTTCTATTAGCACAAGCAAGGCTGATTTGATAGCTTGTTGAGAAAGTACTTTTCCTCTTAATACCATTATAATGGTTTTGAAGAATTCAGGCCTTAGCCGCTCCAATCGACTTGAATTTGAAGCTTTAATTGCCTTTTCCAGAACTAACATTGCTTCTATTTTCACAAGAACATGATTATCAATTTCACAGTGCAAAGCCCATGTCAACGAGTCGATAAAATCACAGTTTTCATTAACAAGAATCTTAACCTCCGGTTTCGGAATTGAACCCCATATAAGATGAAGAATTCCAAGAGCTTCTTGAAGGCCAATTGTACTCCCTTCTCTAAAACATTTCATGATTAACAAGCACAACTCCTTAGCCACACCAGCCTCAGCCATGCACAACTTGTTGCGTTGATTCTCTCTTGCCAGGGCTTCCATTTTCTTCAATGCGTTTACATACAAATGACCAACTCCAAGCTCTCTCACAAGTTTCAGTACATGGGTTCTGTCGAGAGAAGCTTTCGGTGTGGGAATTCGATCAACACCCTTTGCTGCATTAGCTGTGCACCACGCCTGGATTAGCCGACGCAGCGTGTGATTTGGCGTCAAGTCTGAGTCTCTATGCAATGGCTGGTTTGTGACAGGGCACGTGGTTGTGTTGTGCTTTGCTGATCTCAACCACTGCTCGATGCTTTCACGCTCATATGTGATGCCTGTCACTGCTGTAACTGGGTCTTTCATGATTTGTAAAGATATGGGACAAATGAAGTATTGAGGTATCTCAATTTCTTCCATCTTAGTAGTTTATTGCAACTTTGATTAAAGAATAGGAAAAATTCTAAAGCTGTATGGAGAAAAAAGTTTGAGAATAATGGGGGATAATAGTTTTTTTTTTTTTGAAGATTGGGGAAGGAAAATAAAGACTATCTGATACGTTTGCAATGGTAAGAGAAAGCGGCTAATATTTAATGGCAGTGTTTGAAGTTGGACGTTTGAAAGTAAAGTGACAACGTCAGACACCAAGTTCTTTGTACACTTTTTCTTTGTTTTACTGGTCATAGTTTCTCGTTGCAACTTGGATGGTCAACCCCACGAGAATCAATGTAACTCACATTGGCAATTGCATGGGATAAGACTAGTCTTCCAACTTCCCCACCAAAAACCACGTGGAACACATTTTATAATGGTCACCCTGTGATGGTCCCACATGTTTTTTTTAATCCCTTTTTTTAAGTGTATATTTTTTATAAGCTAAATTGTAAATTATATCCTCAACGTTTAAAAGTGTTTAAAATTTACATATAAAATTTTAGAATTTGAATTTAACTCTTAAAGTTTTATTCAGTTTGCATCAACATCTCCTTAATTCATATTTTACATCATTTTTAATTATTTAATTTTCTTAGGCTACAAAAATAACGTAATATCATTTTATTAAATAAACTAAATATAGTGATAAGTTTATGTGGCACTTAATGAAAAATATAAATAGAGAGGTTGTTGATTCAAACTGAAAAGAACATCATAGAGTAAAAATTTAAATTATGAAATTTTAATATATAAAATTTAAACACAGGTATAATTTGCAATTGAGTATTTTTGGTCCAAACATCGGACTGGTTATTTGTAAATTTAATGAGAGAATGGCCCACAAATACAATAACCTTTGGAATTTTCAGACTTTTCAACTAATAGACCGGAGAATCTGGCTAATTTTGTAGGCGGGACTGGCATTGTTTGGGGTGGGCATCTGGTTGTAACAAAACTACCAAACCAAAACCCATTTGCCTGACTAATCTAACATTGAACTATTCTATTTTTTTTAGAGGATACTTTGAACTAATTTTCATGTGCTTGAGCCTCAAGCCTTTCTTTTCTGTGTTTTTCTGACTTATAATACCCTGCTGACTACTTCAGGTGAAATTCAAGGGATGAATGATGATTTTATTAGAATTTGTAATGATTTCTATGAAACGGAACAAGTAGCTAGGAAAAATAAAATTTGAAGTTGTCATAACTGATAAGCAACGTTGACCAAGTGCTCAATAAAAAAATAAGTTATACCAAAGGTATTATTACTCTATTTATTTAGGCAAAATAAATAAATAAATAATTACTCTTAACCCAAAAAACTTTCTAATAAATGAATTTACTTTTCATTGGTTTATTTTATTTAGTTACATGATCTGTAAAAATAGAATGTAATTAGATAAAATGAGGTTTAAAAGACTGTTTATAATAAACAAATAAACCAAATGAGTTTGTCCAAACATATCTAGTCTAAGGTGACTTCTTCCTTTTATTTTGGTCAAAATAGACATTCGCCCTTTTTGCCCAAAAAATGTAGTAAAACGTCCATATTCTAAAACTATCTAGTAAAATGCATTTGTTTTGAATCTCGATTTTTAGAAAATCAAGTTATTTGGAAAAATTTACAAGGAACTCAAGTTTCATAAATTTTTATTTTTATTTTTTTTTTATTTTTAAGTTTGATTGCCTATAATTAGATTTTCTAAAAATCGAGTTTCAATATAAAAACTCGATTTTTAGAAAATTAAATTTCAAAACAGGAGTATTTTACTAGATAGTTTCATAATAGAGGCATTTTGCTACATTTTTTTTCTCGAAAGGGGCTAAAGTCTATTTTTGCCTTTTATTTTGGAAGGGCCCTATAAAATAGTTTATTCATAGTTCATTGCTTTTAAGGTAACTAAATCATTTTATATTAACCTTAGAAAATTAATTTCAGTTCAATATTATGTTTCAAGATTAAGTTAAAACAAATAATTTTGCTAATTTGGGTTCGATTTTTTTTTTTTTTTTTGCTTATTATATTTGTTTAGTCTTATAGTGATGGCTAATTCCATGACAAATTTTGATTGTATTTTGGGGCTCAAAATTTCATTGTTTTTATGTATTTTTGTGGGCTTTTATTTACTTGTAGTCTTGTATGGGGCTTGTGGAACAGATTAATGTCAAAATGCAAAAGTGGGAGTCAATCTAAGTGTGTTTTGTTGCTACAAACTGCAAAGGGAAAAGGCAAACCAAGATTCGAACTTCAAATTTGAAAATTAACTGGACAATTAATTTACCTCTTGTTTGCACGAATTCCAATCTCGTAAGTGCAAAAACCGAGATTCGAACTTCAAATAAGAAAATCAGTTGGACAATCAATTGACCTCTTCTTTGTACTAATCTCGCAGATACGAATTTCACTTAATGTAATTAATTTGGAGTCTAATATATATTTAGAGTTTGTGTAATCAACTCTACTTTTCAACATAATAATTTTTGCACGTACCAATGATATTGATAGGACCTTCAGTGAAATGTCGCCTAGCAATAATGCTTTATTTATACGTGCAAATTAGAATCAAACCGATATTTTATGAAAGATACCGCGACTTTCTTTATGGGTAAGAGTTTATAATAAAAATGATTATTAGCATATAATTTATCCTTTACTTTCTTATTGGGTGTAATGACATATGAAGCAGATAAGAGGAGAAGAAGTAAAGCAGAGAATAGCTAACGGTGCCGGCTAATCCGCTCTGCACTTGCCATTAATTTTGACCATAGCAGCAGCTGTAGATTTCAACATGATAAATGTCTCTCATGAATCATGAATCATGATCCTTTCTCTCATTGCAACAATCACGTCTTCTAGATATACCAAAAAAAGAAAGAGTCTAATCTCTAATCTGTTCTCACTTCTCACAATTGACTCACATAATTTGCAACCTTATTAAAATTATCTCTTTTCATCACAAAACCTTATAGGATGTGTTTAGATACTGCTTATTTTGCTGAAACTGAAAAATTATTGCTAAAAGTAATGTAGATAAAAGTAAAAAATAAGTTGAATAGTGAAATAATTTTAATTTTTAATCCTATTAAGTTATGTGTTGTGGAGTCAAGGACGGAGCAATGGTAGGATTTGGGGGCAATTTTATTCTATAAAATTATATTTTGCTCACTTAATAATATCATTGATTTTTTTTTTAAGAGTATTGTTATAGTCACAAACTTTTCTACAACATCTTTACAAACTATTAAGATAGAAAATTATTATTGGTTCGCATTTGGACCCACAACTTACATTTTTTTTTTACTTATCAATAACTACTCATTACATTAGCAATTTATAAAAAAGTTTGTAGCTCTAGCAGTTTTCTCATTTTAAAGACCATAAAAAATTTATAAATCTAAAATCTAAAATAAAATATACAAGCCCAAAAAAATTAGCCCAACAACAAAAATTACTAATAATAAAACTAAAAAAACTTAAGCCTAATTAACCAATTTTACCAAAAACAAACAACCTGACCCTATAACAAATTTTAAACGAAATAATTTTGTTCTTACACATCAAAGACAAATAATAATAATAATAATAATAATAATAATAATAATAACAATAATCCTTCTTGGCTAAACAACAGTAGAGTTAGAGACTAAAGCCGCCGCACACAACCAATAGCAAAGTCGCTTATCTAACTTTAAGTTCTGGCTCCATTCTTGGGTGGAATAAAAATGGCAAGTCCATATGGGTCCATAACTCCACCGCTCATAACTCACTACATGAATAAGTTGTGACTTTAGTTATAGTCTTAGCATTTTTGAAAAAAATAAAAATAAATAGAGACTTAGCTACCTACTAATCACGTCTCTTAGAGCCTGCAAAAATCTCTTTGATTATAACATTTTTTTTACTATTAATTTGAGCTTTAATTGAAAATCATTATAAAGAAGATCGTTGTGGGATTTCTCCATCTTGCTCATGATTATTCTCTCTTTTTTCAAACCAGCATCATTATTATGGAAATACTTCAAAGGCATAGCACACTGTTTTTTTTTTTGGTTTTGTTTGTTTTTTATTTTCTACTTTTATGATAACGCATGCCTCTTCCTCCCATGGCATTACACGGTCAATAATAAACTGAATATTTTCTTCCCTCTTTCGTTGGAGCTAAAACTCATTAAAAAAAAATGTTACCTATGTCAACACGTGAAATCTAACTTGTTTGAAGATCTTGAATAGTCTTAGGTTAATTTATTAAGTGAATTTAATCCAATGCGGTTACCTGACTTTGATATTCAACTTAAGCTATTTATTAATCAAAGTCTACTTTGCTTTATCTCCACATTAATTAATATATAATACTTGTTGCTCATTGGAGCTAAAACTCATTAAAAACAGAAATGGTACCTAGGCGGCTATGCCCATTTGCCCTACTTATTTTGTCAACATATGAAATCTTAATTTGTTTGAAGATCTTTAATAAACTTGAGTTAATTAACTTAATTTATTAAGTGACTTTGATCCAATGTTGTTTATCTGACTTTGATTTTCAGCTTAAGTTATTAATTAATCAAAGTCTTTTTTTTTTCTTTTTCTTTATCTCCACATTAATTAAGATATAATACAGGTTGCTCTTGCATTTAAGGAAAAAAAAATACACGTTGCTCTTTTTAGAATACAAGTTGTAAGGATAAGGGCCCAAGATCTTATATTGGGCTTTGGGCTTTGTCTGATGACATTGACAGGTCCGAGGAGGGATAAATAGTTATGAGGGATTCCAATTCAGAGTCTCATAAATAATAAATGAGTGGAAGGAGGTCTGAGGAGGAATTCCTCCTCGAATATGATAGAATCACCTAGATGTGTATTCCAACGGTGAAGGTAACCTTCATAGGAACCCCAGTGATAGGGACGTGTCTCATGAACATATGAGAAGGAAGGGAACCCAAAAATATCTAAGGAAAAACTGCTGCCATCGCATTAAATGCATTGCAGTTACTTTTCTGGCCGCATTTATGTGAATAAGACCCCTGAACAGTGTTGCCTTGACTACTACAACTCACAGAAAACCAAAGAGAGTGTCTAATGGGACGGACACTCAAGTAAGGGCTCATATTATCAACAAGTGTAGGATTAAGATGGTCTAAGGGAGACTATAATGTAAGTGACCCTCCATGAGGAAGGGGATCAGAAAATTAAGAAAGGAACACTGTAGCAGTCTAAAACCAAACTTGTAATAAAGCTTTAAGAGCAATACCTAAGAATCAGTCTCCTCGGATTTGGCCGAGGACGTTTTTCTTTAGTGAACATCTATTATTTTTCTTTCTTCGTCATCAAAATCCATTGGCTTGTTACTCAATTCGCTAAAACTCAGTTTTCCAACCCATTCTCTACAAATTTATTATTTTGGCTTTTTGGGCTTGAGTCTATACACCTTTTGGGCTAGGAGTTCAAATCTGATCCTTACACAAGTCATTTTAATACACACATGGGAAATACACGTTGCTTTGAATTACATAGCAAAGTGCAGATCCAATTGAAATAATTATATTGAAATACAAATTTCAACCTACGATTAAATAAAAGGCCCAGTATTATATTTGACATTAATTAAGATAGAATAAGCCTAGAATTATAATTTTCAAATTCCTATATATGCATCTCAAAATTGACATAAAATATTTTTAAAAAATTATATTGCAATATTTCTGTTCATGAAAATCTCTCTAAGATATTTGAGTATAATGTTTGGATATTCAAAATCAAATCAGGATTCAAATTTGGAGTCCAAAACCGAAGTCTAGAATCTTTAGATATGGGTAGTAGAATTTTTTCAAACTTTTATCTAGAAAGTCAAATAAGTCAAGAAAAATGTTAAATTTGATTATATAGAGTTGTTTTGAACATTTATTATTATGTTTGAACTTGACACATTTAATGATCAAGCCTAAATTTGGACTTGAACTTGGCTTCTTTGCTTAGCAAATGAACATAAATAAGTTCTTTCGTAAGCTAAGTCAGACTTTTTTATATTTGGTTCATTCATAGCCCTCTAGTTAGTTGGACAAAGACAAACTGATAAAATATAGTTATAACACCATGTGAAAAAAATAAAAATAAAAATAAAAATTTATAAAGAAAAAGTGAAACAAGACTCTTGCTGCAAGAGAAAGACAGGAAATTAACGTGATTTGTCTTGATAGCTTACATCTATGAAGAAAAGTTATTGATGGGTGTATCTTTATTATTTAGGACCCTGTATTACAACAAACTCATAGTAAGACATTTCTCCGAGGTTAAACCTTAGATTGATATCTTTAACAAGTACAACTCTTAACTAACAAAATAAAATGGCAAATATTTCACCTAGTTCCTCTAGATTTTTGTCCAAGAATTGTCCTGCCAAGCTTTTGATCATTAACAATTACCTTCCTCTGATGCTACCTTCGGAGGCTTGACAATAATTCTACCATTGCTCCTCTCTAGATCAAATTACACAAGATCTGCAATCTTCCCTATGCTTTCTTGAAACAATGACAGCCAGTCAAGCATTATTGGGCTATTATTACACATATCTTGCTAAAGTCAGAGAATGGGCTACAGATGTAGGCCAATAGGACAAAGTACATTATATTCTTTTCCCACTTCATCTGATACAGATAAATTCTCACTATTTCAGTAACCTATTAGTTTTGCATTAAATTCACAGATTGGTTGTGCTTTAAAGTACAGTATATTCTTTGCCCTCACAGATTGGTTGTGCTTTAAATTCAGCATATGAGAACAACTATCTGACCCAAACTGGTGATTGCAGTCAGATTCGGGTCCGTCGTGCAAATTGGAGAATTATGGTCAACACAGCCTCTGCCTAAATTTGCACTCTACACCTCTCGAAGCAGCCAAGCATAAATTGACTAGAAAAGTAATAAACTTCCCAAAGAAAGAACAAAAAACTTGTAAAGAAAATAAAGTTTACAAGAGGAAAACTTGATTTGCGAAAAGCCCCAAAATTACACAAATGCAATCACAAAACTAAAACCACAACACAAAGAAACAAGATATGTGGAACACAAAATCAAAGACCAAAACATCAAAAGCAAAACAAGCACTTGATGTAGATCACAAAACCTTGATGTAGAACACAAGATGGAAGCCTGAAAAACAAAAGGGTCAGAATAACATGACTGATTACAAGTTTATTGCATGTAGACCATCACAGCAAAACCCGTGAAGAATGCGAACAAAATCAAGGAAGACCCGTGCTTTTTAGGAAGGCTAATATGTTTTCCTTGTTTTAGTTCTTGTTGCTATTGCTATTTAGAATTTGGGATTCCTAAATGAGAAAGAAACAGGTGTTGGCTGGCAAAGAGACACATTAAAGGTGAGTTTGGCATCAGCTTTAAGTTGTTGCCTTTAGCGTTTATCTACAGCTTTTTAAAACCTTATTTTTTCCGGCTTTTTTTTCACTTTTTCAAGGTCCAAATATACTATAGCACACTTTTAGCAAAAAGTTCGATAAATTGTTTCCAAATAGGCCCCAAACATAAATGTTGTTAGACTATAATTTGGACCATCCTTAAATGGCATCTGATCAACTGCCTTGTTTGTGTGGACAAAGTTTTCCTTCAAACTTGATTCGAGGAATCTCATTGAACTCATTATGTGGTGCTTCATAAAAATATCCACATATAAGAATATATGTCGTAGTTCTTAAGAAGAGATATGAAAGATAGTTTATGATGATTTTATAAGTTCAAGCATCACTACTTTATTATTGGCTAATTAAGTTGTTTGTCACAGCTAAATCAAGTTTAAATGAAAGAGTTGATAGGTTCAGTTTATTCAAAAACACAAGGAGGTTTATTGTCAGCTTCTAAAAGTTGAGGTAAATTGAAATTTGGCTATACAAGGAGATAAATAGTAATTTTTCCAAGAACATTTGGGTCTCTCACTTATGGAAAGCTATTACTACTAGAACAACAATCAATATAGATGAAAATAGAAAAACAAGGATTCCTCAATTGACTATGGCCTGTAGCACAACAAATTGCAGCTAATGAATGATACAAAGTTTTGAAACTTTTGAGGCCTATTTATACAAGGATTACTTTACCAGTAGGTCATGCTTAAGCAATCGTACAACAAAATTCTTCTAGCAACAAAAAATTGTAATATGCACACAATTCAACATACTAAAGGATTTTCAGATTCAAGGAAATACCAACAATACAAAGGCTAGGACATCTAGCATGTATTTCAAAACAAGAATCTATGGGTGATTTGAGGGGTTGATTTAAATCATCACCCCAAACATCATTTCTCAATTTTTGCCTTGTGATATGCAGTTTCTTCTAACAAGGATATCTAGCACGTGTATAAAAACAAGAATCTATGGATGATTTAAAGGGTTAATTTAAAATCTTAATTTAAATCATCACCCCACGCATCATCTTTCAATTTTTGCCTTGTGACTATGCGATTTCTTCTTTCATTTTCCTGTTTTCTAAATTCTTGGGACCCAACGGTTGCAGAAGGCAATTTCAACCCCATCCCCTGAGCAATCAACCTCTGGGCAGTTCTCGTTGACGTCTGTGGCCTTTGTCGGGGAGGTTCCAGGTCTGGTATGAATAGTAAAATGTTTCAGTGTCAATGTTTATTTAGAAAGCTACATGAGACAACTTTTCCTCAAATACTAGAGAGTTAAGATGCAATAAGCTCTAACTCAAATGGCAATTCCACCTCTCGCAAGAAAGGGTGGAGTTTAAATGCACGCATACACAGATGATCCTCAACACAACAGGAAAAAAAAAAACCCTAATATATTTTATGCTAGTGACCAGAAGAAAAGTAATAGAGAATGGGTAGAGCAGCTCAGATACCAGAGGCAGCAAAAATGGTTGTATCCAGACTAACCCTAATCTCAAGGAAGGCTCTAGGTGCCAATAGGAGGACAACTTGATATGTTTAGAGCATAATGCTGCATATTTCTGTCTACTCCAAAATAACAGTATGTAGAGAAACTGATTTTCAGTAACAGATGAGGATAGTAAACTAGTTCAATTTATATTAGTTCTGGACAAGAGATATAAAGAGATGGAATGACTGAGGAGGGCTAATATGAAAAAGGAAAAGAAACAATATAATATCAAATCCAATGACAACTTACAATAAAAGCCTAACTGCTGACCAACACTGGAGACCAGAAGAGAATTGATTCTCTTCATTATGTAGGACAAGGCACTTTAAATGACATTACTGAGAATATTTTATAAAGCATGGTGCCAATCAGCATAATGCCAGTGGAAGTTTCTATTATAATATTCTTGACAAATATTTGATAGAGAACACGCCAGAGCCTTAAAGCAGGAAAACTTATCATGGCTTCACATTTCTTTAAATTTCAAAAAGTGCATGAGAAACTGAATCCCAGAAAAGCTAGCATATTTTATATACAACAAGAATAATAAGTTTCAGGAAAGACATAATTTACCTCTCGGTGAAATTGAGCTCATAAGGGTATCATCCTCATCAAGTATACGTACAGTGAATGGATATTGAATGTGATTTCTGGCCTCAAGCGCTGCATTAGAAAATTGAGATTGTAAACAACTAAGCTAAAATTTTAGAGCATAAACTAAATTTTACAATCAGTCGCAATAATGCAAATGCAAATGCAAACAAAATATTCTGATGGCAAATAAAGGGAGGTTGACTTTCAAAAGTTGCACCAGATTGAGGGAAATCACTGCTCTCTGAACTACTGATAAAGGAAAACCATCAACACAAAAGTCAAATCCCCATTCCCAAATGTCACCTAAGAATAGCACAAAAAAAACCACCCTACAATAAACATTAAGATAAGATTAAAGGTATCTAGAATATCGTTTTGTGTCCCTCCCACTTAATAGGAGGAAAAAGGTCAGATCATTTAATTCAAATATTCAAGACATTGAACTTTCATGGAAGCAAAAACTCTCTCATACAACAAGAAGAATGAAGCTATACAGAGGCAATATAAATATCTAATTTAGGTTTTTTTTTTTTTTTTTTTTTTTTTTTTTTTTTTTTTTTTGTAAGTATAAAAGTTTAAGTCTTTAAAATTCTCAATATTGTATAATAATTTTCCTTGAGCTTTATATAATCATATCCTTTCTAATAAAGAATCACTTAAACTGTTTAAAGTAAACACATATGTATGAGAGGTGACCAGAGGTAGCGAACAAAGAAAAAGAAAAGACAAATGCTTACGTGGGGTATTTGGAGGGAAAGAAATGCTTGGAACTTTGAAGGGAGTGAAAGATTGATTCAGGACTTGAAGCTTTCTTTTTTCCTAGCTCTATTCGAATTGACAAATGCTTTGGAAATTTTTACTTTTACTTCCCTACCAGATTTGCTAGATAGTTGTACTTTTCATGCATCTTAGGTTGCTTTTTTTTTTTTTTAATGTTTCTTAGCACACTGCCTGTGTGCTTTGCTTTTTCCATTGTACCTTTCATCTTTTTTGGAATGAAGTATTATTTACCTACTGAAAAAAGAAAAAAAAGAAAAAAGAAAAAAGAAAAAAAAGAACAAAGACCAGATCTGAATGACCTGAGAGGAAAAAGAGAGAGAGAGAGAGAGAGAGAGAGGAGCTTGATGGCCAGATCTGAATCCCAAGACGAGAAGTTTGAATTTATGGTCCACAAAAAATGTTGGAACTTTTATTCATGTTGGCTGAAGGTCTAAAGTAAGCAATCCCTTCTACCAGCAATATGAACATGAATAAAAGTAACAACACCACCCACCCCCCCCCCCCCCCCCACAACCCTGCCCACATCCCCCAGGCTCTCCTTGTTATCAATTTCTCTTCCTTGCTTTCATCGGTAATTCCTTCATTTTTTTTTCCCCACCAAATTTCTATAAACTTCTAATAAAAAACTATTTTTATTCATGATCTAAATCACCAAAAAAGAGTTTTTTTTTTTTTAATAAAATAAATTCATGGTGAGATCCACCATTCATGTGAAAGAAGAGAAAATCACGTCGTTGTACTTCCAGAGTGCTGAATAATTACTCTTTAAGAGGCGGCTCTTGAATTAGATGTTAACCTCCTTTTTGTTGGAAGATAACACTTTGGGGAAACTTCAATTGAGGAGTTAAATATAACATATAAGGACACCACTTGACCAAAAGCTTAAGCCATCACCAAAAAATAGTTCTAGGTTTTTTTTTTTTTTTTTAATAAAAATAAAAGCCCAAAAGAAGGTCAAATCAAAATATTCGTGAATTTTTGAGAGTTTGCAGCTGGTTTTGTGGCTTTGCCGGTGTCATGATGGTGAATTCAGTTAACCGGCAGTATGGGTTGGGGTTTATATGGCATTTTCATGGTGGCCCCAACCTGGCATAGCAGCAGCAATTTAAGGCTTGAAGGGGATATATAGCTATTTTAGGGAGTTTTGTATGTGGGTGGGTTTGTTCATGATGGCCATGGTATTGATGGGTGGCAGGGCCACGGCTTGAGAGACTTTGATGATGTTGTTGTGAGGTGGATTGGTGGTTGTTTTGGGTTTCAACTAATTAAAGTTATCCATGACAGAAGAAAGAAAATAAGGGACATCAGCAGATAAGGAAAGAGAACAAGGAAAATACATTTATCTTTATTTTTTATGGTGAAATATGATGAGGTATGCAGAAGCTAACTGTTACAAATGAAACCTCAAGAAGGTAAAGTTCTACCTTTTAAACCGCAAGTAGGGTGAAACTATCCCAAACGACAATTGGGTAAACCATAATAACCTTAACTATATTTTGATACTACAATCCAAACCCAAATAAAAATTCTAGGCACTGCCCCTCATATATCATTAATCCAACTACCACGTTGATGTAGAAGACTTTAAGCCCAAAGAAAAGAAGACCCATCAGTTTATTTTGTCAGCTCATTTACTATCATAATATAAGTCTTTTATTTCTCTATGTCATGTATTGTTTATTATTATGCGTTTAACATGCTGAAAGGTTATGTAAATAGCATGTGACTTTTAATGAATTTGGATGGTTAGCATTCAATTGTTATATAAAAGATAAAGGACTAGAATTCTAGGGTTAATAAAGGCTATAATAAATAGTCTCTTTTGAATCATTGTAGGCAACCTCTTTTTATTTTATGAAATTTTATATTAGATTATTTCTTGAACTCTTTGAGCCTAGAAATTGATATTTTGATGATCAAACTTCAACCCTATTATCTTTTTTTAGCTAGATTTTGGTTTTGCTGCTGGAAATTCTTCTTTAACCCCTGCAAGCGTCAATTTTCTTGAAAAGTGGCATCTTTTGATCAGTTCATCTTAGATCTATACTAGATCTATGTTCTTCTTACAGCATCAACTGCAAAATATCCTAGACCTAAGCTATGAAAATTCAGATCTGAGTCAAATGTGCAACTTTAAGTTATGGTTCATCATGGTAGAGAACGTGGGGAAAGAGATGATAAACACCAGCAAAGAAAGATAGTTGAGATGAGATACATGATTGAAAAATTGTCGCAAATTGTACTAGTTCTTCAATGATGAGAACTGATGGAAGCCTGTATAGAGATTTCAGAAGGCTACTGCGTCCCTGTGGTCTTGATAAAAGAATTATCATATAGAAAATGAAAATTCCCCTTCATAATATTGGACCTAGAACATGCAACATGAGGCAAATTGGAAGATTGAATGATTGATGGTTGTGTGCAGTTGGATTAAAGTATGAAAATTTGAAAGAGTTTGGCTGAAAAAAAAAAAAAAAAAAAACTCTTTAAATGGAATTTTGGATACATTTACCAAACAAGTTTTTTTTGTTCTTTTACATTTTAAAACCCATTTTTCAATGACTTAACCACACACTTTTCTATATAAAACTTTTTTTGTAAGTACTTATTTTTTAAGAAAATATAAAGAAATTCATGCACAACCAAACAACACTTAAGTATCTTAGATTCTATTTTCTTTGAATCCAAGTTAGTATTTTATGTTATTACCTTATTAGGTTTTTAGTTTATTGGTCCAACTGGGAGCCCTAAACTACTAGTACAAGAAAGACTCTTTATACTAAGTATGCTCAATGTACTTGAGAAAAAAGATGGAGTTGATCAATAAAACATTGAGAATTTTGAGTATAAAGGCACATTGGCCTTATTGTTCTCTCTCTCTCTCTCTCTCATATTTCCTTGTCTCATTTCTTTTTCTTTGGTATTTTTCCAATATTAATAGCACTGTTCACAGATTATAATTAAATTCAATTTCCATTTCTTCTTACCTTTTTGTTTTGAGTATAAAGGCACATTGGCCTTATCTCTCTCTCTCTCTCTCTCATTTGTTTTCCTTTGGTGTTTTGCCATTGTTAATAATAATACTGTTCTCAAGTACTGTTTCACAGATTATGAACAAATTTGATTTCCATTTCTTCTTACCTTTTTGCAACCTAAATCAAACTATTTTCTCTTCTTGACAAAAACCTAGCAATTCTTGAACCCTAACCCTTCTCTCTAAAGATTGTAAACCAGACATTTACAAATCCTCCAAATCCTAAACCTACTAAAAGAACACATACACAATTTCCCAAATTTGTCCTATGTCAAAAAGAGCCCTTGTAAACACCAGCAGAGTTTAGAACCTGTAATAGCTTCAACAACAGTACTAATCTATCAAAAAAAAGCTTCAACAACAGTACTAACAACGTATAGACACCCATAGCCAAATCCAATTCACACAGGTTCTGACCTCAAAGACAGAAAAAAAAAAAACCAACAACAAAAAGTAGAAATTGCAACTAATGTTGATGTAGGAAAAATTGGGGAATTTGTGTACGTGTGGTTGTTGAAGAAAGGTTTATGGGTTTGTATTAGGAATTAAAAGATGTTTTAATGAGTTATTTGATGACAATTTGGTAGAAGAAAGTATGTGGGGATTTAGGGTTTTGATAGTTAAAATAAATGGCTTGATTTAGGGTTGAAAAGAAAAAGAATAAGCGAAATTTTATGATGTTCAAAGGTCATATGAACAGTATCCTTTAACAGTAACCTAGAAAAAGAAAAAAAAAAAAGAAGAGAAAAGGGGGGAAAAAGAACCCACAAAGGCCAATGTGCTAATGACCATTTCTTGTACTAGAAGAATAGGACTCCTAGTTTGACTAGTAAATTAAAACCTAATAAAATAATAACTTAGACCCCAAAAAATAAAACTTCAGATAATATTTTTTTTTTTTTTTTTTTGGGTTAAAAAAACTTAAGATAATTAGGATCTCCTAGAAGATTCTAGACTCAAATAAATTAACAAAATAGAAATACCCTTAATTCGCAGGAATTGCAGAAGTTACAGATTTGCCCCTGAATATAAAATTACTCATAACCTGCATCAAATGACAGCTCTCACCAATTTATTTCAAAGTATAACTATTTGGTAACCAATATCACACCATCAGAATAAAACTTAATGACCAGCACTGACAAATGACATTATAACATGTGAATGTGCCACACTAGCGTGGAACAAAAGATACTTCCCTGATATTTGATTATTTCATTATGCTCAATGTCCTAAAATTGATAAAACTAATAAAGATACAAATAAGATTAGTAGAGATATAATTACCTACTGATGGCATTCGAAATACTGCAAGTGCGGTTGTATCATTGACCCAGCGAATAACAAATCCCTGATCCTTGAAGTCCTGAAAAAGCTTCTCTAGATCTATTGTCCTAGTACTCGGTGGGAAGTCAGCAAGAACCAGAACATGACGCTTACCATATCTTGCTGAATTCAAAAAAAAAAAAAAAAAATCAGATGCCACATGCTATTGGACATAAAACTCATGCATGTAACACATAATAACAAGCAAGAGTTATAAACATCTAATTGGCTAAGTGTAATCTTGAATTAGTTTTTTAACTCATTTGCTTATGTAAAACTTTTTAAAACTTCAAAGTTTTTAGACAACAATACTTTCTTTTCTAATCCAAAGGCACACTAACTTGTAAAGGTGGGATTAAAAAGTTTTCAACCTGAATACATTCATAAACAACCCCCCCCCTAAAAATTGATCGCTAAGCAACACATGAAGAAAACATACAGATGAGTTCAGGTTATGATAGCATATAATAGTGTTACATTGCATTATTTTTCTCTACTATTTTATTCATTCCAGTCTCAACTCTCAGCAACTTTGGAGTAAGTTGAATGCGTTGGATGCTAGAAGGGAGACACACACTCTAACAGCTGAGTAGAAGCTAGAACAAATTAATCTCTGCACAGAGATTGAGAAGTTCACTTTATTAGAAGAGATTAGTTAGAGACAAAAGTCTAGGGTTCTCTACTTGAGGGAGGAGGATTCCAATACAAGATTTTTTCATAAGATGGTGAATTCTAACAGAAAAAATAATGGTATTGAGAGCATGTTGGTTAATGGCAACTTGTCCTCCAATCAAGGTATGATTGAGAATTGTATAACTCAATTTTTCATGAATTTATACTCTGAACAGCAGGTGATTCAACCTTTTCCAGATGTGCTGGAATTTTCAATGATATCCGGAGATAATGCAGTTTGGTTAGAGAGACCTTTTGAGGAGGCAATTATTTCTAAAGTCTTGGCTACTCAATTTCGCACGGTCATGACAGATATAATCTCATCTTCACAGAATGTTTTCGTGTGGGTAATTTAAAGGGAAGATCTTTAGTGGTGTATCATCTCCTCTTTGCTAATGACACTCTAATTTTCTGTGATGCCTATCTTGATCAGCTTCTAATTCTCCGCATAGTGCTTATTTGGTTTGAGGCGGGCACTGGTCTAAAAATAAATCTGAGCAAGTCAGAATTGGTTCCTGTTGGAGTGGTGCATAATATAGAGTTACTATTGTCTGTTCTTGGCTCCAAGCAAGGTAGTCTTTCTATGAAATATTTGAGTCTTCCTTTGGGAGCTAAATTCAAGGATAAGACAATATGGAATTGATATTGTTCATGGGGGGAGTTCACAGTTTCTTTATTGAGTCCAAATTCTTTCAATTATTTTTAGAGGAAGAGGGATGTTATTTCTTGCTTCGGATTTTTGAGAAGGGAAAATTCTTTATGATATCAATTTTCATGGGCAAGAATGCAGCACAATGGCTGATGAATAATATTGAAGACTTTGTTGTTGGGGAGAGTTCCAAACAGTTTTTTATTTTCAGAAAAGGTGACACTACTTTTACCTCCAAAGGAGCTTCAACTCTTCTAGTAAGTTCTTGCTATTGACTGAGCTCAAAGCTGGTGGACTTAGGACGTCAATTATTATCCCTGAAGGCAAAGAGAAATTTGGTTGGAGGGCTTTTGGTCTTGAACTGAGAAAGTTGTTGAACTCTTCCCAATATGTGGTGGGTGGACATGGTCTTCCAAAACTTATTCCTCAGGTGCAGAGGTATAACTTGGAGGCTCAAAAATCTAAAACTTTTGCTGAAGTTGTGCAAGGCTTTCATGGAAGAATAAAGGATAGAAAGCATCTAAAGTAGCTAGGTTTCATAGCCAAGGGGAAGATGACATAGTTAGGAGAGGAGAAGAAGGGGATGAATCTGAGACTTAAAGGTGCCAAAGTTGGGGATTTTCCAGTGGGCAAGTCTGACAAGATGAAGGTGGTCGGAGGGGACAAGAGAGAGAAAAGCATTAATGAGGAGGTAGAGGTAGGTGAGCAAAAACCGGTAGACACTAGGATACATTTCCTAAGCCCCATTTTGAATTCAAAAGATTATGAAAAGGGAAAGAAGAGTGATGCTAGGAGATCTTGCTGGACAGGAAGAGGTCTTATCGAGGAGGTTGATGTGATAGGAAGGAGACAAGTTTCCTGGGATAGAAAGAAAGGGGGAGATACGAAGATCAGAGGGGTAGCACGGGCAGGGGATTGGGATTGCAATAAAGGAGCACCAAAGGCCCTTAAATGGGTTGCACAAGGAAACAAAAAGGCTAAAGATAAATGGGTTGCACGAAGAAACAAAAAGGCTGAAGATAAGCCCGTTTTGGGCCTAAGCACAAGCCCAAAGTTGACCGACACACATGTGGGTCCTTTTAATTCAATTTTCTCGAGCCCAAGTGTATTTGAAGTGGGCGAGAATTCTATGAATGACGAAGGATACTCAGCCCTTCCCCAATTCTTCGATCATGAGCCAGAAGTGCCGAACCGATGGCAGTGTGCGATGAGCCCACTTTCTTTGCCGGAACTAGCTTCGATGGTGGTTGACGGCACCTTCTTCGCCGAAACTAGCTCCGATGAGCCCACTTTGTCACCGGGTAAGTCAAATAAGGTGATTTCGCGGTCATCGGTTGAGCTTTTCCTATCTGATTTCTTTTTGAGCTTATCGAGGGCTGGGCTTGTGGCTTTGGGTTTCAACAATGGGGTTGAAGGTGGCTAAGATAGTTGTGCCAACTTCAGCCAAGAAGTTGTCCTAGAACATGATTAGTCCAGTTTAGCGGTGATACCCACGAAGGCAGTGTGCGATGTCCATGGGGCGAGTTTTTTGATGGTGGAAGAACTGAATAATTCAGATATGGGTTTGGGTGGAGAGGATAGCTTATCAATCACTCTAATGTCTATCACTCCTGTTGGATTGCCTTTGTTAGCTGAGTTGAATTGTGGTAACGAGGCATTGGAGTGTGTGAATACGTTGGATATTTCTAGTTGGGTTAAGAATAGACTTCCTGGTTTTAGTAAACTGGTGGGGCTTCCTCTGAGTCGATATGAGAAGTTATGTATTGCCTTGCTACAAAAGATTGAGAAGGAGACAAAGGATGCCAAAGTGTTGAATAGGAAAGTTACATTTCCTAGAAAAGCTGTCATTAATAAGGATAAAGGGAAGAGAGAGCTGAGGAATTTGCAATCTTCGGTTAACTATGATGGTAGATAGAGTGTTGGCTACTGAGCTAATATAACAGTTGGGATTTTCATGTCTTTATGAATTTAAAAATTCTTTCTTGGAATGTTAGGGGTCTGAATGACTGTCGAAAACTTTGGATAGTGAAAAATTTATTGCGTGAGTGGAAGTGTGATGTAATCTGCCTTCAAGAGACTAAGCTTACTGGCTTGGATAGACAAATGGTTGGCAGCTTGTGGAGTTGTCCTTATGTGGATTGGGTGGCTTTAGATGCTGTCCAGACGGCTGGTGGGGTTTTGATGATGTGGGATAGGAGAATCTTAGAGGGGTTGGAGTTTATGGTGGGTTCCTTTTCTGTGTCTGTTCGGTGGAAAGGGGTGGGGGATGGCTTTAGCTGGGCGTGTTCTGGGGTTTATGGCCCAATTGACAATAATGCAAGGGGGCTAATGTGGGACGAGTTGGTTGGTATTCAGCAATACTGGAACGTCCCATGGTGTTACATTGGGGATTTTAATATTGTCCGTTTCCCGGGTGAACGATCGGGTAATTCTCATCTCACTCCAGCCATGGAACTTTTTTCGGAGTTCATTGAGGACCTTAATTTGATAGATTTGCCTTTGGAGGGAGGGAGATATACCTGGTCTAGCGACCGAGATCAGCCTTCAATGTCTAGGATAGACAGAGTTTTGGTGTCTCACGATTAGGAGGAGCATTATTCGGATGTGATCCAACGGATTTTACCTCGCTCTGTTTCAGACCATTTCCCAATTCTAGTGGAGGTAGGGGGAATGGCGAGGGAGAAAAGTCCGTTTAGGTTTGGGAAATGTGGTTAAAGACGGACGGATTCACTGATAGAGTTCATTTTTTGTGGAATCGACATTCTTTCTCTGGTACTTTTAGTTTTGTGTTTGCCAAAAAATTGAAGGCCTTGAAAGAAGATATCATTTAGTGGAACCATTTGGAGTTTGGTCATGTCGGACGCAAAAAGTCACAATTGCTAGAGGCATTGAAATTGCTTGATGCCAAGAAAGGGGAGTTTGGCCTCTTTGATGCTGAGTCTTGTGAGAGAGTTGTGGTGAGATCTGAAGTAGAGAATCTTCTCTCTTTGGAAGAAATCTCTTGGAGACAGAAATCAAGAATGTTATGGATTAAGGAATGAGACAATAATACTAAATTCTTCCATAAGGTGGCTAATTCCCGTAGAAAGTTTAACCATCTTAGTTTTTTGGGGGTGGATGGGATGATTTATGAGGAGTCCGAGGTAGCTACCCAGGTGGTACAATTTTATAAAAATTCGTATCAGGAGACAGAGGAGTGGAGGCCTTTTGTGGAAGGTTTAGAGTTTGATCAGATAGACGGGTCGGAGAGGGGCTAGCTTGAAAGGAGGTTTGAGAGGGAGGAGATTCTTCTAGCTGTCAATGAGTTGGCTGGAGATAAAGCTCCAAGTCCAGATGGTTTCTCTATGGCCTTTTTTCACCATTGTTGGAGAGTGGTGGAAAGAGATGTTCTAGCAGTTTTTGAGGAGTTTTATCTCCACAGTAAGTTTAAGAAATCTTTGAACACTACTTTCATAACATTAATTCCTAAGAAGAATGATGCTTCCAATATTCGAGATTTCAGGCCTATTAGCTTGGTGGGGAGCTTGTACAAGATCTTGTCCAAGGTTTTGGCAAATCGTTTGAAGCTGGTTTTAGATCAACTAATCTCTGAGTCTCAGAATAGTTTTGTGGGAGGTAGACAGATTCTTGACTTAGTTCTTATTGCCAATGAGTGTGTTGATAGTCGAGTGAAGAGTAAGACTCCGAGGGTCATTTGTAAGCTAGACATTGAGAAAGCTTATGATCATGTGAATTAGGAGGCTCTTATAGATCTATTGAAGAGAATGGGCTTTGGGGAGAAGTGATGTAGATGGATTTGCACTTGTATTTCGACTGTCCAGTTCTCTATTTTGGTTAATGGGGCTCCAGCTGACTTTTTTAGGAGCACGAGGGGTTTGAGACAGGGAGACTCGTTATCTACTATGCTGTTTTTGGTTATAATGGAGGTTTTAAGCAGGATGTTGAAAAGAGTCAAAGGTGCTGGCTTGATTAGGGGTTTTAAGGTTGATGGTAGATGGGGGGAAGGGGAATGTGTCTCACATCTCTTGTTTGTGGATGATACTATTCTGTTTTGTGATGCGGAAGTGGAGCAGATCTTTCATGTTCGAATGCTTCTCCTTTGTTTTTAGGCTATGACAGGTTTGAAGGTTAATGTCTTGAAGAGCGAGATGGTTCCAATAGGGGAGGTTAATAATTTGCATGCATTGGCAGAGATTCTGGGTTGTAGGATTGGGACTTTGCCTATGACCTATCTTGGTATGCTGTTGGGGGCTTCCCATAAGTCCCCCTTTATTTGGAATCCTATCTTGGAAAAAATTAAGTGGAAGTTGGCTGGGTGGAAAAAGCTGTATTTGTCAAAAGATGGAAGATTGACGTTGCTTAAGAGTACGCTAGCTAGCCTCCCTACTTTTTATTTATCTCTTTTTACCATCCCTTCGCATGTGGCTAATAAGATTGAGAAGATGCAAAGGGACTTCTTACGGGGGGATTTGAAGGCTCATTTGGTGGGATGGGATAAGGTGTGTGCTTCTAAGGCAAATGGCAGTTTGGGAGTAAGGAAAATAACTACTTTTAATAAATCCTTACTAGGAAAATGGTTATGACAGTTTGGGGTTGAGGAGACTCATCTTTGGAGGAGGGTTGTAGCTTTGAAGTTTGGGGAAGAGTGGGGGGGGATGATCTTCCAAACTGGGTAGGGGTGTCCACAGGTGTGGTTTATGGAGAAGTATCTGAAAAGGTTGGGAGGTGTTTAGTAAATGCATTCACTCTGAGGTAGGGGTGGGAGATAGAGTGAAGTTTTGGACAGATCGGTGGTGTGGGGAATTACCACTCCATCTATCTTTCCCGGTAGTGTATGGGATTGCTTATAATAGAGAGGCATCTGTGGCCTCGTCTCTCAAAAGGTTGGGGACTGAGGCTCGGAGAAGCTGGAATGTTCGTTTACTTGGGGATCCAAATGATTGGGAGTCGGGTGAGGTGGAGGAATTCCTTCATACCTTGGGCTCTAATTTACCTCAATCTGAGCACGGAGACCGTATGAGGCGGAAGTTGTCGAAGAAGGGGGATTTTGACATCTGCTCGTTTTACAATAAGCTTCGTAGTCCCTCGCCTATTATCTTCCCTTGAAAAGGTATTTGGAAGGTTAAGGCTCCTCCGCGCGTCTCTTTCTTTATTTGGACTGCAACTTGGGAGAAGATTCTTACAGGGGACAATCTGCGAGGTAGAGGCTTTGATTTTGTTAACTGGTGCATTATGTGTCGTTGTAACGGAGAGACGGTGAATCATTTGCTACTCCATTGTGAAAAAGCTTATCGGTTGTGAAGCTTGGTTTTCGGATCTTTTGGGATTTCTTGGGTTTTGCCAAGATCAGTTGCAGATACGCTTTTTGGTTGGTGGAATTGGTTGGGAAAGCACTCTTCTAGCATTTGGAATTTAGTTCCATTGTGCCTTATGTGGTGTATTTGGAGGGAGCGAAACTGGTGAACTTTTGAGGACATGGATAAATCCGATGACCAGTTGCTCGCTTTTTTAGTGGCTCTCTTTTTGATTGGTCTAAGGCTTGGGGACTCACCTCTAGTGATTCTCTCTCTTTGTTCCTTAATTCTCTCCTTTGTTCTTAGTTCTTTGTTGGTTGTTTGTTTTGTTGTTTTTTTTTTCATGTTTGTTTCCTTCTCTGTACTCCTAGTTCTGTCTTATGTTTTTTTTCATGAGGTAGCTTCTTGAATATACATCTTTCTTACTTATCAAAAAAAAAAAAAAAAAAAAAAAAAAAGACAATATGGAACCCAATTCTAGAAAAGATGGAAAGGAGATTAGCATGATGGAAACGTTTGTATTTATTCAAGGGAGGTAGAGTTAACTTTAATTTAAAGCACTCTATCAAATTTACCTACTTATTTTCTATCCTTGTTTCCTATCCCTTCTACTGTGGCTAATCGAATTGAAAAAATTCAGCAGAATTTTTTATGAGGTGGGATAGGGGACAAACCCAAATTTTACCTGGTTAAATGGGCTGTTGTTTGTACTCCTTTATCTTCAGGTGGCTTGGGGATAAGGAATGTGAGACTTTTTAATGAAGCTTTACTTGGGAAGTGGTTTTGGAGATTTGGGCTTGAAAAGGATGCCCAGTGGAGGCAAGTGATAGAGGTGAAATATGGTTGTGGATGGGGCGGTTGGTGTTCTAGTTCTATTTCTAACCCTTATGGTGTTGGTTTATGGAAAAATATTAGTCAGGGATGGCCTTCCTTCTCTCGTTACATTCTATATGATATTGGTGATGGGTCGAGGGTAAAATTTTGGCACAACCGTTGGTGTGGGGAGACACCACTTGCTGTCAGTTATCCAGAATTGTTTCAATTTTGCAAAAATAAGGAGGCAAGTGTGGCTGAGCTTATGAAGTTCACTAATGGGGTCCTTTTTTGGGATGTAAGCTTCTTTAGGGGTTTTCATGTTCGGGATTTGGATGTTGCGTCGAGCTTCATGGTTACTATATATGGCTCATCAGTAAGGGGGTTTAGGGAGGATAAGATGTGTTGGAAAACAGATAGAAGTAAGGGGTTTATGGTTAAAGAGTATTATAGTCTTCTAGTGGGTTCTATTGATTTTTGTTTTCTATGAAAAAACATTTGGCAGCAGAAAATTCCATGGAAAATTCTTGACAATCGACAATTTGAGAAAAATAAAGATTTGGATATTGGATTGGTGTTGTATGTGCAAGTGTAATGGTGAATCGGTTGACCATCTTTTTCTCCGTTGTCCGGTTGCTATGGATTTGTGGTCTATGGTTTTTGGTTTATTTGGAGTAAGTTGGGTTATGCCACAATCAGTTGTCCGGCTTCTAGTTTGCTGGCTAGGTCGATTTGGTCGTCATCAAAATGGGAATATATGGAGAATCATTCCCCATTGCTTAATGTGGTGTCTTTGGAAGGAAAGAAATAGTAGATATTTTGAAGATTTTAAGAGATTCATACTGGACCTTAAGCTTTTTTTTCTTTAGAACTTTATTGGATTGGTTGTCTGTTTTGCAAAACCAATCATTCTCTTCTCTTTTTGTTTTTCTTGATTCTTGTAATTTTTATTCTTGATTGTTGACCCCTGTACACTCCCTGTGTACTAGGGTGTCCTTTTTTTTTTTTTTATAAATCAATAAGTGTATTACTTATCAAAAAAAAAAAAAAAATACAAGTCTCCTTCAAACATGAAGTAGGAAGACCAGCTGGCATTAGCAGCATTTTGTCAAAAAGTATTAAGGACCATATATCAATCTCACAAGCCACTGCTGGCATCAGCAGCACAGGTGAGCTAAACTTAACAAGTAGTTATTGAAAAGAATTTCCTATTAGTGTAGGTCCGCATCAAAAATCAACATTAAATCTATATCTCTTTGCACTAGTAATGGATGAGCTCACTAAATAGATTCAACAAGAAGTCCCTTAGTGTATACTTTTTGTAGATGATATAGTTTTAATGGATGAAACTATATGTGGAATTAATGTTAAGTTAGAAATTTGATGAGGCGCTCTAGAATATAAAGGTTTTCAGTAAAGTACGACTAAAACCGAGAACATGGAATTTAAGTTGTAAAAGTTAAAAACAAATGAGAAAGAGTTGTAAGACTTTATGGTCAAGACTTGGTTCAATAATTCATTAAGAAGATAAGATTGAAAAAAATGTGAATCATAGGATAAGAGCGAGGTGAATGAAGTGGAGAAATGCATTAGAAGTATGTAGAATGCATATTAAGGGTCTGTTTGGGATTCACTTATTTTGCTGAAATTGAAAACTTTTTGCTGAAAGTACTGTAGATAAATGTAAAAGTTAGTTGAAATAATATAGTTAGGACTCATGAGTAATACCAAAAAGTGTAGTGGGGCTCATGAATAGTAGCAAAAATAAGCTGAATAGTGAGATAAACTGGCTTTTTAAGTCGGAGCCAAATGCACACTAAGTTAAAGAAAGAATTTTATAAGACTACTATTAAGACCAGTTATGTTCCATTTACTAAAATTTTAGGCCATTAAGAAGCAACCTTTTTCATATAACGAGTGTAATTGAAATGAGAATGCTTTGATGGATAAATGGCAATACAAAGAAAAATAGAATTCGAAATAAAGAAATTTGCTTAAAAATTGGGGTGGCCCCTATTGATGAAAAGATGAGGGAAAGTTTCTTGAGATGGCTTGGTGATGTTTCGAGGAATGCGATTAATGCACCAGTGAAAAAGATTGAATTCAACTTAAGAGAACAAAAAAAAAAAGTAGAGGAAGACCAAAATTAACACTAATAGATATAGTAGAAAAGGACATGTCAATTAACAAAGTAACAAAAAGTATAACTTCGGATAGAATAGAATAATGAAAAAGAATACACATGATCAACCTTGACTAGTTTATTGAGAATCCATAGCCAATCTCAAAATTTTGGGACTATGACTTGGTTATTGAATCTAATACAAATTTCTATTTTTTTTTTCTTAATACTAAGGGTGTGTTTGGCTACTACTTATTGCTGAAAACTAAAAATACAGTAGCAAAATAATTTTTAAATGTGTGAATAGTACCATGAGACACAATTTTGAAGTTGTTTTTGCTGAAAAAAATACTTGCGGATCCTGTGAATAGTGCATGGGACCCACTAGGAAACGTGGGACGTAGCTGAAAAGTGCTTTCAGCACTATCCAAACATACACTAACGTTGTATATAATTGTAGCCTTATAAAATATTATGACTTATGAGATGCCCACAAATGTGTATTTGAGAAATTAATATTCGATTGATCCCTATTCCTTTGCACCATCTGGTCCAATGTAACACAAGATAAGTAAAACTTATGGTACAAAAACACCAATATGAATATTCTAAACAAATTACTCAATTTTGGTATTGAAGACTTGAATTGAAGGAAAATATATGACTTACAATTTCTTGTATCTCTCTTCACTTCTGCATTATCACATGCATCATCTTCATCTTCTGCATCATTAATGATTGACTTATCAGATAACTGATCACTATACAGTTCATGTTTCTTATATGAGAATGTTCCCCTTCCACGCTGCTTAGGGGCCTGTACTTTGGTATCAGGGGCCTGGACTTTGGTATCCTGCATCAAAGGTTCTGATACTCCAGGCAAACATTGTGAGGAGAGTAATTCATCAGGTGCACGATCTGCCATAGCTTCCCAATCTGCAGTTTTCCAGCTTGTCAATTAGAAAATAATCAACTTATTCTATTGTTAAAAGGTTATATCTTGACATCATCTGGCTATATAGTATGATCAAGCCATATCCTTTTTTTTTTTTTGATAAATAATGCAAGAACTTTTTATTAAAGAATAGGATAAGCCATATCCTATATGGTATAGGTTATAACTATGTCTAGCATATATAACCCAGGAATTTTAAGTGCTTCCCTTTCTATACTTCGATCAAAATCATTGGAATCAAAACAATCATATCATGATAACCCATAATAAATATTTTGGAATCTCAAGCAAAACTCCAAAGAAAATTGTGTACAATAATTCAATAGTTGGTGGAGGAGAATTGAACTCTGGATGTCTCCGTTGGAAACACTAGGTGGTGCCAATTGAGCTTCAAGGCTCTTGGCTCTAAAATCTAACCATCAGGCCAACATGTTAAGTCAGCAAGTCAAAGTGTGAAAGTGTATTGTCAATCTATCTCAACCTTTAACCATAGACATGCATCTAAGAAAAAATTGTATAGGTTTCAATACTAGGAAATTCCAAACAAATCTCCAATTTGATCACATTACCATTGTGTTTGCCCAGTGGTTCAAGACTGCCCTGCCTTACCTAGCAACAACACCAATGAATATCGGCATGTTTCTAGCAACTTTTTAGGAAGTTCCATGTCCACAAAAGGTGCTAGACAGCTAGATTCCATTTGCGGGTATGATTAGGTGAAGGGATTTGGGAGCATTTCTTTCAATATTTTCTGCAGCACTGAATTCTACAACCTAGCCTTCTATTTAAAAACCATAAAGGGTAACTGAAGTTCCATGACTCCATCCTATTTATACAGTTGTACCATAAACTTTGACAACCTAAGGTAGTAGGTTTAGTCAATTTCCCAAATAGATGCAAAAGAATGGCCAAATAAGAACCCCGAGCAGCTTGAGTAATCCATGGTAGACACTTTTAAGATAAATGAACATGAAATCAATCTATTAAGGGTGAAATGTTGTTTCATTCACGCTCACAAATAAACTGAATTAATAATACTTTGCAATATTTCAAAATTTCTGCCCATATGCTAATTTACAAGATTAAAACGCGCGCACACACATTTATCATACTAAAATGTGAGGTAGAAAGGCCGGAGACAATCAATGTTTGTCCTAATAGAGATTGCATTGAAAGAGATCTCTGATAAATTCCTCTATAAAATGGATTGATTAAATCCACTTTGATTGCTAGAGAGCAGGCTGATTTTAAAAAATTGAACTTCCACAATGTACCCAAATGGGGCATTGTAGAGTTTAACCTTTTTATTTATTTATTGATGAGTTACATATGCACCCAGTGAGTCTTGAACCGACAACCTCAATTATTACGAGAAAAGGAAGTGCAAATTGAGCTATAACTCATCAGCCCTAGTAGAATTTACCTAGAGAATGATAAATAAATAAAATGTCACAAAAAACCTAAGAAACACGAACACTTCATTCAAGGTGTCATACCCATGTCGTATTAACTTTGTTATGGTATAATTTTTCATAAATTTCTCGGGACAATCTGACGTGTCGTACCGTGTCCGTACCCGTGCTTCCTAGCAAAAAAACTAATGCATTCTAATTCTAAAGAAAAGAAATGTACCATCATCTGAAGACCCATTGCCTGGATTTTCATCCTCAGTAGATTTTATTGGTTTCCCAAGATGCCCTTCACAAACAAACCAATATTTGAATGTTAGTTTAAAACCACTTTTTTTTTTTTTTTTCAAAATAACTAATTGCCTATTATGTAAAAGAAAATGCACCTGAATCATCACAAGGCAAAGCAACATCGGGAGCCGAAATTCGATCCTCGTTTGGCTGATTATCACTGAAACAAGAAACAGCAATTGAGGTTCCAGTTTGTTTCTCCAACAACCAAACAGAGGCGAGAGAGAGAAAGGTACCGAGAGAGAGGTTGGAGTTTGAGGAGCTGAGCACGAGAGCGAAGGTCGTCGGCTTTGAGAGAGAAGCCCTTGGAGGAGTAGAGAGTGGCCAAGTCGCCGAGAGCAGAGGCCAATGCAGAATTGGAAGAGTTTAGGGTTTGGAGCTTCGAAACTTGCGTTTCGAGGAGAGAGATTGCTCCGTCCGTGTCTCCGGCGTCTAATAAGTCCTCGACTGCCTCGCTCCAGTTTGCTTCTTCCATTGCAACTCCAAATCCAAACTCGCCTCTGCTCTGCTCTGATTGTAAGTATATTGAGAGAAACAGAAAAAGGATCCCGATTTTCAGGAATCTGAATTTTATTAGCTTAGAAAAAGTATGAATCCAAACATAAACATGATGCCACATGCCACAATTAAAGAGAGGTCATTCATTGGTTTTAAATCGTGTGACCTTTTTTTTTTTTTTTAAGTCATCAAACACTTATTTAAATTGGCACATAATAGATTTTTAAAAAAAAAATACTAACTCTAAACATTTTATAGCTAATTTTTGTTCTTTTCTTTACTTTTTATATATATACACTCGTATTATGCCTATGCGGCTTAATAAAAAATTATATATAAATTTAAATATATATATTTTTTGATAATATAATCAAATCTAATAACAAATAAAATAGTAAAAATATTTTTAAAAATTAAGTTACATGAAAAATGTATATTATATATATATATTTTTTTTTTCCGTAATCCACTTTTGTTAAAATTAAGAGTAAGTAGACATTTTTGCTCAAATTTTGTCTCTCTCCTCCCAAAACAAAAAATAGTACAAAAATGCAAGAGAAACAAGATCAAAAGGGAGAGTTTTGTGAAAATTAATATTTGGATCCTATATTCATAACTCCTAATTTCATAGTAGGAGAACATCAAATTGTCGGTGGCCAGAGAGTGATTTCATAGTAGGAGAACATCGAATTGTCATTCCATTTGTTGGAAATTTCAACATAAATTTCTTCCACAGCATATGGAGAATAGTGTATGTGATATTTACAACTGTGTTCGCAATGCTATTTCTAGTCTTCAATGGTGTTTTGGGTTTGATTGGAGCTGCCTCAGTCTGGCCATTGACAGTATATTTTCCAATAGAGACGTACATTTCACAGGCTAAAATCCGCAGTTTTTCTCTTAAATGGTTCGGGCTAAAGACGTTGAGCTAGGTTTGCTTCATTGTAACTATTGTTGTTGCTGTTGCATCCAATTAAGGCATTATCATCGATCTCGGGCTTGTAGGTCTGTTTCCTAATTAGAGTGTGTGTGTGGGGATAAGTGAGTTTGCCCTGGGGGAAGGATATGAGTATATTGATAACTTCTCTAGGATTTATGGAATGAAACGCATGTTATTGGTTTTCTTACTATTTTCCAGAGAATGCATTACTGGGATTTGCTTTTATCATGTGTTTTGGAGCTCCGGATTTGATAGGTAACAATGCGTTCTTTAACTTAAAACACAATATATCTTTCATCAGTGGCAACAATCAATCCCTATTAACCACTGAGCCAAGACTTTGATTGATGCAGACCTTCTAGTATAGGTCATAGTGTATTGTTCGGTTGATTGAAGGGCAATATTGTATTGTTCAGTTATTTGTGTATGTTGATTTGGGGTTTTTTTTTTTTTTTGGGTATGTTCTTTATGTTCAAGATTTATGTGAATTGAGAGAGAGACCAATACCACTTTTTGATCTTGTTTCTTTGCATTTTTGTGCTATTTTTTGTTTTGAGATGTGAGAGACATAAAATTTGAGCAAAAATACATATTTACCACTTATTTTAACAGAAGTGGGTTATAGAAAACAAACAGAACATATCTCATATGGATAAAGTGACACTTTTTAAACTAGGCAAAGTTATTTCAGGCCAAACCACATGTGGGTTTAGTATAATTACCTTCTTTTTTTTTTTTTTTTTTTTTTTTTGCAAAAAAAAGATATTATAAAAAATTTTGGCAATTTTTAAATTTCTAAAAGCTCTTAGTAATAAAATTGTAATTTAATTATATATATATATATATATATATATATATGTATGTATGTATGTATTGCACTTAAAAATCTTTCCATTATACTTGCTAACATGTATCGTAGCAAAAGTGCTAATCATATATATAAATTTCTTGTATATATGACCAAAAACAAATTCCATAAATTAAAAAAATGTAAGTATTTAGACGGCATTGTAAATGTTAACCTATAAATTACCAATCATAACCATTTTAATGTTGTCATAAGTGAGGAAATAATCTATATAATTGATGTGCATGAAATATATACAATAAAATACTCACATATCTACATATTTAGCCTTACTTCTATGTTATTTTGTGACTGATTATATAATATCTTTGTGTTGTAGATAACAAGGGTTTTACATGCAAAGTGGGGCTAGGCCAATTGAATCAAGTCAATTTACATCCCGCCAGGCATGAATATTAAATTTAAGTCCAATTGGAGTAAGGAATCAAAAGAAATTTGCATCAAATCCAAGTCCAATTCGGATTAGGATTCCAGCCTGCACATCAGTTAGTATTTTTGGCATAACTTTCGGCTCAGATATCCAATCAAGATGATTCAAGTTGGGCTGGAAAGTTAACTTAAAGGGCTACAACTTTGTAGTTTACCAGGAGCCCGAATTCTGACGATAAATGGGCCAAAATAGTCGGTTAAGTGAAGCCTAAAATTCTGGGATTTTCTCCAAACGGGAATTCAACTTGTAATAGGATTCCTTGACCTATTTAAAGGCTTTTTATGGCAAAATTCAGAGAGGGAGGCTAGTGCTAGGGCTGACATGCAAAACAGAAAATTGGAGCAAGAGGCAGTGCCGCATGTGGCTTTTCTGTAGCTTTTCTCCATGATAGTATTGTGACTATTTCTTTCTCTATTTTATTTGTCTAGTTTAATGTTTAGTATTTTATTCTTTTGTTTTATTTCAATTACCATGAGTAGCTAAATTTATAATTAGGGTTGAGGATGAAACCTTGTTAAGGATTACTAGTAATATTTATGTGATTTAATTTTTCCCACAATAGTTGTTCTTTAATGAATTAAATTGTTCTTGCTTTATATCAATTGACTAAGATGAGATTCTAGATATGAGTTCAATCATGTTTTTCTCATGATTTAGAATTTGTCTTAATTAATTGAATGCTTGGTTTATTAATTCTTGATTATAGAATTGGATATCGTTTGTGATTTGTCTGTCAATGGATACAAGTTATGATTTGATTTTTAGAATTGGATATATCTTGTGATTTGTTTGGCTACGGATACAATTGATGATTTGGTTTTATACTTAAGAAGCGAAGAAGAACATACCTTTGATTTTTAAAATAAGGATTTTAATGAGGATATTTTCCATGATAGCAAGATTGATTTCTAGATTATCATGTAGTGAGTTGGGAAAAATTAATGATCATAAATATATGCTGATATGACTTACAAGGTGGATTCCAAAACCTTAATTCCTTTCCCTTGATTATTTTCATCTTTTTATTGCTTTATATCTTTTGCTTAGTTTAACTATTTGCTTAATTTTATTATTTGCTTAGTTTATTTAATTTCAAAACAACCAATTTTTATTAAACTAGATTAGGATTAATTTGGTTAAGGTTTAATTAATTTTCCTACGTTCATTCAAGTCCCTGTGGGTTCGACCTCGTTCTTGTCAAACTATACTTTGGTACGGTTCGTACACTTGCGAGTATTTTAAAATTTCACAACAAGTTTTTGGCGCCGTTGCCGGGGACTTGGTTAAGAAAAGAAATTAGGTTTTAACTGAATTTTTCCTTCTACTAGTTGTAGTTAATTTTTTTTTTTTTAAATTAAAAAAAAAACAAAAGAAAAATTTATTTCTTTGTGCTTGGTGTATGAGAACTTGGGTACGTGATAAAGAAAATCGTCTTGTTAATTTTGATTATTCATCCACAATGGGAGAAACAAGAGATGATTCAAAAACTCTTAGGGAGTTGTTTTCACCCATAACCACCAACCCTCCATCTTGCATAGTATTGCCTGCAACCACTGCTGCACATTTTGAGTTGAAACCACAGATAATTCATCTTTTTCCTACTTTTCATGGATTGGATAGAGAAGACCCTTATATGCATGTAAAGGATTTTCTTGAGATTTGTGCTACTTGTAAGTTCCAGAATTTCACTGATGACTCTGTTCGCTTGCGTTTATTCCCTTTTTCCTTGAAGGATAAGGCCAAAGCATGGCTTAATTCTTTGTCACCTAGATCTATCACTTCATGGGAACTATTGGTTACAAAATTCCTCTCTAAATTTTTCCTAATGGCCAAGACCAATGCTTTGAGGAGAGAAATTGCAGATTTTTATCAGGATGAACAAGAGAAATTTTATGAGAGTTGGGAGAGATTTAAGGACTTGATCTTAAAGTGTCCTCATCATGGTTTTGAAACATGGAGACTAGTACAATATTTTTATAATGGTTTGACTCAGACAAATCGTAACATGATTGAGTCCATGAATGGTGGTGGATTTTTGAGTCTTGTAGATGATGAGGCATACAAATTTCTTGAGAATTTTTCTGAAAGTTCACAACAATGGGATTTTTCCAATCGTAAAGAGAGATCCACCCCTGCAATTAAGAAAGGAGGATTGTATGAAGTCAATGAAGATTTAGACATAAAAGCTAGGTTGGACAATCTCACTCGTAAGGTTGAGGCTTTAGCTTTAGGTAGAGGGATGAATTCTGTCAATCAAGTTCAAAGTGAAACATGCTCTATTTGTGCAAGTCCTATGCATACAACACAAATGTGTCCTTCCGCAATTGGGTACCCTGATTTTTATACTGAACAAGCAAATGCACTAAACAATTATGGAAAACCATTTGCTAGTCCATTTTCAGAGACATACAATCCAAATTGGAGGAACCATCCTAATTTCTCATGGAGGCAAAATCAGCCTTCCACAAATGTAGGTGGACAACAAGTGCATCAACAAAGTCAATTTCGTCCACCTACTCAAGCATATCCTCCTATTCCTCAATCAACACCTCAGTTTGTGGCACCACCAAGACAACAACCATCTTTGGAGGAGTCTCTCAAAACTTTCATACAATCAACTAGCCAAGCCATTCAAGAGATGAAAAGTTCCACCCATTTGAATACTCAAGCTATTTCAAAGTTGGAAAATCAAGTTGGCCAGTTAGCAACCCAAGTTGGAGAGAGGGAAAAAGGAAAGTTTCCTAGTCAACCCATACCTAACCCAAAAGGACAGTATGCCATCAATGGTTCTTCTAGTTCCACCCATGGACAAGAACATGTTCAATCTATTACTACCCTTAGGTCTGGTAAGCAAGTTGATAATCAAGTGAAAATGCCAGAAGTGGAGGATGATGAAAATTTTGTGTTAAAGGAAAAAGGAACTCATAGTTCACATGATGATCATGGAGAAGAGGAGAACAACCCATCCGCCACTTCAATTCAAGATCTTAGTTCTCCCCTTGATAAGAGATTTGTTCCTAAAGCTCCATTTCCTCAAAGGTTAATTAGTCCTCAGAAAAGTGCACAATTTGGAGACATTTTAGAGGTTTTTAAGCAAGTGCAAATAAACATTCCATTTCTTGATGCAATTCAACAAGTTCCTGCTTATGCCAAGTTTCTAAAAGATCTTGTGACAATAAAGAGAAAGACAAATGTCCCTAAAAAGGCATTTTTGATAGAGCAAGTCAGTTCAATCATTCAGAATAAATATCCTGTGAAATGTAAGGACCCTGGATCTCCTACAATTTCATGCAAGATTGGGGATCGTCTCATTGAGCGAGCTTTGCTAGATTTGGGGGCAAGTATGAATCTAATGCCATATTCAGTTTATTTACAGCTAGGTTTGGGGGAGTTGAAACCCACAACCATGACACTTCAATTAGCTGATAGGTCTGTGAAAATCCCTAGAGGTATTGTTGAGGATGTGCTGATTAAGGTGGATGCATTCTACTTTCCTGTTGATTTTGTTGTGTTAGACACTGAGCCTGCTCTGAATGCCAGTACACAAATCCATGTCATTTTGGGTCGCCCTTTCTTAGCCACATCCAATGCTTTGATCAATTGTCGGAGTGGTATGATGAAGATTTCTTTTGGGAATATGACTGTTGAGCTTAATATCTTTGACATAAGTAAGCAAGACCTAAGCAATGAGGATATATGTGAGGTTAACATGATTGGGAGCCTAGTCAATGACACTTTCCTACAACCAAGTTGTGAGTATCCCCTAAAGGATTGTTTAACCCATTTTGATTGCAATTTGGATACTGAAAAATCAATTGACAAGGTTAATGCATTGTTGGATTTTGTTCCTCTCTTAAGTATTGATAGTTGGCAGCCAAAAGTGGTCCATTTTCCACTTTCTTCATCCCCATTCCTATCTATTGTAGAACCACCACAGTTGGATGACTTTTGGGAACACCAATTGATAAGTATACTTCAAGAGCATAGGGAAGCTATAGGTTGGAAAATTGCTGATATTAAGGGTATTAGTGCTTCTGTGGTTGTGCAAAGAATTCACTTGGAAGACACTGCAAAAGCTTCTCAACATGTTTTTGACCCAGGTAAGTTACAATATCATTGGACTAATCCATTCATAATATGCCTTATTTATCTCCATGGTGTTGTTGGGGTTTGGATGGTCCTGTTTATCAGGATTAATCTCTGATTGTGTTAAATCTTTTGCAAAAAAAAAAAAATAAATAAATAAAAAAATAAATAAAATAAAAAAATAAATAAAATTTCTTGTTTATTTTCTGCTTTTAGATTAATATTTGTGTTTATTTTCTTGTTTAGTTTTATTTTCTTTTGTTCTAGCTGATATTTGACAGAAATTAAAAATTATAACAATCAGCTTGATCAAGGTACGTCTCCTCCTTCTCCTTACCTTACTTGTTTCTTCTTAGTTCTCATGTTGCATATTAATATTTTGCTCTCTTTTCATTCAAGACATATATTTGAGAGTATCATTTTTAACATTGAGGACAATGTTTGGTTTAGGTTTGGGGGGGGGGGGGGGATGTATATAGATTTCTATCTTTTTGTCTTGTTTTGCTTTGTTGTGTTAAAAAAAAAAATTAAAAAATTAAAAAAAAAAAAAAAATCTTTTGCTTAGCTTGAGGTTTATGTTTTGAGTTCGTTATACTACTCTTGCTTAAAGAATTTCATTGCTTTCATGCTCAATTCATTGCACATGCACGTAGCCACTCAGACACAACTTGTTGTTGAAGGATAAAAATGATTAGAAAATCTTGATGATAACAATGTGGAGACTGTAACCCCTGTGAGTTTTGAGCCAATCATTATTTTTTTGAGGGTTATTTATTGTTTCTATTCTTAAAGTTCATTTGGAAGTGCATAACATATTTCCCTTGTTGTAGTCTCATTATTCTTTCTTTTGGTCAAGAAAAAAAATGATTTTATGCCACACTTGAATCTTTTGAAGTCATTGATGTTGAATGAATTATACTAGTCTTTGAGAGATGAGATTAGGCCATTTTTGTCTACTTTGAGCCATGTATGTGTTTTTTCTTTTTTTTGATACATTACCGCTAGTCACCCCATTGAGCCTTTTAATTAGCCTTTCTTTCTTAAAGCCCTTATCCATAGTGTTTCAAGATAGAATTTGATCAGTTTGTTTCAATGTGGTGGTTTGTGCGAGAATTCAAAGAAGAAAGAAAAAAAGAATTGAATTGAAAAAGAAAAAAGAAAAAAAAAGAAAAAAGAAAAAGAAAAGTGTCAAAAAGAAGAAAATAAAAAGGGTTTTCATCAAATTTTGAGAAGTGAAATGGAAGGAAGGAGTACTGCTTTGAAGAAAAAAAGGTGAAAAAAAAAAAATGTTGAGTGGAAATTCCAAAAAGAGTTGACATTCCAACAAATCTTGAAAACACTTGTTATTATTTACCTTCACCCATATTTATTTCATTCCATTTACTTTTACCCTACATTACGTCCTAATAAAGTCCTTATTTGATCTTGAAGATTGTGTAGTTCAGATAGTGATATGACTGAGAAGAAAAAGGTGTGGTATAAATTCTTTTTGGCATCCTTTCATGAGACTACTTGTTCTTTCTTGATTAAGCATTTTTCATGTGGTTTATATGTGAGATGTTTGATTTTGCTTACATTATTCCGCTCACATATGTTGTTGAGAGTGTACACCCCATTTCAGAGTGATTTCATTTGTTGAGTGATAACACCAGAAAGATTTGAGTTGAAGCATACTTTCAAATAGAGATTCGAGTCAAGTTTATTCTAAAACTAAGAGTATGTTTGGGTTGGCTATCACTTTTCACTCACATTGAGTTTTGGTGGCATGAGAAATTTCTTTAGCATTTGAAGTGTTTTTGAACTTGAACTAATCCTCTTTGCAGAAGGCAATTGAAAAAAAAAAAAAAAATTTTGTTTGATTCTCTTTGTTTTGTTTTTACTTTTTTAGTATTCTTTCTCAGAATTTTGTGGGTATATTCCCTGTAAACCCTCACGAGACTACAACTCGTCCACTAGTGTAAGCTATGGGTTTAAAGGCTTGTTGCATACGCTAAATGCAATCGAAAATTCCAGCGAAAGTGGATTAGTTAGGATTTCCTTTTTCTTTGTTTTTAATTTCTTTGTTTTGTTTTACTCTTTATCTGTTTTGCTCGAGGACTAGCAAAATCTAGGTTTGGGGGTATTTGATGTGCATGAAATATATACAATAAAATACTCACATATCTACATATTTAGCCTTACTTTTATGTTATTTTGTGACTGATTATATAATATCTTTGTGTTGTAGATAACAAGGGTTTTACATGCAAAGTGGGGCTAGGCCAATTGAATCAAGTCAATTTACATCCAGCCAGGCATGAATATTAAATTTAAGTCCAATTGGAGTAAGGAATCAAAAGAAATTTGCACCAAATCCAAGTCCAATTCGGATTAGGATTCCAGCCTGCATATCAGTTAGTATTTTTGGCATAACTTTCGGCTCAGATATCCAATCAAGATGATTCAAGTTGGGCTGGAAAGTTAACTTAAAGGGCTACAACTTTGTAGTATACCAGGAGCCCGAATTCTGACGATAAATGGGCCAAAATAGTCGGTTAAGTGAAACCTAAAATTCTGGGATTTTCTCCAAACGGGAATTCAACTTGTAATAGGATTCCTTGACTTATTTAAAGGCTTTTTAGGGCAAAATTCAGAGAGGGAGGCTAGTGTTAGGGTTGACATGCAAAACAGAAAATTGGAGCAAGAGGTAGTGCCGCATGTGGCTTCTCTGTAGCTTTTCTCCATGATAGTATTGTGACTATTTCTTTCTCTATTTTATTTGTCTAGTTTAATGTTTAGTATTTTATTCTTTTGTTTTATTTCAATTACCATGAGTAGCTAAATTTATAATTAGGGTTGAGGATGAAACCTTGTTAAGGATTACTAGTAATATTTATGTGATTTAATTTTTCCCACAATAGTTGTTCTTTAATGAATTAAATTGTTCTTGCTTCATATCAATTGACTAAGATGAGATTCTAGATATGAGTTCAATCATGTTTTTCTCATGATTTAAAATTTGTCTTAATTAATTGAATGCTTGGTTTATTAATTCTTGATTATAGAATTGGATATCGTTTGTGATTTGTCTGTCAATGGATACAAGTTATCATTTGATTTTTAGAATTGGATATATCTTGTGATTTGTTTGGCTACGGATACAATTGATGATTTGGTTTTATACTTAAGAAGCGAAGAAGAACATACCTTTGATTTTTAAAATAAGGATTTTAATGAGGATATTTTCCATGATAGCAAGATTGATTTCTAGATTATCATGTAGTGAGTTGGGAAAAATTAATGATCATAAATATATGCTGATATGACTTATAAGGTGGATTCCAAAACCTTAATTCCTTTCCCTTGATTGTTTTCATCTTTTTATTACTTTATATCTTTTGCTTAGTTTAACTATTTGCTTAATTTTATTATTTGCTTAGTTTATTTAATTTCAAAACAACCAATTTTTATTAAACTAGATTAGGATTAATTTGGTTAAGGTTTAATTAATTTTCCTACGTTCATTCAAGTCCCTGTGGGTTCGACCTCGTTCTTGTCAAACTATACTTTGGTACGGTTCGTACACTTGCGAGTATTTTAAAATTTCACAACAATAATCAATTAAGAACACCAAGTCAAATAATAATATCAATAATCAAGATGAATCACATTATCTAAAATTTTAAAAAAATCATATAATTTAAGCAATAATTGAACTATGTTAATAGAAAAAAAGATACTCAAAAAAAAAAAAAAAATGAAGATAGCTCCTCTCACATAAATCTCCTAATTTCATATGGTAGATGAATTCCATCCAAATAGATTCAGTGATAAAATTTTGACCGAAATAAAAATTCCATAAATTAAAGTGTGTGTGTGTGTGTATAAAAGTATCTAAACCTTCTAGGGTACCACAATCAAAATAATTTCAAAAATAGATAAATAAAAGTACATAAAGAGAAAACAAAATTGTATTGCAATGTAAATATAAAATTTTACATATAAATTACCTATGTCTAGCTATTTTGATATTGACATTTGTGTCTAGCCATTTTGAATCTTTGATATTGCCATAAGTGGGGAAATAATTTGCACAACCAATTAAGAACATCAAATCAAAAAATACATCAATAATTAAGATGAATTGCATTATGTAAAATATTTTTAAAAAATCAAAGAATTTAAGTAATAATTGAACTACATTAATAGAAAAATAGAAACGCAAAAGAAGAAAAGAAAAGAAAAAAAAAAAAAAAGATAGCTATTCTCACTGAAGAAGCCAAATCCTTCCTTTTGCATTTCTTCACTTAATCTGGGTTTCTTTATTGATTGATTTTAGCATTCTTGAATAGTAGAGTAGAGTAGACTTAGTAGAGTTTTAGCTCAACTCAATTTCTCTTGGATTCAAACTTAATTTGTGGAGGTGTGAAAAATAATCACCTTAACTCAATCAAATATCATGTTGCTTTTTTTTTTTTTTTTTTTTTTTTTACATGCAGTAATTTGATTTTTTTATTGATTGCTTTTAGCTTCTTAAAAAGTTTTAGTTCAACTCAGTTTGTCTTGGATTCAAAGTTAATTTGTGGAGATGTGAAAAATAAGCACATTGCTTTTTTCTTTTCTTTTCTTTTCTTTTTCTTTTTTTTTTTTTTATCTAAAAAAATTGTAGCTAATAGGTGTAGTAATATAATTTAAATGGAAAAAAAAAAAAAAGATTAGATGAAGATGAATATTTTGGATTGTAATCAAATTAAGAAGAAATAGATGAAGAAAAGAATTTAGATTGTAATTAAATTAAGATTTTTATATTTATTTTTTTTACGTGTAGTAGCTTGGCTTCTTTTTCTTTTTCTTTTTTATTGATTGATTTTAGCATTCTTAAATAGTTTTAGTTCAACTCAATTTCTCTTAGATTCAAACTTAATTTGTGGAGTAGTGAAAAATAATCATGTTAACTCAATCATATATCACGTTGCTATTTTCTTTTTCTTTTTTTTAATCCAAAAAAGTTGTAGCTAATAGGTGTAGTAATATAATTTAAATGAAAAACAAAAATAGACGAAGATGAAAATTAAGAAGAAATAGATGAAGAAAAGAATTTGGATTGTAATTAAATTAAAATTGCTATCAACTTAGAAATTATAGGAGAAGAAGATAAGAAAAAAAATTATATCTATTTTTTAAAAAATTCTATAAATATTGTTTTAATTTAATTTGCATTAGACCTCTTTTATTTTTTTAGTTAGTATACGGTTGCTACAATTTAAGATGCTTTAGACCTTTTTCTTAGTGGAGTAATTAAAAAATAAGAAGAATTAGATTACACTACATTTAATTTAAGATGCATTAGACTTTTTTTTATGTAAATGTTTTCTTTTTAAAATCTAAAAATCTAAAAATTAAAAAAAAAAATTGTAATTTGATGTTGCCACTTAGTGCAACCATGGCGTTTAAGCCCACAGTTTTAGTTATAAACTTTTAGTATAATTTTATTGAGAAATAATAAATTAATAATCACTTGAATCAAGATTATATAAATTCCATATAAATTATTTCTCTTAAAAGTATCAAGCAGTAACACAACATATTTATATGAAAAATTCCTAAATTTAATAATTAAAAACCTATGGAAACTTAACCAAAGGTATTTCATTCGTCAAAAAAAATAAGCATAATTATCTTCTAACTAATCAGTTGTCTTATAATGACATTTTTATAGTGCACACATATAATATTACTAACAACAAATATAAAAAATGAGAAATAGTAACATAAAAATTTTATTATTCAAGAAAATTAATCTTTAATAGTGTGGATGGTGGCTTTGATAAAACATTCTACTTTAAACAAAACAAACTCAAATAATAATTGATGCCTGACAAATCATAAAGGTGAAATATTTATAGAGGTTCATATATTTGATTTCATGGATTTAAAATTGCATTTATGACTCATAAGCAAAACCATAGAAACAAAAACAAAGAATAGAAACATACATGTAATAGTGTGGTTTTAATAAAGTATTCTACTGCAAACAAAAAGAGAGATACAGACTTATTAATAATGGAAGAGAAAAAATTGATTAGAACAATATGTAGTGTATATGTAGTGTTTCTATCTCCAAAATATTTTTTTTTTTTAAAGTTGTAAATGACGAAGTTGTGCATATAAATATATAAGAATACACTAAAAAAATCGTATATATAAAGAATTTTCAATTGTGAAGATGTTAGATTTCTAATAAATTTAGGAATTAAAAGAGAAATAGGATTATTAGGAAAAAGATATGTATTAAAAAAATTATCACAATTAACGTTTAAAAAAAAAACAAAACATAAAGCTCATCGCTTAGGATGCATGTTTATCCAAAAAACTTGGAAGTTAGGACTTGGGAGAGTTCTATTAGACATAGAATTTCATATTGAAGTTAAATTATAAGAGAAATTATTATATGGTTTGGAATTAAAGAAACACCTATCCTATGTGAAATTCTAATCAATTATATATTGTTAAAAAATGTTTCTATCCAACCAAAAAAAAAAAAAAAGCGTGTATTTTTTCCTAAAACTATTTTTTTATCTATAATTTTAAATTTTAAATAAAATACTAATTGTTACACAGTCCTAATCTAAGTAAATTAGTTATCTTATCTTTTTTTTTTTTTTTTTTTTTTTTTTTTTTTTTATGTGTCTTCTCATTTTAAATCTAAAAAAATTCTGCAATATTGATTAGAATTTTATTAGTGATATATAAATTTTTTTATATAAAATTTTTCTTTTTAATTGTAGTGTAGTAATTAAAAAAAAAATTGCTGCTCTTTTTTTTTTTTTTTTTTTTTTTTTTAATACATTACATGTATAAAATAAGGATTACATGGATAAGATGAAGAATTTGGATTGTAATCAAATTAAGATTTTTATCAAATTAAAAATTATCGGACAAGAAAAATTATATATATTTTTAAAATCGAAAAATCTAAAAAAAATTATACAATATGATGAAGCCACTTGGCGCAACCATGGTGTCTGTCCCAACTTTTATTATATAGTATATTATATTAAGAAAATAGCAAAGCTTAGATTAAAAAAAAAAGTAATATATATCATTTTGGAAAAATGTATAGGTTTTGAACTATCTTTTCCAACTCATTATTAGTGGATTATAAAATTATCTATATATTTTATTTAAACAAGTTATATAACTCATTAAAAAAAATTATGTGGCTAAAACTATATATATATATATATATAATTAGATTGTGGGTGGCGCTGCTGAGTTGGATTGGAAGAGAAGAAGCTAAAGAGTGGCACCACCGAGTTAGATTGGAAGAGAAGAAGTGCCGCTGATTTAAGGCTGTGGGTGCGCCACTGTCTGGTTCTTCTCTTGTGGGTATGGTTTTGATTAGTAGTTGTGTTCTTGTGGTTGGATTGGAAGAGAAGAAACTAGAAAGGCGAACCTAGAAGAATACTATACCGAGCGTGAAGCCTGGAACCGCAAACACGAGAAAAGCATAGATTGAATGTTGATTTGTTATTTTATGTTTATATATATAATCTGCTTAACAAGTAACCAGTATCCTTTAAAATTATATGAATAGCCAAGATCAAAACAATATTAAATTAATGGTTTAGATTTAGGGGGGTAGAATGACCCATAATTAGTATGTAAGTTTTTTTACTATAATGGAACAATGTTTAACCATAACAATAAACATAAAACCCAATATATTTAGTGCATGTTAACAGGGATTTCTGTATGAGATTTTCAAGTGATTTCCACTTCCATATTCACATTAATTCTTTTCTTATTTGGAGTAATTCCAAATAAAAAAATATATAAATTAAAATTAATTAAGTTAAATAAGGAAAATACCATATTTTATATCAGTAAATTTCATCAAAATTAATCTTTTTAAACATAAAAAGTAGTTATAAGTATATGACTTTATTTATTTATTTATAAATGATGAAAGTACAGACAATTATAAGCAGTTCTTTTAGTGGAAATAGTGGATAATGTGAATAGTTATTATTTCAAATGATTCTTTTTGTATGGCATGAGGCCCCCAGGACCATCCGGACCTTAGGCCCAAATTCTGCAAAATGGCCCATGGTTATCAACTCCCCTGTCAAAAGCTGGGCTTAAGGCCCACTAGGGGCACGAAGGCATGCCCCGTGACCTCATGTTTAGCCTAGAACTTGTTGGCTGATTGTTGAAATATTCACTCATTACCCCGCGATGATGCAACGTGCCCGGTAAATCTCATCTCGAACAAAGTGCAAATGCACAGTAAAACTGTATCTCAGATGCCCAGTAAAGCCCCGAAAGATATCACCGCCGAGCATCCACCTCCAACAGGAACTAGTTCCAAAGCCACTTCCACCAAACATCCACCTAAGGATAACTGCATTGGACCCTTAAGACCACTAACTGCAAAAGTAATCATAGCACCCCACTAATTGGAATGCTATAAATAAGAGAAACAGGGGAAGGATTTGGGGGGGTGGAGAGGGTTCTAAAGAAAGTTGAGAGTAGAAGGAGTGAGAGGGAAACAACACCAGAGTTGGGAAGGCTCAGTTGGGTCTTTGGACAAGAATCGCCCAAGGTAGGAAACTCAAGCCCACATTACAAATACTCTGTGAGCCTACGAGTAAGTTAAGCCCATAAGCTCGTTCTAGGCCCCCACAATTGGCACTGTCTGTGGGAATCTCTTACAAAGTAGTGGTTCAACTAAGGCTTACAAGCAAGAAAAAGTCTGGGAGACGTTTTGGGAGTGACGCTAAAAGTGGTTCCGTGGGATCTTCTTAGGGGTCCTCCTGGCGAGAATAGAGACAAAAGAGGCGCGAAGATAGGGATCATGAAGGAGAGGAAGAACGGTCTAGCCTTGGAGAGGGGTCATACCAAACATAATGAACAGTATCAAGTGCTTTAAGGCACAGGCAATTTGACGAAAGGGATGAAGAGCTTGAACGGTTGCGCAGGCTGGTGAGAGTTCTAGAGTTGGAGGCAGAAAATAGCCACTGCAGAAGTGCCCAAGACAACCGAGAAAGAAGGTCCGATACAGGGGGAGATTGCTATAGGACGAGGTCCAATCGATTTGATTCTTGACGACACTGGGACCGTTCACATTCCCAAGGATCTTGCCATCCTCAGGACCATTCGCGTTCATGGAAATACGCAGACCGGGGTTTAGATTCCCCCGAAGAGCAGCAGCCCCATAATGCCGCCATGGATGAAATGAGCCGCACCTTATGCGAAGCTGCTCGGTCACCATTCTCGGATGACATTGAAAGAGCCTAAATGCTGAGCAGATTTTCCCGCCCACCATTCAATATCTATGACGGGAAAACAAACCCGGTTGAGCACGTTAGCCATTATATCCATATGATGTCTTTGCATTCTCACAATGATGCGCTGATATGCAAGGTATTTCCCTCGAGCCTTGGCCTAACCGCTTTGAGATGGTTTAATGGATTGCGCAAGGGTTCTATCCACACTTTCATTGAGTTAATCTAAGAGTTTGGTGTTCGATTTGTAACTTGTAGCCAAGTGCCACAACCGATGGATGCTTTATTGTCCATGAAGATGAAGGTCAGGGAGACACCTCGAAGTTATACTAGTCGGTATTGGGAACTTTACAATGAGATAGGTGGGGGCAACGAGAAAATTGTAGCAAGCACCTTCAGAATGGGATTGCCTGAGGATTCCAAACTACGAGAGTTACTGACAAAGAAGCCTCTGAAGATATGAGGCAGCTTATGAGGCACATAGAGTAGTATAAGCATCTGGAGGATGATAGGTTGTAGAGTAAGGGTAAGGCACCCTTGATAAATCATCCTCGGCTGGGCAGTTTTCAGCCGAGGTATCGTAAAGATTTAAAGATACAAGAGCCGGAGTGGCAGCTGGGGGAGATGAACGTGGCATTTAAGGAACCAGTACACAGAATTATAGTTCGAATTAAGAACGAGCCGTACTTCAGGTGGCCGAGTAAGATGGGGGGTGATCCCTCTCAAAGGAATTAGAATCTATACTGCACCTATCACAAAGATAAAGGGTATACCATCGAGCAATGTCGGGTATTGAAAGACCATCTAGAGCAGCTGGTATAAACAGGACATTTGAAGGAGTTCGTAATGAATCCCAGAGACCAAGGTATTGGGCAAGGCGCTCAGTAAAGAGGGAACCCTCTCCCACCACCGTTGGGAGTGATTGAAGTGATCCATGCTGCCCTAAGGGGCACGGCTTTGACTAAAAAAGGGGTATTGACTGTTGTGCTCGTGGAAGATTACCCGAACAAGAGACCCCTCACAAAAGAAAGTGAAGTTTGTTTGGAAGGCTCTAGCATTTGATGACGATGACTTGCAAGGAATGATTCAGCCACATGACGACGCGTTGGTTGTCACAGCCCAGGTAAGCAGTTTCTTGGTGAAAAGGGTAATGATAGATCAAGGGAGCAGGGTTGACGTGATGTATCCAGACCTATTCAAAGGGCTCAGGTTAGAAAAGCAAGATTTGTCAAAATACAACACGCCGTTGGTCGGATTTGACGGTAGGGTGGTGATCCCCGAGGGACAAATTTCCCTTCCTATGAACATGGGTGGTAAAGAGGTGGTGGTAAGCTTCATAGTGGTCAACACATTTTCACCATACATGACGTTCCTTGGTAGGCCGTGGATCCATGCCATGGGGGCTATTCCGTCTACCTTACATGTGAAGGTCAAATTCTCGACTAAGCAGGGCGTTGCAGTAGTGAGGGGAAGCTAGCAAGCGGCTAGACAATGCTTAATGGCCACAGTGGTCAGGAAGAATAATCAGGGTAAGCAGAAAGAAACTAACGAGGAAGCCTCTTCATAGCAATTACAGAGTCTTCGAGCAGGAACAGAGGCTAATTGTGCCGAGGGGTTAATTAGAGTGAGGATACTTCCGGATACCGACCAGTATTTTCAAATAGGAGCAAGCCTAGAGGACAAGGATAAGGTAGAAACGTTGCTATTTTTGATATAGAATATGGATGTATTCGCATGAAGCTCGTATAAGGTGCCTAGAGTTGATCCCGATTTCATTGTGCATAAGCTTAATGTAAATCCATTGTTCCCACCAAAGAAGCAGAAGCCGAGAAGGTCGGCTAGGGAACAAGTGGAGGCAGTAAGGAAGGAGGTCGAGAAGTTAAAGGAGGCAAGGGCAATAAGGGAAATTTTCTTCCTTAAGTGGTTGGCAAATACTATGGTGGTAAAAAAGAAGAGTGGAAAATGGAGAGTTTGCGTAGATTTCATGGACTTGAACCGAGCATGCCCAAAAGACCTATTCCCTATGTCGAAAATAGATCAATTGGTAGACACAACCTATGGGCACCCGAGGATGAGTTTTCTGGATGCCTTTCAGGGTTATCATCAGATCACCTTAGCTGTTAAGGACCAGGAAAAGACAGCGTTCATCTCGCTAGACGCAAATTATCATTACACTGTGATGCCTTTCGGATTGAAGAATGCCGGGGCAACATATCAACGAATGATGACCAGAATGTTTCGAGACAAGATCGGGTGAACGGTTAAGGTGTACATCGACGATATGGTGGTAAGAAGCAAATAGGAAGCATGACATTTAGAGGATCTGTGAGGGGTGTTTGAGGTCCTTTGGTAGCACAAGCTGCGTTTAAATGCTGACAAGTGTGCCTTCGAAGTGGGAGCTGGCAAGTTTTTAGGTTATTTGATCTCCTACAGTGGGATCGATGTCGACCCCGATCATATCGATGCAGTACAGCGTCTTTACCACCGAGCAATCCAAAAGAGGTACAGATCTTGACCGGAATGCTGGCTGCTCTTAATCGATTCATTTCAAAGTTTGCCGATCGTTGCCGCCCATTCTACCAGCTGTTGAAGAAATGGAGGGGATTCTAATGGAATGAGGAGTGTGAGAAGGCTTTCCAGGACTTGAAGTAGTACTTGACATGGGCACCCATGTTAGCAGCCCTAAAGCCCGGGGAGGATTTATTTATGTATCTCTTGGTCTCTAACCATGTTGTGAGTGCCGTGCTTTTAAGGGACCAAGGGATACAGCAACCCGTGTATTACATTAGCAAAACCATGGTTTATGCTAAGACAAGGTACTTACCCCTGGAAAAGTTGGTATTGGCATTAGTGCATGCTACGAGGAAGTTGCCCCAATATTTTTAGGCTCATACTATCTACGTTTTGACCGAGCACCCTCTGCAATCATTATTAACAAGATCAGATTAGACGGGCCGGATAGCTAAATGGGGTACCCGGCTAGGGTCCTTTGATATAAGATACAAGCCAAGGAGCTTAGTGAAGGGCCAAATCCTTGCTGACTTTGTTGCGGAGTTTTCACCAAAGAACGAGGGAGAAATGGTCTGTCATGTAGGACGTCACTAATGGAAGGTATTTGTGGACAGTGCATTAAGTGCCATAGGGGCTAGAACTGGGATTGTAATTATTACTCCAGATGGAATACGATTAGAGCACTCTTTTAGATTGGGGTTTAGAGCCTCCAACAACGAAGCCGAATATAAGGCCTTACTTGTTGGATTGAGAATCGTCTTAAGTATGGGTGCTCACGATGTTGAAATTTATTCAGATTCTTGGCTGGTTGTGAACCAGGTGCAAGGCAGTTTTGAGGCTTAGAATTCCTAGATGAAAGCTTATTTACAGGTGGTAAAGCAAGTTATGAACGAGTTTTGTACAGCGAAGGTGGCTCAAATATCCCGCGCACAAAATCGACACACTGATTCACTAGCTACGCTGGCATCATCAATAATCAAGAAGGTGCCTCGACTGATTAAAGTAGAGCTTACTGAAGAACCGAGTATTAATGCAACAACTAGTATTGATAATGCCAGGGTTGAGGTGGCCATAATTTTAGAAGCCAGTGCATGTTGGATGGACTCGCTCGTTGTGTTCTTAGTCGAAGATAAAGTTCCTGATGATGAAAAGGAGGTTAACAAGGTTCGCCAAATGGCTGCCCGGTACTGGTTATTAAGAGATCGCAAGTATACCGAAGATCTTTCGGGGGGCCATAACTTCCGTGTTTGCATCCTGAGAAGGTGGGTGAGCTCTTGGTTGAGCTGCATGGCGGAGTCTATGGCAGTCATGTAGGGGGACGTTTGTTGGCACACCGAGCGATGATTCAGAAATTTTGGTGGCCTCAAATGTAAAAAGACGTTGCCGAGTATGTATGTAAGTGTGAACAGTGCTAGAAGCATACACCTTTGATCCACTAACCAGCAGGTTTTTTGAATCTGGTGAGTAGCCCATGGCCCTTTGCACAGTGGGGGCTGGATATTCTTGACCCATTCCCTCGTGCAACAGGCAATAGAAGGTTCGTTTTAGTAACTGTTGATTATTTCACCAAATGGGCAGAAGCAGAGGCTCTAGCTAATATTTGGGACATGGACATCAAAAAGTTTGAGTGGAAGAATATAGTCACGAGGTTTAGGGTGCCAGACTTGCTGATATCTAACAACAGACTGCAATTTGACATCAGGGCCTTTCATGAATTCTGCAGTGATCTCGGCATCAAAAATAGGTATTCCACCCTAGTATATCCACAGAGCAACGGCCAAGCAAAAGCTACTAACAAAGTGATTGTAAATGGATTAAAGAAAAGGCTAGATGGTGCAAAAAGGAGATAGGCCGAGGAGTTACCGAACGTTTTGTGGGCGTATTGGACAACACCAAGAAGGTCTACGGGGGAAACCCCTTTCTCTCTCACATATGGGGTAGAAGCCGTAATACCAGCCGAGATCAATCTATGTAATGCATGGGTTGTCGAATTTAACCCTGCTCAGAATGACAGCCTGCTAGTACAGCAGTTAGATTTGCTAGAAGAATACCGAGAGTCCGCAACTATACGGTTAGTCGAGTACCAGCAAAAGCTGGCTCAATGCTACAACAGGGACGTGAAGGCCAGGGGATTCAGCATCGGGGACCTAGTTCTGTGAAAAGCAGTAGGAAATATACGGGACGCCAATGCCAGGAAATTGGCTCAAACCTGGGAGGGCCCTTATAGGGTAACCGTAGTTGCAGGCACAAGGGCATATTACTTGGAAGATTTGGACGAAAAATCATTTCGTCGACCGTGGAACGTCCATAAGTTGAAGAAGTTTTATCATTGATTGAATGTATGTTGGGATGACAATTCGATGTAATTATGTATGTACGTTTCACTGATTAGTATGACAGTAACTATTTGTGCAAGTCTATTTAATCCTATAGTTATTATCAACCATAAAGGGAAAAGGGTCTTGTTTTAGCCTAAGGACAAAAACCTGTCCCCGATCAGATCTTCATCACCGGGCAGGTAGAAACCTTAGTCTAAAATTCTCTAAGGACAGAAACCCGTCCCTAATTTGATCTCCATCATCGAGCAGGTGGAAATCTTAGCCTAAAAATCTTTAAGGACAGAAACCTATCCCCGGTTCGATCTTCATCATCGAGCATGTGCCTAAAATCCTTTAAGGACAGAAACCTATCCCCGGTTCGATCTTCATCACTGGGCAGGTATAAACCTTAGTCTAAAATTCCCAAAGGACAGAAACCTATCTGATCTTCATCACTAGGCAGGTATAAACCTTAGTCTAAAATTCCCAAAGGACAGAAACCTGCCTGATCTTCATCACCGAGCAGGTAGAAACCTTAGCTTGAGATTGCCTAAGGGCAAAAACATGTCCCCGGTTCGATCTTCATCGCCAAACAAATGGAAACCTTAATCTAAGATATCCTAAGGCCAAAAACCCATCCCTAGTTCAATCTTCTTCATCGGGTAAGTAAAAATCGAGAATGTTCTCCGGGCTAAATTTTCATCATTGAGTAGTCCTTTTAATGTTCTATTTGAACTCCTAGCAATAGAAGCCTCCATGGCCAATTAGCTTCACACCAGGTAAAGGGTTACTTTTGCATTTAAGAAATTTCCTCAGGCTTTTTCCAAATCACTACGTTAGGTGAAATAAAGACCACTTGGGATACCTAGCTAGTGTCAATAATGTGTAAAGGGGGAACAAAAGCAATCATACCAGTAAAACAATAAAGTATAGGACGCTTGACCTTCATAGCCAAATAATAAAGCTTTTAAAGTAAGTAAAATAAAATTTAGTAAATTGTCTTCATTACCGTGACTCGGTAACCTTAGGGAAGATAAGCTAAATGTCAAAGTAGGACGAAAAATAAGGAAATTGTTCGGTCACTACAACTCGGTGACTGGGCAATAACAAAAAGAAAAAGAAGAGAAAAGCGCGGTAGAAAAAGAGTAAACTAAGAATAAAAGCATTAAACGGTTAGGTTAGTCTGAAAAAGTTAAACCATATTGTCTGTAGTTTGTCCCACGGCATCCTCGGTTGTTGGTCTTTGGGTCTCATCACTGCCTGGGGCATTGAGGTTCCTGGTAACCTCCGTATCAGGATTCTCTACATGAGCGTCAATAGCTTCTACTAGTGCCCTCACACTGGAAGTATCTTTGTCATCGGTGGCTTCGACTTGACTCTAGACCGGGAAAGTAATAGTAAGGTGGGGGATCTTTTTCATATTCCATAATTACGAGTCTCTGGGAACCCTTATTGCTTGAAGGACAGCCAACTAGCCCTCCCCAAACCCCTGGGCCTGAGCTTGGAGAACGATAGGCTCCACAGAGTTCTCAGCATCCACGAACCCTTCATTATACCACTTGGCTTCACAGGCCTCTAAAGCAGCTCTGAGCTCGGTAACTTCTTCAGCATGGGCCAAGTTTAGGCTTTTAGCCTTTGCCAACTTCAGCTCGGCTTCTCCTAGTCTCCCCTCCATGTCAGCCAACCTTTTCTTAGCTAGTTGCTGAGCTGTCTTTGAAGATTGAGCCTTTTGTTCTGCCATCTCAGCTTCCTTAACCTTGTCCCGGGCCGTGTCAATGATGACATCCTTAAACGCCTTCTCTCATTCGGCATCTTCAGCAAGCTCGCTCGCCCTCTCGCTGAGTATATGAGTAAGCTGCATAGCCTGACAATATCACCAAGTCCAAATTAGGAAATTGTAAGGAAAAGAAAGAAGAGGAGGGGAATTGTTCATACAGCGAAGTGAATGAAAAGCGGAGTAGAAGAGCTTACTGCGATAGAATGCTACTGTAGCCACCGTACAATGGAGCTCTTGGAGCTTTCAAACTAGAACTGCACGTCTTCAGGCAACAGCAAACCACTCACCAAACTTTCAGCCACTCTCCCCCCTTACCTTGAGCCCACATTTTCACGCTCGCTGTGGTTGGCAAAGGCTCACCACCAAGCACGAAAGAAGGCTGCCAGATTGGCGCAGCCCGTAAAGAAGAGGTGACTTCAATGCTGCTTGAAGCTGTGGGTTGGGTGCCGTCCACTGGTTCCCGGATTACAATCCCATAAGAGGGAGGGGGGGGGGGGAGGAGTCTTAGTGGGTGCCTCACTCGTGGTTCTGACTGGTGGATCGTCTAAACGCTGCTTCTTTTTCTGCCGGCCAGAAGGAGGAGAAGGATAAGGGGTGCAGTCCGTTGGGTAGGCTTATTGAGGTTCGGCCGAATGTCGTGACCCGGATAGGAACCGATCGGTTGTAAGCTTCCTTCTGGTAACCATCTCTGCTTCTTCTTCTTCATTTGCAACTACTCTTTGCTCAGCTGCTTGTTCTTCGACTGCTTCTGCTTGGCCTTCAACGAAAGCGTGCGCTTGTTCCCGCAAAGCCTGGGAAACACGTTCAGCTGATTCATCCCTAATCGGGGCAAGATCTTCCGCGGTTATGTAATTAGGATCGTAGTATTGGGCTTCCCTGGTAGTCAATTTAGGTGGGAGGAAGTTGGTGTGCCAGACGTCGATGTAAGATAGCAATGGGCTGTCAACCGTTAGGGCTTGGTTGAAGGGTTGCCAAGTTTTATAGATGGGGGTGCAACCAAGTATAAGATGGGATGCTCGAAGCTATCCATCTGTATGAACAAAAACTTCGAACCTTAGTATGAAGTTCAGGTCCCTGATGTGAACAACCCTAATATTCGGGGTAAACAATTTTCCTTCTGCAAATAAAACTACTATAAATCAATATTCAGGTAAGTAAAATAGCCGTAAGAAAAGATTACGGACAAGTTAGAGAGTGATATGAACCCACTTCGCGCCGTGAAATGGGGTAGGGGATTTCACCGGCAAACTAGTTGCCATGCACCCGGACGAACTCCCCGGCAGAGTTCCTATTGGAGTTAGGTAGGCATAAAATGAGCCATACCCTCATATCTCTAACCTTTAGATAGTAATTAGAGTTTTTATTCCCATATAGACTGTACATATGGTTTATGTCGTGGTGGTCTAATTGTAAACCGAACAATTGATTTAACCTACTGACACAACTAACTACCTGGTAAAAATTGGGGGGAAGTTGGTCAGGGTACAGCCTATAGTATCTAAGGGTATTGAGTAAAAGCAGGTCCACATGAAACCTAACCCCGCCCTCCAGGATCGACATTAAAGGGAAGAAAGCAGTGTTGGCCCCTTTATGGAGATTAAATTCACTCTTGTGGTAGTACGCCACCTCCACATCATTGGAGATGCTAAACTTTTGCCTAAAAGTGGCTAAGGATGCCTCAGTATTCAAAAGGTGAGTGTAACCCATTCTAAAACTCTAAATGAGAAGGAAGAAATTTGAAGAAAGAAACTGAAGTAACAGAAGAAGGTAGAGTACTTACTTTGGGACTAAGGGGAAGAAAGAGGCTCCGAGTTGATGAATAAGTGTGTAGACAAATGCATAGCAAAAGAGAGAACTCAGAAAGTGGAGAATGAAAAAGTGGAGAGGCGATTCAGAACGAAGTATATATAGAGGCCAGAGGGGAGAGAGTAAATGCCACTCAATAAATGAGGCGTGGGAAACTCTACGAGTCCCATCGCAACCGTCATACACGCGCATTGCCTCTGTTTGTGAACCATCAGGTAATGATGGCGGTAGAACCAACCGTCAGACATGACACGTCTTTTGAAGGCGCATTAATTAACCTCTCAACCACCTAATGCATGCCGATTGGGTTTCCCGAACAGAAACTATGTCTTGGGTTCCTTGATTCGTCCTCGTTCACCGAGCACAAATCAAGGAGGGGCTAATGTACGGCACCAGGCCCCCAGGACCATCTGGACCTTGGGCCCAAATTTTGCGAAATGGCCCATGGTTACCAACTCCCCTGTCAGAAGCTGGGTTTGAGGCCCACTAGGGGCACGAAGGCATGCCCCGTGACCTCATGTTTAGCCCAAAACCTGTTGGCTGATTGTTGAAATATTCACTCATTAACCCGCGACGATGCAACGTGCCTGATAAATCTCATCTCAAAAAAAGTGCAAATGCACGGTAAAACTGTATCTCGGATGCCCAATAAAGCCTCGAAAGATATCGCTGCCGAGCATCCACCTCCAACAGGAACTAGTTCCAAAGCCACTCCCACCAAACATCCACCTAAGGATAACTGCATTGGACCTTTAAAACCACTAACTGCAAAAGTAATCATAACACCCCACTAATCAGAATGCTATAAAAAGAGAAACTAGGGAAGGATTTGAGGGGGTGGAGAAGGTTCTAAAGAAAGTTGAGAGTAGAAAGGAGTGAGAAGGAAACAACACTGGGGTTGGGAAGGCTCAGTTGGCTCTCTGGACAAGAGTCGCCCAAGGTAGGAAACTCAAGCTCACATTACAAATACTTTGTGAGCCCACGAGCGAGTTAAGCCCATAAGCTCGTTCTGGGGCCCCACACTTTTAATTATAGTTTTGTTTGTATTATGTTTTAAACTTTAAACATAGCTTAATGTTTAAATACTCAGTCGATGTATAAAATCTAAAAGGCTACTTACTCTTTTTTTTTTAATTAATAAAAAGGTACTTACTTGGTGTCATATAATCATGAAAAACCATTAATGTTTCTTAAAGAACCATTTATACGCTTAACAAATATTTTATTTCCTTTTTACCCTCCATAAGAAAATTGGATTCAATGTAACTTAATCTTAAAGTATTATTAAATAATATTTTTCATTATCTTGTCACAAGTACAATGCAACCAGATTGTTATAAAGGCTATTCTTTCTTATTATATTACAAGTACGATGCAGCTGACCTCTCATATTTGACCATTTTCAAGTTTTCGTTATTGTTGTCCTTACAAATACAATCCAACTGACCTCTCATCTATTAGACTAACATTTTCAATTTTTTGTTTTTATTATTTGATTGTAATGACACTTTAACAGATCCTCATGTACTAGGTAGTCACTTTCATTAACACAATGATACAATTTTTTGTAAATAGGTGTTCTTTTCAATAACAACAATGATAAAATTAAAGGCAACAATGAGAGAGGAGAAGAGATATTTGATTGGGAGTAAAACTCAACCAAAATTTTGTTCATGTATGTTGCAATTATATATTGAAATTCTAATATTTTAAGCAATCATAAATCTTTTTTTGTTAGAAGAAAACAATCATTCATTTGATTTGTTAAAATTATAATCTTATTGATATTACATGTATATTAAATTATATATTTCATGAATACGTATATTTTGATATTCTATATTGTCATTAAAGAACTTTGTGTAATATTACAAATATGTTAAAACATAATTAATAAACATATAATTAAACTTATTTAGTGTATGCTTATAAATAATTTTATGTTATGCATTAATATTCACATACTATTTTGTTGATAACTATGTATGATTTTTTTTTTTTTTAAAGTTTATGTTGGGAAATATATATGTAGTATTTTTCTATTTGTTTGTTTCAACCAATCACAAGATACCACATGTCATTTAGTGGGTCCCTCCGTAATTATTCAAAGACCAAAGAAAATATCCTAAGTGTCATTGAATAGAAGTTATAAAGAAGAGCTAAGGGCTAATTACACATTGACACGTGTTGATATTTAATTTAAATGACATAAGTAGACAACTTAAATACTACCATGTGTTATATATAGAGAAACAAACACACATGCACAAGGGAGACGGAAAATGAATTCTAACACAAAGACATACCATAAATTCCACTCAAAAACCATTGTAGTCAATTGGCATTTTTGGATATGCCGTAAAATAAATGTCACCTAAACCCAAATTTGGATTTTTTTTTTTTTTTTTTTTGCAAAATAACATCATTTTGCTAACAATTTTGTTAGTTAGCAATATTTCCAAACCATTAAAGAAATTAGCATTTTGAGTCTAAGTTCACTGTAATAACTCAAGTCTTAGAGTCTCGAGTTCTATGTGCTGGTAGGGCCAATGTGGAAAAATTTTCCCTAAAGAACGAAGCAACCCAAGGTTCCTTGAAGAACAAACCCAAAGAAGCAACAAACCCAGAGAAGCGACAACGAAGCAACCCCCACGAACCCAGATTTCCCTAATCCAAACCCTTCGTTCAGACTGAACCTAGGCGGTGAAGACCGTAGGTAAGGCAAATTAGCTCAGACTAAACTTCCATTCCCTCTGCTCTTTGAACTTCCATGGCCAAGCGAGCCTCCTTGGCTCTTCCTTTGACCATCATCACCACCATCGATGGTGGTCCGATCTTAAGCTCATCTCTCTGAACCGGAACCAAAACCCTTTTCTCTCAAGCCGACTCTCTTGATCTAACAGCAAACCTAGCCACCACCATCATAAGGATCGCTTCTCCACCTTAGATTCTCACACACACATTCTTTCTCTCTAAATCAAATTAGTAGAAACTTGAGCCTTTGAGTTTGGATATTTTTTTGAATCCTTGATTTGGGTCTTAAGAAAGAAAAGAGAAGGAAGAACAGGAACTTAGTTTTGTAGGAACTAGAACTTGAGCCTTTAAAACTCGAGTTTTGCGTGGATTTTAATCCGCCTCGGCTCTGCTAGCACATAGAACTCAAGCCTTAGAGACTCAAGTTGCTACAATGAACTAAAGTCTAAAAGACTCGAGATGCTAGTTTCTTAAATAGTTTGGAAACGTTGTTAACTAAAGAAATTGTTAGCAAAATGGTGTTATTTTGCAAACAAATCCCCCTAATTTTTGTGGTGTAGTGTAGATTAGAACAAAATAACTCCAAACATGCGAAATATTATTAGTCAACATATTTTAATTTTGATTTCAAATACTATGAATTATATATATATATATATATATATATATATATATGTGGGGCCCGTGGGCCCGGAATCCCCGGCCCACCTTTAGGCTGGCCCAAGGCCCAAGCCGAGGAGGACAATTGTCCCAGACAGTCGTCCAAGGGGTTTTAGCCCTTCTCGGGCCGATGCCGAGGACACACCCTTCCTCGGCACACCTAGTCTAATCCTGAGTAGGGGGCAAACCTAGAATGGGTGGTCACATCCACACTTAATGTATTTGCCTGACCCTCCAGGCCACATTAATGATGACAAGACCCCTCAACAGTGCAACCTTGGAGGCCGCAACCCACAGTATGGTGAAGAACCTGTCTGATGGGACAAGCTCTGGTGCAGTAGCCTGGATGGCCAACAGCTGTAAGGCCTGGATCAAGCCAAAGGGCGTATATAAGGCAAAGAACCCCCTCGTGAAGAGGGGGCCTCCTCGGACGCCAGCCGAGGAGCAACCCCAGACGAAGAACAACAAAGGAAAAGCTCAAGGAAGACCGGCGAGAGGCCGGCCGGAGCCAAACCCTTTGCCCCACTCTCTACAAATTTATTGTCGGGGGTGCCCTTCCGAAAACGGAGCCCCTACAATTGGCGCCGTCTGTGGGAAGGGTTAGTGCGCCGGCCGGCGCAACCAGCGGTCGTTCTAAAGTAGTTGCTATGCAAAAGTTGGCAGCGTATCAAAAAAAAAAGAGAAAAAAAAGAGAAGAAGAGAAGAGTTGCAGTACGAAAAGAAGATTCAACAGCAAATAAAAGAAATTCTTTATTATTTCATAAAAGAAAATTACAAATACAATCAGAGGCTCAGACAGACGTGTTTTACAAAAAATCCTACCAACTAATCCTACAATCAGAGGCCCAGGCAGACCGATCCTAGAACTAGCCGGGCAAGAGGCTCGCAAAGAATTAATATCAGGAATGAGGGAAGTGTCAACCCGTGCTTTTACTGGCGTCCAGAGAATGGGAGAACTGGACAGTAAAAGCACGGGAAGGGGGGCTGGGGGCTGGCTCGTCTTGAAGCCAAAGCTTGAACAAAGTAAGGAGCCGACCCAGGGGCCCCGGAACACCCTCCCTCGTGATGCTTCCTCGACCCTCTCCAAACTGCGCGAGCATTGACCGTCGGAGATGGCAATATTCGGGCACTAGCCATGACGAGAGTTCGCGTGTCTCCTTCGTCGGAGGTGCGCTCTGGGGAGAGACGTTAGGTACTTCAACGACGTCCCTCCTGGCCACCATACAAGGCCCTGCCAGTGTTACGCCTAAACTCTGCCGCGCCGGCAGCCCAGTGGGGGCTGCGGCCACGGCGGCCCTTAACTCTAGATCTCCTAACTTTGGTCACAATCCTGGCGGCGGTGTCAAAGGGGCTCAGGGAGGTGAAAGTATATGTTTCTGTTTGTGGTGGAAGATTCATGGAATGAGGAGAAACATTCCCCCCAGAACGCCTTTTATGGAAGGCGAAAATCGGTGGGAGTTGAGCCGTGCAGAATTCGAAGGGAGAATTGTCAAAGGGAATTAATTCCCACCCAATTCCAAGGGGATTGCCAACCGCCTGATTCGTGTTAGTTCACGAGGGCATTAATGAAGGCGCGTTACGGGCACCGAAGCGTCAAACACGGGGCGCGGAAGGTCAAGCGACGCCTCGTAAACCAGAAAGACGGGGAACACGAACCAGAGGCGAGATCAGCCCCACGTGTGAAGTCACAATCCGACTTGAGGAAAAACAGCTCCCAGAAAACGACCTGTGGACATCTTCACACTAAAAAGCAAAGCTCTCGGATCCGAGGACGAACTCCTATTGAAGGCAACTGTGTAGTGGTGGTACACTAACTCTTGCTCCAGAAGCTTATAAGGGGTTAGTGGAAGGGACTTCTATCCGATGTGAGACTGAGTTGGCCAAAGAGGTGAACACTGTGTCTTCACATTCGGGGACGAAGGCGAAATCGCGAGGGCAGCAACTGTACCTAGGTCTTGCATGGTCCTCGGACCCAAGCCTACGGGGAGCTAGCCACTCGTTCTGAAGGCAGCAACTGTACCTAGGTCTTGCATGGTCCTCGGACCCAAGCCTACGGGGAGCTAGCCACTCGTTTTGAAGGCAGCAATTATACCTAGGTCTTGCATGGTCTACGGACTCAAGCCTATGGGGAGCTAGCCACTTACCATCGAGGGCAGCAATTGTACCTAGGTCTTGCATGGTCCTCGGACCCCAGCCTACAGGGAGCTAGCCACTCGTTCTGAAGGCAGCAACTGTACCTAGGTCTTGCATGGTCCTCGGACCTAAGCCTACGGGGAGCTAGCCACTCGTTCTGAAGGCAGCAACTGTATCTAGGTCTTGCATGGTCTACGGACTCAAGCCTATGGGGAGCTAGCCACTTACCATCGGGGGCAACAACTGTACCTAGGTCTTGCATGGTCCTCGAACCCAAGCCTACGGGGAGCTAGCCACTCGTTCTGAAGGTAGCAATTGTACCTAGGTCTTGCATGGTCTACGGACTCAAGCCTATGGGGAGCTAGCCACTTACCATCGAGGGCAGCAACTGTACCTAGGTCTTGCAAGGTCCTCGGACCCAAGCCTACGGTGAGCTAGCCACTCGTTCTGAAGGCAGCAATTGTACCTAGGTCTTGCATGGTCTACGGACTCAAGCCTATGGGGAGCTAGTCACTTACCATTGAGGGCAGGAACTGTACCTAGGACTTGCATGGTCTACGGACTCAAGCCTACGGGGAGCTAGCCACTCGTTCTGAAGGCAGCAATTGTACCTAGGTCTTGCATGGTCCTCGGACCCAAGCCTACGGGGAGCTAGCCACTCGCTCTGAAGGCAGCAATTGTACCTAGGTCTTGCGTGGTCCTCGAACCCAAGCCTATGGGGAGCTAGCCATTTACGACGGAGCCATGGTGCTGCATGGTCCAAAGACCTAGTCCTGTGGAGAAATTGACTACCTGCTGAAGAGTCTGAGTGTCGATCCAGCCACTCGAGGAAGGACCAGCCAGCGGAAGGCCTTCCGGAACATAAGGGCCGAGGTTTTCAAAACCCTCCTCCCCGTCCGAGGAAACGTGCAGCAGGGTTTTGAGGGGCTATTGTGGGGCCCGTGGGCCCGGAATCCCCGGCCCACCTTTAGGCTGGCCCAAGGCCCAAGCCGAGGAGGACAATTGTCCCAGACAGTCGTCCAAGGGGTTTTAGCCCTTCTCGGGCCGATGCCGAGGACACACCCTTCCTCGGCACACCTAGTCTAATCTTGAGTAGGGGGCAAACCCAGAATGGGTGGTCACATCCACACTTAATGTATTTGCCTGACCCTCCAGGCCACATTAATGATGACAAGACCCCTCAACAGTGCAACCTTGGAGGCCGCAACCCACAGTATGGTGAAGAACCTGTCTGATGGGACAAGCTCTGGTGCAGTAGCCTGGATGGCCAACAGCTGTAAGGCCTGGATCAAGTCAAAGGGCGTATATAAGGCAAAGAACCCCCTCGTGAAGAGGGGGCCTCCTCAGACGCCAGCCGAGGAGCAACCCCAGACGAAGAACAACAAAGGAAAAACTCAAGGAAGACCGGCGAGAGGCCGGCCGGAGCCAAACCCTTTGCCCCACTCTCTACAAATTTATTGTCGGGGGTGCCCTTCCGAAAAAGGAGCCCCTACAATATATATATATATATATATATATATATATTCATGTTCCACATAATGATTTCATATTTTATTTGAAAATCTTACAATTTGAAATTCTTTGAAAATCTTATTCACATAATGATTTTCACTTAAAAATATATTTTTTAAGTGAATTAATTTAATAATAAAAATTTAAACATCAAAAACAAAAATTTTCTCCAAAGAAAAGGCAAACTACAATATTAGCCATAGATGATAGAACTATGTGTCAATTTCTAATTTTATTTCAAAACCCTCTAGTATATTAAAAAAAAAAAACGTTAAAACTATTACATAAATATCACAAATTAATGTAACAATGAATGTAATTGGTAAATTTCAACCCCTAATAATCAAATAATATTTGAATTATTTTTTTATGATTTATGATACGTAAATTTGTAAATTCTATATAATAAACTTGTTATATTTATAATATCACTCTTATATTAATATACTTCCTTTAAAAAATGATTCATGGCTATTCTTATCCCTGCTTTCCTTCTCAAAATTGAGTACCTTTCATAAAATTGGTTTGCTTATCAACTGATTCAACTTGTGTTAACTCTTATCGTTGTTGGTAATAGACTTTTACCGTGTTTGGTTGCAATTTTGGGAAGGGAAAAGAAAAGAAAAATAATAAAGATAAAGAAATGAATCAAATGATAAAGAAAGAGGGGAATATATATATATATATATAGGGATAAGTTCAAGTTACACTTGATATAACTTTAAAGAGTGTTACACTACTTAATATTTTTTTAATTGAATGTGAATTTTAACAAATCCACCATTGGATTACATTATCATCATGCATTCTCCATGCTTACAAAATTTCAAGATGATTAAATATCAATAATCATATCATCAATCAATTGTTTAAATTCAAATTTTTGTAGTCTAAAATGATGAATAAAAGATGAGTTTATGAATCAAATGGTTAATAATAATTGATTGGTATGAATATTAGTATGTATGTTAAGAACAGACAGAACATATAATCCAACGGTGAAATTTTTAAAATATGAATTTAATAACAAGTTATTAAGTGGTGTAATATTGCTTAGAATTACACCAAAGGTAACTTAAACCCATCACACACACACACACATATATATATATATATATATATATAGAGAGAGAGAGAGAGAGAGAGAGAGAGAGAGAGAAGAGAAAAAAGATATTTATCTTTCATTTGTTTGGTTTATAAAGAAAGGAAAATGAAAAGAAAAACACATAGCTCTACTTATAATATAATATAAAGTATTATCAAAAAATATAATACCATATAAAGTAGAGAAAGATAAATGAAAGTTGGGTTTGGCTTACCCCTAGTACTTTTTTAACAGGAATCTTCTTTTATTTTAATGAGAAACTGCCACATCACTTATTAACTAAATAAAATGTGGAGACTAAAACCCATTATTACTTGCTATTGTGTATTTAAAACAAAAGTACACCTCCAATTAAAAAATTATTGAAAGTAAGCCAAATCTATGAAAGTTAATGTAAAAATGACGTTTTATAAGCCATAAAAGTAAAAAATGGAGTTGCTTTTTTTAAATGGATTTTTTTTAATAAAAAAAATTTCCGCCTAAATTAAGCGGATCACAATATGTGGGTCTAGAGTAATTTATTTTCCTTCACTTTTTTGCTCTCTTTCTTGTCCTCATGTCAACCAAATAGAGTCTTCACTTCTCCTTTCCCTTTTGATAATAGAGTAAATTGTAAATTACACTCTTAAAGTTTGAAGATATTTAAATTTTACGCTTTGAAATTTCAAAATTTAGATTTTACCTCCTAAAGTTTGAATTGCTGTTTCAGAATTCAGATGTTAATCCCTAAAGTATTTGGGAGTGTAAAATTCAAACACCTCTAAAATTTATAGAGTAAAATCTAAATTTTGAAATATTAGGGTATAAAATGTAAACATCCTTAAACTTCAAGAAGTAAAATCTATATTCTGAAATGTCAGGGTCCAAATGCCTACAAATTTTAGGGGTGTAATTTGCAATTTACCCAAGATAATATTAAAGAATACAATGGAGCTTCATGATATGTACAATTTTGAATAATAAATTGACTATGATGGGCATAAAAAATAGAGAAAGTTTAAAAACTCAACAAATTTGACAAAAAGTTGACAAATGTTGATGTGATAGATTGTTAATGATAAGTAAAAAAATAATATTAGTAGTCTGTTTGGAATCCGCTTATTTTGTTGAAACTAAAAACTTTTTGTTGAAAGTACTATAAATAAAGGTAAAAGTTAGCTGAAATAGCATTGTGAGACTCATGAATAGTATCAAAAAGTGTAATGGGACTTGTGAATAGTAGCAAAAATAAGTTGAACAGTAAAATAAGTTGATAAAAATAATTTTTGCCAAACAAACACTAGAAAATAACACTACAAATTAAACTTTTAATGTCCAAAATAGTATTTCCAAACAAATGGAACGATATATTTACCAACTCCATATAGTTTGCATTTGATGCAACAAAGGAACTGAGCCAAGGCCTCATATGTACCTTCCAAACAAAGTTGTTTTAGCAACTCAAACATCAAAAAGGCTTCTACATAGAATGTGGAAAAGTTAAAAAAATTTTGGCAATGTGCTACTTGTAGCAATTCATTGTAGCATATTGCTACTTTCATTCAATTGCTTTTAATTCTCCTCTTTTTGGTTGTCATTGGTTGCTATGAGTTTTTGTGGTAGTTGTTTTATATTATTTTAATTTGTTGTTTTATATTATTTTAATTAGTTGAATGTTAAAATAGGAGATGAGATTTAGAGTGTATTGTTAAGTGAGATGTTAAAATAAATTAAGTAGTTTTTTTAAGTAGTTTTTTTTTTTTTTTTGAGAGGAAGAGTTTTTTAAGTTGTTAAAAGCTAAATATTTTAGCGCCACTAATATAAATGCTCACCATGAAAGTGGTACACATGTGCATACATACATATATATTGTGTGCGCACGTATGATTGTTGCATTAGTTATCAAATTTGTTTAATGTTGCATCACATTTTTCTAATTCATGTCAAGTTAGTTATGTAATGAAAGTGTTAATATGTCAAAGAGTTGTTAAATATAGGAGTTCAAGTTATATAGCCTAGTGATAATTATATTTTTTGTGATGTTTGATGTATGTGTTTGGAACCTCATCTTCCCCCTCTCTTACTATTTATCTATTTAAAAAAGAATTAAAGAGTTGTTCAATGTGTAGAAATATTGAATACTCCATTTATTTTATTTACTTTTGATGGGAGGAGAGGTGGGGAGGGAGTACGGCGGAAAAAAAAGAACAGAAAGATAGAAAGTAATACCATTTCTTTTTTGGATGAATGGAAGTAATAGCGCTTTCGCTTATTTGATAATGTAAAAAAATGGAAGGAAAAGGGGAAGAATGGACGTTTGTAATTTAGTCCATGAGGAGACAAAAGAAGAGAAAACACCATAAGCACTACAAAAAATTGGGACTATAGTGGGTTATTTATTTTTTATTTATTTATTTATTTTAATAAGGGTAAGAGGAAAAAAAGACTTATAGTGGCATTTGACAACACTTTTTGTTTCATTTTTTTTTTAAGAAGGGTTAGAGGAGAAAAAAGACCTATAGTGGCGTTTGACAAACGCCTTTTTAGGCACTTTTTATTTCAGTTTTTTTTTAGCAAGGGTTAGAGGAGAAAAAAGGCTTGTAGTGGCGTTTAATAAACGCCACTATAGGCACTTTTTATTTCAGTTTTTTATTTTTGTTTTTATTTTTATTTAAGGGCTAGAAAAGAAAAAAGACCTATAGTGGCGTTTAACAAACGACACTATAGGCCTTCATAAGAGTAGGACCTAGAGTGGCATTTATCCTATAGGTTCTTAAAGAAATTAAAAAAAGAAAAAAAAAATATATATATATATACATATATACCCAATCCATAAAACAAAACTATGGCATATTTTAGGAATATGCCATAGAATATTCCTAGAATATTCTATGGCATATTCCAAACTATTCCTAAAAAGAAAAAAACCTAATTAACTCAATCCGTAAAACAAAAACTATGATATATTCTAGGAATATGCTAGAGAATATTCCTAGAATATTCTATGGCATATTCTAGAATATTTGGTTAATTTTTTTTTTTAAATCACTCATTTGTAAGCAATCTCAGACTTTCTCTTGTGGTCCTAGCCATGGTTTGCCTTAATTATGACGTGACCCATTATTTTTCTTCTACCGTTCACAATTTGTTACATTATAATTGTTATAAAAAGTCGTAAAATATTTTATAACACTAGGGGGTGTTTGGTACACCATTTCAAAAAAAGAAAAAATAAATATTTTTAAACAACATTATACGTATTTTCACACACTTTTTCACCCACACGTATTTCCACACATGTTTTCAAACAACAAAATACATGTTTTTAAGTGCATGTACCAAACACCCAAATTTTCCCATTTAAAAAAATTGTAAATATTAATTAAAAGTAATTATAATATTTTATTGGTTCACAACATTTTCACAATAAATTATAAATAGTTATTATTGGTTTAAATTTAAACCTAATACTAAGATTACTTTTTTGCCTCAACAATAACAACCAGTAATAACCTGTCACTTAAGATTTGTTGTAAAAATATTGTGAAACTATTGTGGACATATCCTCTCTCTCTCTCTCTCTCTCTCTCTCTCTCTCTCTCTCTCTCTCTCTCTCTCTCTCTCTCTCTCTCTCTCTCTCTCTCTCTCTCTCTCTCTCTCTCTCTCTCTCTATATATATATATATTAGAACTAAACAAAAATAAATAAATAAATAAAATAATGGACCTACAGTTGCGTGTACAAATGCAACTATAGGTCAAAATTCAAAACCCACCTAACCCCACCTACCCCCACTCACCTTATCAATCCCTTGTCTCCACTCCTCCATGTTTCTTCTTTTTTGTTTTTGTTTTTGTTTTTTTTTTTTTTTTGTTTTTTTTTTTCACTCTTCTTTCACTACAAACCTGGATTTATTCTTTTCTATTTCTCTCCTATTTGATTTATTTCCCCTACTTTATTTGTGATGGTGTTGCAACTAGTTAATTTTGTTCAAATTTGTAAATGGTGCTAATGTTATGGGATTTGTGATTGAATAAAGAGTGCTATTGTGTTTGATGCTATTGGTTATATAGTTGCAAGTAAGTATTTTTTTTAAAAAAATTTAATGATTGTTTTGGCTTATTCCTTTAAAAAAAAAAAAAAATAGTTTTGGTCTATTCTTTGTCTGCTGTCAACTTTGTTTTGTGGGTCTCTAAGATTTTTGTTTAATTTTTGTGAATTCTTTGGCTTTTTATTATTTATAGGTTTAGAGATCTCAAGTGTAATGACCCCACCCCACCTGTGTAGATATTGTCCACTTTGGGGCCCCATACCCCTCACAGTTTTGTTTTCCCCCAAAGCACACAGCAGTGGGAGAAAAGACCTCTACACATTGAAGGGAGGTCATTCATTATAAACACATTGAATGGAGGTCATTCCTTATAAACACATTTCCATGTGCTTCCCTAGATAATGTGGGATTTTATGGAATGCAAGACCCCCCCTTTTTGGGTCACTATAATCCAGCTCCCTTACGGGCACATGCGTCCTCACGTGTGGAACCCACACTTCCGGCTAGAGTATGGCTCTGATACTATTTGTAACGACCCCACCTCACCTGTATAGATATTGTCTGCTTTGGGACCTCATATCCCTCACGGTTTTGTTTTCTCCCAAAGCACACAGCAGTGAGGGAAAAGGCTTCTACACATTGAAGGGAGGTAATTCCTTATAAACACATTCCCATGTACTTTCCTAGACGATGTGGGATTCCATGGAATGCAAGACCCCCCTTTTTTGGGTCACTACATCAAGTGTGAAAATATCTTTGTTAATAGAACCAAGAAAGTAGTGAAAAATTCAAAATCTATTTGGTGATTTCTTTTTGTAGGTTGGTCTATGGTAGCTGAATGTGTTGGGGTGGAGTTGCTATTTTATTTATTTATTTATTTTTGAATATGAGCATCTTGTGTTTGATTTTGAATTTTTTTAGGTGGGTTTGTGTTTCATTTTGAATTTGCTGGGCAAGCTATAGTATTTGTATTTTGTTTTATTTATGTTTTTTTTTTTTGGTTTGTTTTGTATCTTTTAATTTAATTAAAATTGTAATTTTAATTTAATTACAATTTTAATTCAATTAAAAAAAAATTTTGATTACCAAAAATTAATTTTTGGTAATCAAAAACTTTTTTTGTAGGTGTTTTGGCTATAGTGGTGTTAGTTGCGTTTGTAGAATACCATTATAGGGTGAATCTATAGTGGCGTTCTAAAACGCTACTATAGCCTTTTTCTTTTTCTTTTTTTTTTTTTTTAAAAAAATTGGTCTATAGTGGCGTTTAGGAAAAAAAAATTGGTCTATAGTGACGGTACTATAGTGGCGTTTGTAGACACCTATAATGGCATTTCACAAACGCCACTATAGGCCCAGTTTTTTGTAGTGAAACGTCATGCATAGATTCCTACTTAATTTTATCCCTCTAGTTAAAAAAAAAAAAAAAAAAAAATCAATCAAGGATATAATATGAACTTAATGATAGGCCAAAAATGTATTGACCCTTCGGTAATGTGGGGATAAAGGCTCAAAATTATATATTGGGCCTTAGGCCTTGTCTAAGGACATTGGCATATCCATGGAGGGACAATTAGTTACGGGATTCTAGTTTAGAGTCTCATGAATAAGGAAGGGATAGAAGGCGGTCCAAGGAGGAATTCCTTCTTGGCCATGACAAATACAGCTTAGATATGCATTCCAATGACAAAATTGACCTCCGTAGGATCTCCAATGTTAGAAGCATGCCTCATGACCACACGAGAACGAAAGGAACCCAAAAATATCTAGGGAAAAGCTACTACCTCCATATTAAATATCCTGCAGCTACTTTTCTGGTTGTATTTATGAGGAGAAGGCCCATGAACAATGCTTCCTTGGCTACTGCAAATCACAGAGGGCTAGAAGAGGTGTCTGATGGGACAAGCACTGGAGTAGTGGTTTGGACGATTGACAAATGGAAGGCCAAGATCACCAGGAAGGAGGCATATAATGTAGGAGATCCTTGAAGGAAAAGGGATCGAAAAAAGAGAGAATATTGTAGCAATCAAAGTTTCACTTATAATCGTTTTACTGATTCATAATAAAATTAGCCTCCTCGTACAAGGAATTTGTTCAGTCCTATGTGCTTTATTTTTGCTTAATCATCTTCTAAATTCATATTAGCCGTTGTTAAGTTCATTAGGGCCTGGTTCTTTAACTCACTCTCTATAAATTTATTGTATTAGGCTCACTGAGCCAAGATCTCATATATCTTGAGCCTGAATTGCAAAATGTGTCCCTACAATTGGTGCTGTCTGTGGGGAGAACTTGTACAATAGTGAGTGCAGCGTTTAACTATGGTAGGTTCAGGTCTACACCAAGCAGAATCTTTGGGATCCAAGCATGGCGACCCCTTTGTCAACCTTGAATGGAGAGGTGATCGCAAAGGAAGCATGCATATCACACATACTGACAAGAGTCAACCTTAAGAAGGAAGCCATGTCTCCCATGCAAATAGTAACAAGGCCATGCAACTGGAGATTGACCAGTTAAAGAGAGAGTTGTGCCACGCACGGCAAAGATGAACCTCCTCCAGCTTTGACGCTTCCTCTGATGATAAAGAGGATGCTAGTTATAGGCGAAGATCAAAGACCCCACCCAACGAGTCCTTCTCCTACGAGGAAGAACATCATCACAAACGTAGGTATAAGAGTATGCCACACAGAAGACTGGAAAATGATGCTATGAGCAAGACGTTAAATCAGATTTCCAGGTCACCCTTCACGCACAAGATTGAGGGTGTAAAACTACCTCGGTAGTTCAATCAGTCAACGTTCACCATCTACAATGGTCGAACAGATCCTATGGAGCATGTGAGCCATTTCAACCAGAGAATGGCCGTACATTCCAAGGACGAGGCCCTGATGTGCAAAGTGTTCCCCTCTAATCTAGGACTCGTGGCCATGAGGTGGTTTGATGGCTTGAGGGCAGGTTTCATAGACTCCTTCTAGGGGCTCACCCAAGCATCTGGCTCTCGTTTCATTACTTATAGTAGAGTCCCTCAGCCCTTAGACTCCTTATTGTCCTTACCTATGCGAGAAGGGGAAACCCTGAAAATGTACTCGGACAGATACTGGGAAATGTACAATGAGATAGATGGTGACTTTGACGACGTTGCCATCAACACTTTCAAGAGTGGCCTCCCAACTGAGCACGGTTTAAGGAAGTCCTTGACAGGAAAACCTGTCACTAGCGTGTGCCAACTCATAGAATGGATTGACAAGTATAAAAGGGTTGAAGAAGACCAGTAATATGGGAAAGGTAAGGCGAAGGTTATCTCTCAGGAGAGGAGAGATTTTCGGTTGGATAGATACAATAACAATTGGCCTAGGAGTGACTATGCCAAGCAGTTAGGGCTTGCTAACGCTCAGGTGGTTAATGCGGTGTTTCGAGAGCCGATGCATCAGGTTCTAGAGAAGATTAAGAATGAGCCATTCTTCAAATGGCCAAACAAGATGGTAGGAAACCTTGTGAGACGCAATTAGAGCCTTTATTGCCAATATCACGAAGACTAGGGAGATACTACAGAAGACTATAGGAACCTATGGGACAATTTGGACCAATTAGTTTGGGAAGGAAAATTGAAGCACCTTTTACATCATTCCAACAGCCAGGGGAGCCAAACTGGCTAGGAACCATGGAGAGATGCCCCTTTAAGGCCTCCATTAGGCATAATAAACGTCATCTTCACCGCACCAGGAAGGACCGAATCCTGTCCTTCCAGGGTGATGTCTGTAGCTTGGCTGACTACCGAGGACCCCAATCCAGAGCCGAAAAGAGTTAGAGCTAACACCCAACCAATACTGGGTTTTTCAGAAGAGGATAAGATCGAGACCATATAACCCCATAATCATGCTTTGGTGGTCACACTTAGGATCGGGGGTTATGATGTGAAGAGGGTGATGGTGGACCAAGGTAGTGGTACCGAGATAATGTACCCCGACCTGTATAAGAGGCTGAGCTTAAGACCCGAGGACCTTACACCCTACAGCTCACCTCTGGTAAGTTTTGATGGGAAGATCGTCATCCTAAAGGGCCAAATCAGGCTACTCGTGTAAACCAGTTCAGAAGTAATGGAGGTAGACTTCATCGTGATAGACGCCTACTCACCCTACACAGCCATTGTGGCCAGACCTTGGCTTCATACCCTAAGAGTTGTTTCTTCTACTCTATACCAGAAGGTGAAATATTCATTCGAGAAGCAAGTTAAGGAGATCCTAGGAGATCAATCTATGGTCAAGTAATGCTTAGTGGTTGCCATCTGGCATCAGCCCGAGGTCGAGTCCTCAGCCCATGCTGAAGGAGGCTTATAGCAATTAAAGGCTCCGATGTTGCCTGTCGATGGGTTGGATGAGAAGGCAAAATGTGAAGGTTTGGTAAAGGTTGTTATTGGTGACGATCCAAAGAAATTCTTTTAGATCGGGGCTCAGCTACCTCTTCTAGAGAAGGAAGAACTAATAGAGTTCCTCATGAAGAACGTTAATGTCTTCGCATGGATTGCTTACGAAACCTGGGGGTGGATCCGAGCTTCATCTACCTCCATTTAAATGTTAATCCCTTTGTCACTCCCAAGAAGCAACCTCTTTAACGCTCGTCCAAGGACCACTCTGATGTTGTCAGAGATAAGGTGAATAAACTAAAGCAAGTAAGGGCTATCAAGGAGGTATTTTACCCTGAATGGTTGGCCAACACTATGGTGGTGAGCAAGAAGGAAATGATGAGTGTGTGTGGACTTCAAAGATCTGAATAGGGCTTGCCTAAAGGATCCATTCCCTATGCTTAAGATAAACCAGCTAGTGGATGCAACCGTAGGCCATTCTTGGATGAGCTTTATAGACGCCTTCTAGGGATACTACCAAATACCACTAGCCCTAGATGATCTGGAGAAGATAGCTTTCGTCAGTCCTACCGAAAACTACCAATACAAAGTGATGCCATTCGGTTTGAAGAATTCCGGGTCTACCTATCAAAGAATGATGACTAGGATGTTTGAATCGCAGTTGGGCCAAAGCATCGAGGTCCATTTAGACAACATAGTGGAAAGTAAGGTAGTGTCTGAGCACTTAGGGGATCTCGGGAACATCTTTGGGGTGGGATCAGGCAAATTTCTAGGCTACAGGGTAACCCATAGGGGAATTGAAGTTAACCCCGACCAGATTAAAACGATCAACAGCTTATAGCCACATCGGAGTCCCGAAGAAGTCTAGAAATTGACCAGAATGACTGCTGCTCTAAACCGGTTTATCTCTCAGTCGATGGATAGGTGTAGACCCTTCTTCCTATTGATGAATAAATGGAAGGGGTTTGAGTGGATTGAGAAGTGTGCCTTGGCCTTCCAACAGCTTAAGGATTATCTCTCTCGGCCTTTTATTATGTCTAGCCCTGAGGTCGATGAAGTCTTGTTCGTTGATATTGTTGTGGCCCCTCATGCTGTAAGTTTGGTCTTAATATGAGTTGACAGCGGCACATAAAGGCCAGTCTATTATGTGAACAGGTCACTACATGAGGCCAAGATTTGTTATCTACCGCTGGAAAAGGCTATTTTGGTAGTGGTACATGCCATACGCAAACTCCCCCATTACTTTCAAGCGCACATGGTTATCATCCTAACTTAGCTTCCGCTCAGAGCTCTACTTCGGAGCACTGATTACACGGGGAAGATTGCTAAATGGGTCACAATCCTAGAGGCTTTTGACATCAAGTACGTGCCTCGTACCTCGGTTAAAGGGTAGGTCTTCGCGGATCTGGTGGCAGAGTTTGCTAAATCCCCGTTGGAAGAAGAAGCAAAAATGCAACACATGGATGGAAAATTGGTTGGCATGATCTCCCAACAGGGTCCCTTATTCTAGAATGTGTACGTTGATAGTGCAACAAATTAGAAGGGTTCCGGAGTAGGGTTAGTACTAGTATCTCCTGAAGGGATCACCATCGAGAAATCATTAAGATTGGGATTCTCGGCCACCAATAATGAAGCTGAAAATGAGGTTTTGCTGATGGGAATGGCTATGGTTCGAAAAATAGGCAAAAAGGCCATAGATATGTTTTCAGACTCTAGATTGGTCGTCAACTAAGTGAAAGGAGAATTCGAAACGAAGGACAAAAGAATGCAGGGGTAATTGAGTTAGGTTAGGCACCTACAATCATAATTCGAATCTTTCAGCCTGTTGCACATCCTCAAGAGCAGAAACACACACGTCGATTCCCTAGCCACGCTCGCAACCTCTTCGGCGCTGGGCTTACCTCGGGTCATCCTTGTAGAAGACCTATGCAAGCCCACAGAGATGAACATAGAGGTGGTTCATGTTCACCAAGTTAGGGTGGGGCCTAGTTGGATGGACCCCATAACACTTTTCTTAAAAAAAGACACCTTGCCTGAGGAGAAATCAAAAGTAGACAAAGTACGTAGAAAGGCTCCTCGATTATGACTGTCTGAGGACTAGAAATTATATAAACACTCATTTTCAGGGCCATACCTGCTATGCACATACCCCGAGATAACAAAATTGCTCCTTGAGGAGTTACATGAGGGAATTTGTGGGAGCCATACCGGAAGTAGATCTTTGGCGCATAGAACCATCATTCAAGGCTATTGGTGGCCAAATATGCAAAGGGAAGCATAAGAATATATAAAGAAATGCGATTAATGCCAAAGATTCACACCAAACATACACCAACCGAGGGGAGTCCTAAATCCACTATCCAACCCTTGGCCATTCGCTCAATGGAGCTTAGACATAGTAGGTCCTTTCCCTAAGGCAGCAGGAAACAAGAGATACCTGCTGATCGGCACAGACTACTTCACTAAGTGGGGTCGAAGCCGAGCCTCTAGCAAACATCAGAGATATGGGTGCCAAGAAGTTTGTATGGAAAAATATCGTCACACGATTCGGAGTCCCTCATACCCTCATCTCGGATAACGACCTTCAGTTTGATAGCAAATCTTTTAGGAGATACTGCTGTAACCTAGTAATTACAAATAGATATTCTACCACTGCTTATACCTAAGGAAATGGACAAACTGACGCTGTTAACAAGGTTATTGTAAGCGGACTCAAGAAGAGGTGGATGATACGAAGGGAAAATGGGTACAAGAATTGCCACACATTCAGTAAACATACCGAACCACACCTTGTAGGTCGACAAGGGAAACTTCTTTCTCAATGACATATGGAGCCGAGGCCGTTATCCCTTTAGAGACTGACTTCCTGACACTAAGGACAAGTACTTTTGATCCGAGTAATAACGATGGATTGCTGGAAAAAAGCCTAGACCTGATTAAGGAGAAGAGAGAGAATGCAATGGTCAAATTGGCGTACTACCAACACAAGTTTAAGGAAGGTTATGATGCTAACGTAAAGTTGAGACCGTTAGTGCCTGGTGACTTGGTGTTGAGAAAGGTTCTGGGTACTATGAAGAACCCGGCATGGGGAAAGCTAAGGCCCAGTTGGGAAGGACCATTTCACATCACTTTGGTGGCTGGTATCAGAGCATACTTTCTGGAAGACTTAGATAAGCATGTAATACCATGCTTGTGGAATGTAAACAACCTAAAAAATGTATTATTATTAATGAAAGTCTCTTTTGTCAATTTGTTCATTTGTCAAAGGCAATATATATCTCATTATGACATCTTTTATAAGTGTTTAAATCGAACTATAGTCATGCCTGAAGTCCTTGGACCAAATGCTGTGGGGAAATTAACACATAATGATATCTTTTATAAGTGTTTAAATCGAACCATAGTCATGCCTGAAGTCCTCGGACCAGATGCTGTGGGGAAATTACACACAATGATATCTTTTATAAATGTTTAAAGCGAACCATAGTCATACCTAAAGTCCTTGGACCAGATATTGTGGAGAAATTAACACACAATGATATCTTTTATAAGTGTTTAAAGCAAACCATATTCATGTTTGAAGTCTCGGACCAGATGCTATGGTGAAATTAACGTTCTATGATATCCATTTGTTTTTCATTAAGTGTCAAAACAGATTCCAGGTTATGACCAGCTTCTTGGATTTTTGACTCTGTGTAAGTTAAAATCTTTGATTGTTTAGTCCAATTCATAGTACAAATGTGTCTTAGACCTCTTTTTTACTAGTACTTAATCAAATTATTTAGAGTGTTAGTAGTTCAAAGCAATAGTGATAAACTTCAAAGCATACTAAGTGAAAATACAGGAGATAAAAGGAAGAAAAACATGTTCATTAAACAGAAAGGAGAATACATTATGTTTGATGGTAGATTGCCATTACAAAAAATACATATACAAAGGAAAAACTTCAAGAAAACACCCTACATTTAAGCTTCGGTAGGGGGAGGGTCTTTCTTAGGATCAGCAGCCTTGGAATGGATACCATCAGCTTTGGACTTAGTTGCCATGTCCTTGGCTTGGGAGACCACATCCTTGATTGTAAGGGAGTCCTCAGAGGGCTTGTCCTTCATTGGAGGCTGAGCCTCTTTACCCACTTCAGCCCCCTTCAAGAAGGGAAGCTTGGGTGAAAGGGAGTTGCTCGAGAGAAGGGTCCGCATTCGAAATTTCTTGAATATCTGTTGGGAAGAAAATTTTCTCAGCCCTCCTCAGCTCGGAGTCTGTAGGAACTCCCACCCGGTCCATTGCTACTCCCTAGGACTCAGTGCAGTAGTCCCTGCACACTACAGCCACCTCCTCTGCCAGCCGAGTCTTCGTGTCCTTTACCCCACGCTCGTAGGATGCCGTCACTGCGGCCTCGGTGGCTTCCCTGGCCACTTAAGCTGAATCTTTATCTTTTTACAGCTCCGCCTTCAGATCCAAAACAATTTGCTTCTCAATGGCTAGGTTAATCTTAGTCATGTGCAATTTCTAGCACTGATCCTCGGCCTGCCTCTCTACGGTCTTTAAACCTGCCAAGGTGCTTAGGTGAGCTTTGTCTACCTATTTTAGCTTCTTGGACAGCTGTGTGTGCTCCTCATTCAGAGCTTGTAGCGCCTTCTCCACCTCAAGACGAGAGTGGGCCTCGACCTTGACCTCATCATTAGTGTTCCTGACCCACTCCTCAGCTACATAAACTTGCTGGGTGATCTGCATAAAAGTAACAAAGGGATCATAAAGAATGTACACATATGAATAAACATGCAGCTTAGTGTTTAACGAAAAAGGATACAACTTGACTTACCATTGCCAAGTTCCTCTTTAATGACATGAAAAGGTCAAGTTGCCTAATGCGCCTAAGGCCCTCCATGTCTCTGGAGAGGAGAAGGGGCTACTCTAGGGTCTCGGTAAGGATGTCGATGTACCCCCTTTGGGACTCCCAGATCGTGGCATCCTAAGAAATGGGAGCACCCTCTACCTCTAGCCTAAGAGTGCGGCCCTCAGCGCATTTCGGCTTCATCCTTGCTCTCCACCGACTTGGTCCTCTTATCCTTGGGCTCTTTGGTTTTCTTTTGCTGCTCGGCACCCTTTGAAGGCACCATTTTACCTTCCTCCAAGTCCTCTATCGGTCTCTTCCTCCTTAAGTCCGGGTTGACCTTCAGTCCGACATCAGCAGGGAGTTGGGGGGGAAAGGGGAAGAGGAGGAAGATTGGAAGGAACCTATGTTTTGGGGACATCTTTTGAATTTTTCCCCTCGTTCCTATTAGCCATTAAGCCTTTCAAACTGGTCCTTTGCCTCAGGTTCATGTCCTCTTCTTCAAATTCTAAGTTGGTATCGATTCGAGCTACTATCAACCTTGGAGAATGTGTAGTAGAAAGTTGGTCAAAATCAGCTTCAGAGTCCGAGAGCTCTACTGGCTTTGTTGGCACTTCACCTTCCTTGTCGAAGCAGAATTGTTCAATCTCAACCTTGAGGGATGAGTGTGTAGAAGCTATCTCTTTTCTAGAGCGGCTACCTCTTGAAGGGCGTGTTGAATGGGCAGCTGAAAGGGCGGGAGATCTCTCTGAGCCAAAAACCCCAGCTTCGAGACGTCTGTCCGAGCCAATCTAGAACTTCCGACCCTTATTGCCTGGCCTGTATCTTGGAATATCCGAGACAGAGGCTTGTAATCCAAAATTAAGTGAGCGGCTCGTAACTATTTGTCCTCACTTGTAAATATCTCCGATCGTAGTAGGTAGTTAAGGGCGGGGATGTTGGTCAAACTAATCCTTAGAGTAATGTGGCTTTTATCTGCAAAAATAGCTGAGCAAGAAATCACATCAGACTTATAAAGGTTGTCATTAGAAGAAGATGAAGTGTTAAAAGTGAAAGGGCGAAACCCCTTATTCAAAAGAATTGATCCTAATGTACCCCACCTAGCTCTCTTGCCCGAGTTGGGCAGGGAAGACCATTGTACCAAGCCTTGGAAGGGACCAGATAGTCATCCTTTAAGCCCTTGTTAGACTTAGGAAGGCAGGATATCAACCTAACGACATCGGATCGGGATTTTAGGTAATATCCCGCGCTAGCAAGGGAATGACACTCGTACATATGAACGACGTCGTGCCATGTGAGCCCTAGGTTCATCTGATTGTTTAGAGCATCTATACACCCTAGGACTCTAAACAAGTTGGAAGCACACTGGTGGGGACACAACCTATGGTTGAGCAGGTAATCTCTGGTTATCTTACCCATAGGAAGAGTCATTCCTCCCTTTATAAAAGCTATCATTAGAATGACAACCTCACCCACATCTTTATTAGTAAGTATTCAATCTGGGGGACAGTATTGTAAGCCCACTCCTTGTGGGATATGGTACTTGGCTCTAAAACCCTCCATACCGGCCGGAGAATCTAATAAGTGCTTAAATCTACCCATCTATGCGAATGTGGATGATAAGGAGAAAGTTTTCTAACGAGGAAGAAGGCCGAGGAGCTCAGCCGAGGAGAAAAAGAAAGTTTGAAGAGATAGATACTTATGAGAATAGGTGTACTAAACCCTGAGCCTTTATGAAAAATATTTTAAAAATTTCTTAAGGAAAGGATTTAGGGAAATTTAGTGGCTGGAAGAGCTTTGTAAGTTTAGGCGCTTGGGATCTCTAGAGAGCTTGAAGACTTGTAAAATGAGGAGAATGAGTTTCCTAGATGCTTTATATAGAGGGTGAGATTAAATGGGAGTCATCCTACTCAAAACCCAAGGAAAAATGTTAGCCATTGGATCTGCGCCTCTCCGTTAGATATGGGGAACATAATGCCGTCTAGAGTAATTAATGATGTCTCGCAAGCCACAAAGCTTCAGTAGTAATCATGGGGCGTGTAAAACGGCATTCTAGCATGTGTGAACCAAAAAGATAAATGGTTTTGTCTCTTAAAAATCAAAACCCCACATTTTCTCCTCGGATGGAAGGGAAAAACTAGAGTTTTGAGGGGCTAATGTAGGGATAAGGGCCTAAAATTATATACTGGGCCTTAGGCCTTGTCCGAGGACGTTGACATGTCCGAGAAGGGACAATTAGTTACGAGGGATTCTAGTTTAGAGTCTGATGAATAAGGAAGGGATAGAAGGCGGTTCGAGGAGGAATTCCTCCTCGGCCATAAGAAATACAGCTCAAATACGTATTCCAACGATGAAAATGACCTTCATAGGAGCTCTAGTGTTAGAAGCGTGCCTCATGACCACACAAGAAGGAAAGGAACCTAAAAATATTAAGGGAAAAGCTGTTACCTCTACATTAAATGCCTTTGCAGCTACTTTTCTGACCGCATTTATGTAGAGAAGACCCTTGAATAGTGCTTTCTTAGCTACCACAACTCACAAAGGGCAAAAAGGGGTGTTTGATGGGACGAACACTCAAGTAGTGGCTTAGACGATTGATAAATGGAGGGCTAAGATCACTGGGAAGGAGGTATATAATGTAGGAGACTCCTGAAGGAAAGGGGATCGAAAAGAGAGAGAAAGAGAATACTATAGCAATCAAAGTTGCACTTATAATTGGTTTTACTGATTCATAATAAAATTGGCCTCCTTAAACAAGGAATTCGTTCAGTCTTGTGTGTTTTATTTTTGCTTAATTATATTCTAAATCCATACTAACCATTATTAAGTTCATTAGGGCCTAGTTCTTTAACCTACTTTTTACAAATTTATTGTATTGAGCTCACTAGGTCAAGATCTCATACATCTTGGGCTTGAATTGCAAAACGTGTCCCTATAGGTAACTTAATCAATTAATTTAGCCAAGTGAAATTAATTTGATTCAATTATATGCAATGAGTGTGATAGCACAAACAAATCACCAAATAATTAAATGCAGTAGAAAATAAATTTGATATAGGTGATTTGTTTACGAATAGGGAAAACGACTGAGGCAAAACCTCATTGGGTGAATTTAAGGTTATCACTCTCGAGAATCCATTATTATCAAAATAAACGGTTACAAATAAAAGGAATCCCAGTACCTAATACCAACCTACGGTTGAACCCTTATGCCAATACATAATTGGACTTGCAATGTAGTGATAATCTTTTCTTTCAATGCACGGCTCCAAGTACGTGACTAACCAATCGATGCATGAATCCTAATACATGACTAACACATCAACTTGAGAAAGATGTTGGCTACAAAGTTCTTCAATTCATTTAGACGATGAAGATCAAGAAACTCCTTTGTTATAAAATCCTTGGCGCACAAACGCAGTTGCTTCTACAAAGAAGATGAACTAGGGTAAATTGTCTCTGGTCACAATTTGAGTGAATAATCACTTTGCATTAAGTTGTATCGTCTTAAATGGCCCTTAAAATAATCCTTATATATGTCTAGGGTTGTGAGAAAAGAACTCTACACAAATAGCTTGGATAGACATAAAAAACAAATATGAAAAATCTGAATTTCGTAATTCTTGATAGATATAGCTTTTATCAAGAGCTGTCAAAAATTAAACGTTAAATCTCGATAGATACATTTGTCGAGCTATCTGTTGAGCTTTAATGAACAGCAATTCTTCACTTGTTTCTTGGACAGACTTGCATAGTTTCAATACTAGACTTGAATTCTTGTTCCTTGAAGTATTAAACATATCCTAGATCTACCAAATTACAAGTAAAGTGTATTTTGTCAAATGATTAGTCAATTCTACATGACATATGTTCTAACAAGTTCCACATATGTCCTAACACTTAACACAAAATACATTTTATCCACCCAAAATTATAATGAAAAAATGGTAAATTATTCTCTTTATATACCTAACTCTTATTGACGGATCTGCAATCCAAGGAAGTGATTCAGTTCTCCAATCATGCTCATCTTGAACTTGGTTTGCATAAGCTCGGAAAACTTATAAGCAAGTTCATCCTTAGTATACCCAAAAATGATATCATCAATATAGACTTGAGAAACTATCAACTCACCATTTTCCTTTTTGATAAAGAGAGTTTGATCAGCTTGTCCTCTTGTGAAACCATGTGAGACAAAATATTGTGTAAGCCAATCATACCAAGCTCTGGGTACTTGCTTTAGCCCATAGAATGCCTTTTTAAGGTACAACACATGATCGGGAAAGTCTGGATCAATGAATTCTTTAGGCTGAGCCCTATAGACATCTTTTTTAAGGAATCTGTTCAAGAAAGCAGTCTTTACATCCATTTGATAAAGCTTGAACTTCAAGTGACATGCCAGGGCTAGGAGAATCCGAACGGATTCCATATAAGCTTCAAGAGCAAATGTCTCATCATAGTCTACTCCTTCCATTTGGAAGTATCCTTGAGCCATAAGACGAGCCTTGTTGCGAATCACCCTGTGACAAATAATAAGAATAAGACACAAAGTTAGCAACACATTTATCAATTGTACGCTTTCTTAGTGTAAGTTCATTCATATTTCCCACAATAACTTCGGGAGGGTGATTCAACTTGATCCTTGAGGAAGACCCTTTCTCTTTATGAGATTCAGAATCAGGTGAGGTAGGAATGTCTGCTAAGACTTCTACAACACTTGGAGTACTTGGAGATGCGGGCTCTTGATCAGCTATTTCTTGAATAGCCTTAGACTCAGGAGGAAGAATTTCCTTAGGTATCTCCTCACTAATTTTCCCAGAACCAAAATCTGAAACTTCATCAATAACAACATTGACTATTTCCATCACATTCTTGATTCTTTTGTTGTACACCCGATAAGCTTTACTAGTGAAGGAGTATCTTAGAAATATTCATTCATCGCTTCGGAAATTAAATTTTACCAAATTCTCCTTATCCTTAAGGATGAAGTAAGTATTTCCAAAGATTCTGAAATACTTCACATTTGGCTTTCTTCCCTTCCATAACTCATAGAGAGTCTTCTTAGTACCGGGTCTGAAATATACCCTGTTAACCATATGACATGTGGTGTTGACTGCTTCTCCCCATAAATTTATAGCCACATCCTTGTTGTGCAACATGGCTCTAGCTATTTCCTAAATGACTCTGTTCTTTCTTTCTACTACATCATTTTACTGAGGAGTAATAGGAGTAGAGAATTCTTAAGATAAACCTGATCTAGTGCAAAAGGATTCCATGTAAGAGTTCTCGAATTCTTTACCATGATCACTTCGAATTCAATCGATCTTTAGGTTCTTCTCATTTTGCAATCTTGTACATAAGACTTCAATGTGCTCAGGAGCGTCTGACTTGGATCTTAGAAGAATGACCTAAGTATACCTGGTGAAATCATCTACCACAACCATGATGTATTTCTTTCCTCCAAGAGACTTAGTTCTAATTGGACCCATGAGATCTAAGTATAGTAGCTCCAAAGGCCTAGATGTAGTTGATGTCTAAGTGCCCGAATGTTTTGCTTTTGTCTATTTTCTAAACTAACATGGTCCACACACAACATTGTTCACTCTACTGAGCTTTGATATCCCCAAAACTAATTCATGCTTAGATACCATTGAAAGATATTTGTAGATAGCATGTCCCATCCTTTGGTGCCATAGTTCTTCATTTAACAACCGAATGCTATTGCACACAATATCAGCATCAAGTACCTATCCATAGCAGTTATCTAGAATGTGAACCCCGCCTATGAGTTACTTCCCAGACTCATTCAATTACTTCCCAGACTCATTCAACACAAGGCATTTCCCTTTTGAGAATAGCATCATAAAGTCTTGATCACATATTTGACTTATACTCAACAAATTCACCCTCAGACCTTTTACATATAGCACATTTGAGATGTCTAGTAGTTTAGGTAGAGAGATGGTTCCCTTCCCTTTTATCTATGATTTACTCCCATCACTAAAGGTGACATTTCCACCTTTCTTGAACTCGAAAACCTTAAAGAGAGAGTGGTCTCCAATCATGTGTCACGAGCATCCACTGTTAAGGTACCACAAACATGGGTCCATTACCTTGAATGCAGACTTCATCATAAAGCATACCTCATGCTTACATGACAAGTTTGTAGGAAAGGTGTTTACTTTCATTTGCTATTTATGAACAAAGCTTTTAACTTTCACCATTCTCAAACGAACTCTTCTACACATTATCATTTTGAGACAGTCTAGATTCTTCTTTGTTATACTATGACCTTTTCAATGATCCTCAATATGGCTTTCAAATAACTTTTAGACTTGTAATTTCTAAAACACTCAATCAAATAGAGATTAGAAAAGTAAGATGTATTTGAAATAAAAGGTCTTTTCATGCCGTTTGTGGCAATGGCAATAAGGGTCAATGGATTACATAGCAAAGATGAACCATAATCAGAGTGTGCCCACTTTGATACCATTTGTTGGATTGTGAGCTATGCCATTCCACCTCAAAACCAATTGGTGATGAGGAAAACACACTCAAATCTTTTATGGCATTCGATATTACATCACGCGAGCCTATTTTTAGAGTGATTGTAGGGAGTCAAATTGTGGTCCCCCCAACAATCCCTCCCTCACATTGATACTCCTGTGACTCGAACCCATGACCATGGCTCTGATACCACTTGATAGGCTAAGAATGTATTGATCCATTTGATAACTTAATCAATTAATTTAGCCAAGTGAAATTAATTAGATTTAATTACATGCAATGAGCGTGGTGACACAAACAAATCACCAAATAATAAAATGTAGCAGAAAATAAATTTGACATGAGTGATTTGTTTATTAATAGGAAAAATCACCAAAACAAAACTCCACCAGGCGAATTTTAGGTCACTACTCCCGAGAATCCACTATTATCAAAATAAGCAGTTACAAGTAAAAGGAATCTCAGTACCTAATATCAACCTACAATTGAACCCTTATCCTAGTACACAATTGGACTTGCAATGTAGTGACAATCTCTCCTTTCAATGCACGGCTCCAAGTACGTGACTAACCAATCGATGCACGGATCCTAATACATGACTAACACACCAACTTTAGAAAGACGTTGACTGCAAAGTTCTTCAGTTCATCTAGACGATTAAGATCAAGAAACTCCTTGGTTACAATACCCTTGGTGCACAAACGTAGTAGCTTCTACAAAGAAGATGAACTAGGGCAAATTGTCACCGGTCACAATTTAAGTGAATAATCACTTTGCATCAAGTTGCATTGCCTTAGACAACCCTTAAAATAATCCTTATATATGTCTAGGGTTGTGAGAAAAGAAACCATACACAAATAGCTTGGATATGCGTGAAAAACAGATTTGAAAATCTGAATTTTGTAATTCTCGATAGATACAACTTCTGTCGAGAGCTGTCAAGAATTAAATATTAAATCTCAATAGGTACATTTGTTGAGCTTTAATGAACAACAATTCTTCACTTCTTGGACAGATTTACATGACTTCAATACTAGACTTGAATTCTTATTTCTTGAAGTATTAAACATATCTCAGATTTACCCAATTACAAGTAAAGTGTATTTTGTCAAAAGATTAGTCAATGCAACATGACATATGTTCTAACAAGTTTCAAATATGTCCTGACACTTTAACACAAAATACTTTTTATCCACCCAAAATTATAATGAAAAAATGGTAAATTCTTCTCTTTAATTTTAGATATCTAATCTCCAACAACCAAACATTAAAACCATGACCAGTTAAAATAATTTTTAGGCATCAAAGTTGCTCACTCTAAACTTGAGATTTATTTGTCTCAACTCAAATATGAATTAGAAATTTTGCATGATGTAGATGCTCTTGGCGAGCCTAATGACTTTCCAATGGTGCACAATCAAGTTACTTCTTCCGATGATGGTGATTTTCTTGAGTGATCTTAGTCAATACTGTCGTCTGATAACGTCTCATATATCTCACCATCACTAGACGCCTAGACCTATTATTGGCAATTCAATTTAGATTTATAATCAATTTACGTCTCAACTTTGCAAGGCTCATCGTAATGCAGCAATGCTACTCATCGAATCGTAGCATAAATGAAGTCTGCTCCAAACAAAGGTATTAATTCTCTTGTCTTTTGTGTCAATCAATCATGCATCCTATGGCCTATTGTGGTTTTGATTGGTGTACTTGCCCAACTACTCCTTCATCTGTCACCGAAAATTAAATTCCTCTTGGAAGACAAGGAAGCAAACTATTACTATCTCTTGCTCCTCTACTTAAGCTAATTATTGTGGCATTGGCCTCCACCACATGTGAACTCATTTTTGCTTCAGTGGCTTCTCAGGGACCTAGGCATCATCCAAAATGGCCACATGTGACAACAAAGCAGCACTCCACGTTACTATATATTAATCACATCTTTCTAAGAGTGCAACAAACATATCAAGTTAGGTTGCTACCCCCATTCGTAAAAAGATTTATGACTGACTAATCCAAACTTTCATGTTGCTTCTATTGATCATATTGCTAACATCATCACTAAGCCTCCTGGTAAATATCAATTTCATCATCTTAGTGGCAAGTTGGGCATCTATGACATATGCGCTCCAATTTGAGGGAGAGTATTGGGTGATCCAAAGAGGATTCAGATCTCATCAACCAATATACCAAATATTTCGTAATTAATTTTTTTGACTTTTAAAATCAAACCTTTTGATTTGTAGTACCTTTTTTTGATTCCATGATTTGATGTACTTAAAATCATTAAAATCTCTCATTGATTTGAGGAAATCAAATATCTAAAAGCTCTCCCATTAAATCTCTTGATTATTGTATCAAATCTCTAAAATCTTTTATTTTTTTCATACTTATTGTCCTATATTACAAAGAGACCTAAAACTGTGTATTTGTATTATTAAAAAAAATGGTGAAGTGAATAAGAGAAAAGGAGCCTGTGAGTGCTCTTTTCCGTTTATGTGCTGAGCCACTAAAATGTTGAGTTCTATCTTCTCACCATATTTTACAACCTCTTAGCCAAAGAAAGGAAGATCAACTTTCCCAAAAAAAGGAAAAAATGAAGAAGAAGATCAACCATTCTAAAAGCTCTCAAAATCCGACAGAAATTCAAGAGAAATTAATGAGTGAATTTCCTTGCTCCTCATCCTACAGCAATGTTATCAAATACATTGAAAGTGGATTTAAAATCTGTAGGTCCCATAAAAGACCTTTAACCGTGGGACGTCATCAAAATAACTAACTTGATCGATCATTGATCACCATATATATCTTTGTTCAACTCGACAAGGGTTGGTCCATATATGTTATGGGCTATACTGATCCATGGCTTCATGCACTCGCGAACTTTGCATGGTAAGCTGTCAGCCACGCTTGAGTAAAAGTTGAATCAGTACTACTAATGTTGAAAAATCAAAACCCTAGAGAGTTGTCAACTTAATTATCATCAGTACTAATGTTGGTGTACATATCCGTATTAAATGATTCGAAAAGTAACTGTCAAGGCATTGACATGAGGACAAAATCAATGAATGGCATCAACAAGGGTTGTCCATTGATGGACATATACATATCAGGATTTGGACGAGTTTCTTAAGATCAAGGTTACTTGCTGTCTTCATTATCACTACGTACTCTGGTTTGAAAGCCATGGTAATTCATAATTGGCTTACATCTTGGCCCTCCACGTGAATACAAGTTCTAGTGTCAGTACTCAGTAGTGTGTGTACTATGTACCTCTCCTCCTTCCGAGTTTGATGGCTCAATGAAGAGCAGGACAGCTAGCGTATGCTCTCAGTCTTTCATGGATGTCCTTGTTGAGAATTTAGTTAGCCCTGTCCAGATAGCTTTGGTCAGCAAAATGGTTCAAAAATGGAGCCTGATAGGGATTCCATATATGAACAGATTTATATGGCAATCATCTAAAGAGTTTAAGCCCTAAAAAAAATTCACCACATAATTTAAATTTCCTTTGTGATTTGATTTCCGGATTGGTTTAACCAGTCCTCTAATTTACTTTGTTTCGCTTCTTTTTCGACACAAATATAGGAATTCCTTGTCCTCTCTTGAAAGCACACTATACTATCTATATAAAGCAAGAAAGTGTCATATGTAAATGTTTTCATGCCCCTAAAGTTGTTTTCGTCTCGTATAATTTAGTTTGAAAAACTAATTTAATTTAGATGAAAGTATTTTAAAATGACACTGAACTTTGGGTTTTCTGTGAAAAATCATTGCATTCTTGTAAGTGTTGTCCAAACACTTGAAAAGTCACTTTCTCAACTGACATTATTATTTTTCTAACCCCCACAAGCCTCAAGTAAGTACCTGGTGCCCTAGAAAAAAGGAAGGAAAAGAACATAAATAAAAGACAAAAAGAAGAAGTAAGAAGTCATAATTGTATTTTTGCATTCATGCAACACATGATAATAAATATATAATAAATATATATTGAGTGATACTAAGAATATTACAAATTTTGATACATAAATCTTATAAACAGATATATCACTAATTACAAAAAAATATAAGTAGATAATAATGGAGGAAAATGTGAGGTTCAAACTACAGATATATGGAACTACAAATAATACCATTACCACTAAACTATCATTTGAAATGAGAAAAGTGATTTAAACATTTATTTTTTATATTGTTGAAATCTATCGAATATATTTATTGTCGTTTCAATTTGTAAATATTTTATTATAAAATTTATATCTTTAATATTTTACATATGTGTTAACATTTTATAATAAAATTTATAGTATCTTTTATATTTTTCATGTGTTAAGCACGCACAAGGATCCATATATGGTGCAAGCTCATAGCAAAAAAGAGCTATTTATTACATGAAGAACCTATAGATTTCTTTCTCCATTTGTACATAAATATCCTATTCATATATTCCACCACCACTTCCAAGACTGCAAATTCAAAAAATATACACACATTTACAGGAATTAAGTTTTACAGAGTACGTCTGTGTTCGAAATAGCTAACTTGCATATTCATGAAAATCATCAATCAACCTAGCTATTTCAAAAAGTATCATTACAATATACAATCCCCAACATCAATTATGAATTCAACCACTAAGCTTTGTATTATTTTCTGCAAGTATACCCCCACAATAACTTTCTTCTTTCTCTAGAATAAGAATGCTTCTCCTTTTTCACTAGGATCAATGCATTAGTAGAGAGAGTAGAAAGTGAAACTGAAAAATTACTAATTTCTCCATTTCCTTTTCTTGGCCTGTTAAGTCATTTAACTAGTTATAGTTACCTGCAGTATCAAGATAACACTTGGAAATGATTTGGAGAGCTAAAATAAGAGAATTTGAAAGTGGGCAATTATATCCAAATTTATCAGGCCACAAAATCTGGTAACAATTGGGCAGCAAACCTCTTTCTGTTTTGAATGTCAATGTTGTCATAGCCGGTGTTAGAATGAGAAGGCTGTGGGGTACTGATGCCACAAAAGTCAGTTTCACCAGTCCCCATTTCCAGTCTCCTTCCCATATGAATATTCTGGTGCGTGAGGTAGCTTTGCTGAGTTCCTGATAGAGATAGGTTCTCACAGTGCGGAAGGCCAAGAGTGAGCGAAACAGCATTTCCAGGAAATCTTTGTGCCAATTGCTCAGGATTAAACCTTCCAATGTCTCCTATTGGATATGCACCAAACCCACCACCATGAGTGCCACTAATTAAAGAGTAATCATCCTTGGCTTGCCTTTGATCACTTCCAAAACTTGTACTAATTTCTCTACTTGTTTCTTCGGGTTTCATTTCCATGTCCATTGAGAGGAGATTATTTGGAGAATATTTCTGAAATTCAGAAGTACTCCTTGGCTTCTTTGGACTTCTTTGCATGTCAGATAGTCCTACTAGGTGGAAGCCTGATGAATTATGACCTTGAATGGATCCTCCCATGGAGGATTTTGACATTGAAGAAGAATTTGAGATTTCATTAGGATCAGAAGCCATTTGGTTGGTGAAGTTTTCTGCTTTTGATTGGAGGGCTTTCATTTGATCAAGTCTAGTGGCAGCAGTACTGTCTGCGGGAGCAATTGTTGTTGACCCCTCCTTGTTGGATTCTCTTTTGTTTATATTGTCCTCAGAATCATTTCTCTCATGTTCCTTGATTTCTTCTAAGTACATTTCTTCCACCATAGGCTTCCAGAGCCTAACTCGGGCATTTATGAACCAGTTAGACACCTGCAATATTAGACAACCAATATAATTTAGTCCCCTGCTTTATTTAGTTTGGTTTTCCTTAACTTGGAGTTTGAGGAGTTGAGGAAAAAAAAAAAAAACACAGAAGAAACAACACATGAATAATTCAAAATATTTCTTTATAATCCATTATATCTATATTACCTGGCTGCGAGTTAGCCCAGTTTGCTTTGCAAGCACAACTTTATCTGAATCCTTGGGATACCTGCAAACGCATGTGGAAATTAAATATTGCAATAAAGCCAAACATCATAATATAAACTTTTTGTTAATGAAAATGTTAAAAGTATATCGATTTGAAGTTTACAAATTAATGTGACAATAAATCTGATGTAAAATTATGAACATACGGGTGTAGAAAGTGGTCGAAAAGCCAAGCACGTAGAACAGAAACTGCTCGTTCAGGCAACCCTCTTTGGGGTCTCCAAGCATTATGTTGCAACATTCCTAACTGTTGTAAAGCCCGCTGTTGACGTAGCTGCTGATCCACATACTTCAATCTAGAGCCACCCTCAGTCTTAACTCCTAAGCAATCCTGATCCTCACCCAAGCTCTTGCTTGTGGCTTTTATTTGTGAGGAAATTGTATCTTTGAGACATCGGAATTGCTTTGAGATCGTTTGCAAAGCAAGGGCTGTGTATGATCTTGCTGAACCTAAACCTGCTGCCTGCTCAAATGATGAAACCACAATATGCATTTGGTGGTGGTACTGTCTGTATCTCTGCTCCACCTTCGAAAGTTCAAAACAAAGAAAGCGTTAAAAATTATGACACTTCAAAGTTCAAAGTTTGTCTTACTCTTTGATCAGTTTGGATACTATATGTGTGCTACTATCAGTCCCCTTATCTTTTTCCCTTGCCAAATTTATTTTATTCGAATTAATAAATACAAAGTCAGCAGAATAATCCTGAACGAGCTTGAATGGGCCCAAAACCCACCAATGATTCACATTCTCTTTTATATTTTAATCAAGGAATAATAAAAATATAAAATATAGCAAAAGATAAGGCATGGATTTGCCTAGTTCTTACAAATAGTATTGCAGAGTGAAATTACAAATTTATATTTTCCTGGATCTTAAATGACAGGTTTACATAGATTACATGTTTTCACAGATTACCAGAGTTCCAGTCCAGACTCAATTAAAAATAAAACCAAAATTCAACTACAAAGTGTTTCCAATTTTAAATATCAAACACAGTTGGATTGACAAAATCTGTATACACATAGCTCTATTAAAAAACAAGAAAGAAAGAAAAAAAAAAAAAGAAAAAGAAAAAAAAAGTATACCTCATCAAGCATGGTAACAAGCTTTGTCTTCTTCATCTGAAGCTCCTGTCTTTGCGCGGTGGTGAGCTCAGCTCCTTGCTTAGCTCCGCTACTCTCACCCGGATCATCTCCAATCACGGCCGTTGATTCTTTATTCATCTTCATCTTATCTTTGTTCCCCTCCATGGAGTCCACTTTGATTTCGTTTCCAACATTCACAACATCATCAAGAAGCTCCTGTGCAGCCTTCAAGTACTTAGACCCCAAAATAACACTCTGCACACCCGAAATCCCATTCGACACGGCCGACACTGAGGACGGAGAATTCCCGGACACCCTCAAATCTTCACCACTCGTCGGAACGTCATGCTCGCCGCCAGCTGAAAGTACTGACCTATTATTATAAAAAGCAGTCTGCTGAGACGACAGGCTGAGCGACAAACCCTGCTGCTGCTGCTGATTCAGACTCGGCCCCAGGCCTCGAAAACCCATCTCCGGGCCACTACCGGAGCTGCTGGCCACCGTCACTGACGCCGCTTGATCCATCAATGGACCCCACAAGTTGTAGTGAACACGAGGGGCCGAGATGGCATGAAGGGCCGGAATTTCTTGCTGCCCAAGCAAGGATTGACGGCTGGGATCGTTGGAATTGTTTGGGGCTAGCGGGATTCCAACCAGGTGTTGGTTCTGGGGCGGCGCGTGAGATAGGGTGGATGGGTTGAGCGCGTTGGTAATGGAAGCAGCAGGGTTGAGGAAGAGAATGTTGGGTGCAGAGTGTTGATTTTGGGTGTCAGAGTAGGGTACGTAGTTGGGGTTGGGGTTTGGGTTCATGAGGTAAAGTGTGTGTAGCCCATCAGAGCCAGGGTTGGCTTGGATTTCTGAGTGAAAGTACGTCGCCATGGATTTGATTTCTGACAAAAATAAAGCTGCGCAGATAGATTATTTTCACAGTAACTGTACGGACACGCCAATAAAGCTGCGCAGAGAATCTTCCTTTCTCTTCTTACACATGTGAGTTGTACGGACGGTATGACTGACGGCAGAACGTACGGATCCTGGTGAAAAAGCAAGAGAGAAAAAGCTGATGATCAATCCCTGAATTACTCTGTAGATCGCAAACATTTTTTATACAAAAAACCCATCAAGGAAAAAAGTGTTTTTGAAACAATGATTTTTGGAAAAAAAAAAAAGCAAATCTTTCAAAGACTGCAAAGAAGATCCGAAAGAAAGAAGAAGAAGAAGAAGAATGATGTAGATGTAATATATGTAACTAGATAGATATATGTTGTTTTGATATATAGGGAATAGGGAATAGAAAGAGAAAGAAACGTTAGTTTAAGGAATTAGATGATGATGATTTAGACTGACACAAAACCCATCAAAGATCATAACGAAAAGAAAGAAATAAAATATTGTAGAAAAAGAAAAGAAAAGAAAAGAAAACCCATCAAGATGCTTGAAGACTAGTAGTACAAGGCTCAGAGTACCAACCAATTATGGCTAAAATACACACGAGGGAGAGGATACATCTGAGCACATGTCAGTCTATCTCTCTGACTGTCTATCATGGGTTTGGGAGCAATATTCTCTTTAGGCTTTGAGAGTTTGCTACTTTGCTAGCTCGTCATAGTACTAAAACAAACTCTGCAATTCTCTTACAAATGAAAATGATATAACAAATAAAAGACAGAGAGTTTTTAAGTGTCTCACAGAAAATTCTATGAATCTTAAAAAAAAGGAAAAAAAGAAAAAGAAAATAAGACAGCTGAAGATATTAATTGCTTTTTTTTTTTCCATATTTACCCTTCTATTTCTTTTATGTCTCACTGTTTTATGATAGGTGCCTGATCAGATGGATTAGAAAAAAAAAAAAAAAAATCGAAAACTTGAGGGATCCCTTTCAAATCATTTGATGCAAGCACGTTTGATGTAAAACTATAAAATTAAAAAAAAAAAAAAAAAGAAGAAGCAAGAGAGAGAGAGAGAGATGTAAAAACTTTAAATAAAAAAATAAAAAACAGTAAGGGGAAAGTGGGTCAACAGGACATTACAAACAGAGAAACGAGGAAACGTCGACTTCCACCAAGGCATAATAATAGAGTAACAACGAGCGATCAGGTCTTGGTGAAGTCTCTTGGCCTTTGTTACTTTATAATATCTGTTTGTCTTTCATTCACTTTTTCTTTCCAATTTATTTTCTTTCTTTTCTATTTTCTTTTTATTTTTTGTGGTTGGCTGCAAGAGTTGGAAGATAGAAGTGATACACCTCAACCAACCATCAACACACAAGTTTGTTAGATGAATATGATAGCACTCTTTTGGAAATTAAATACTTGTACTTTCTCTCTCTTTCCTCGAGCCATACTTTTTCTCATAAGAAAGATCAGATTATATCATTAAACTACACCTTTATAAAAAAAAAAAAAAAAAAATTGTAAAATGCTTAAGTCAATACAAATTTTACTACAAAATGTTTACAAATTAATGTGACATTGAATGTAAATGATGGACTTCAATAGTATAATAAATTAATGTTGGAATTTATGCATAAGCCCGGTTTGGATAGCATGTTCACATTCACGTTTGTAAGGTTTGCGCATTTTCATTTTTTTTAAAACCAGTGCACCAACTGTTCATGGACAGTGCACTAAGGCATATAAATAGTAAAAAAAAGTAAATAGTAATTTTTCACACATTTAAAAATTATTTTGTTACAATATTTTTAATTTTCATCAAAATAAGTTGTATCTAAACAAACTCATTGTGTAGAATTTATGTTAACAAACACCATAAAGTGTTTTTTAAGAATGAGTTATTGTGAGGTTTAACTAATAAAAAATTAGCATTAATTAATGAGAGGTGCTAAAAATATAGTTGGAATAATAAATGAAACTCAAAAAGTTAGATCCACTAATTCCACACCCTATAAAACTAGTAAAAAATTTGACTAAAAAAAAAATAATATAAATTATTTCGTTAACAGGCATCTCACAGTGCCTGTTAACACTATCCGATTAGAAGAGTCGTTCAATTTTCTTTTTGTTAATTATAACGTAAAACAATGGAAGTGGTGCACGTAGACATATGAAGGGTGTTATACTTTTGAACTACAAGTTCCCGCTACCCAAAAAAAAAAAAAGGGAAAGAAAAGAAAGAGCTAAATCAACTTTTGAACGGTCACTCACTTACGGATTTTCTCTTTGTGCAGAGAAAGGTGAAGTCGAGGTGTTGACTAAACTATCATTAACTTATGGGCTTGTCCTATGGTGCCTAGACGGCTCGACTCCCTGTCCCTCCAAATATGAGGTCACCTCTATTTTGAAATGTCAGATGTATGAAAATGAAGTTTGCTTTTATAAGTACACATCTGTGACAGTATTTTGGAAATAAACAGTGTCTTCTACACATTTATATGTTTGATCACAAAATTTTATGTAATGGATTTTTTGTTAGGTGATTGGATATGTGTCCTAAATTCATATAAGATTTATATTGGGCTTAGAGCTTATGAGAAAGAAAATTCATCATTATGCGCTGGGAGATTCTGGGGTGACTTGATCAGTAAATATTTATATCCATGAGTAAGAAAAACTAAAAAAAAAAAAATAATAATAAAATATATATTTTTACATGAGCAATTTCTAATATATTTCTATATAATTTATTAAATTATAAACTCAATAAAAGGTCCAAATTAGATTCTAATTTCATTGTAAATTTTGTAGGTTTCATTGAAATTAGATTTTATATATCTTGTTGTAGGGACTGTATTTGAGCATTTCTACCGTTGAGAGAGTGGACTCAAGCCCGGTTGGCCCATTACAATGAATTTGTAGAGAGCGGGTTCAAGAACTCGGCCCTAGCAAACGGACAACGCTCAATGTAAAATTCCCCTCCGTTGAAGGCTGGCGCACCAGGGTTACCTTCCAAGGTCATTCCTCGACACTGATCCGAGGAGCTTGACTGTGATCTCCTTCATTTATCTATTTCTTCCCCTTATATAGCCCATTTCCTCACAATTTCTTTTTTCCACCTGTTGATCATCCACACCCCTCTCTTCTGATCGTCCGTCCCATTAGCCGCTTTACCAGTACTCATGTGCGTTGCAGCAACCAAGGCTGCCCTGTCTAGAAGTCACATCCCCATTAGTGCAGCCAGAGGGTTAGGTGAGCGCATTTAGTGTGGAGGTGACAACCTATCCTGGGCTTGCTCCCCCATTTAACGTTGGTCTCGGTCCTTCGAGGACAGGGTCATCCTCGGCAAGGCTCCGAGCAACTCAGTCCTTCATGCTTCATGCTTCGTCCTCGTGCTCCTTCTTCCTCTGCATGGGCCCTGGGTCGGATGTAAAGTGGGCTGGGGTTACCAAGTTCTCAAGCCCCACAATAACCCCTCAAAATCCTGCTGTCCGTATCCTCAGATGGGGAGGAGGGTTTTAATATCTTCGGGCCTTCGTCATGATTCGCCCTACCTCAGCCTACGTCAATGTTGGAGTCTTTTCGCCTGCCTAATGCACATTTCTAGCACCTCGATATAAAATGCGTTCCTGCATTAAATTTTGGCGGCTCCATACTCCCCACGTCTAACGGTGTGATGGTAATCAACTGGTGGGAATTTTCTGCCTTTATGGGCGGGAAATTTTGCCCAATTATTTTTAATTGGGGATATAAATACTTGTTTGAACCGCTTTGCCTCCTTATTTGTGCATTTAGGAACTCCGGCACACATGCTCTGAATTCGGTCAAATCTCCACACCAACCTGCGCTCCTTTCCAGCATAAAAAGCCTGTCTGAGGAGAACTTCCTCATTTATGTAAGTCTTCTTCTCTCTGTAACACAAATTTTTCTTTGATTCCTTTTACTCCTTTGCTCTCTCTCGGGTTTTTTAGTCGTTGCTAGGGATGGATAAATTTAAGAAGTTAGTTAAGTTCGAAGAGATGATGGAGAAGTTCATCGCTGATTACGGGATACCTCGCAATGTGGGCTTAAGGTATTGCAAGAAAGGGGATTGGCATATTACGAGGAACGAGGGTGAAGTTGTGAATCCCATGGTCGCCTTCGTGGAGGGAGGCATGAGATCCCTATGGGGCCGATGATGAGCGGCTACCTCAGGCATTTTCAGCTAACTCCCACCCATGCGCCGTCAATATGTTTAGGATATTAGGGTGCGTAGACGCCTTGAATGAGAAGATAGGGTTGAGGTTAACTCATCATGATGTCAACTAGTGCTATAATCTTCAACACCTGAAGGGTAAGTTGTACCATATGAAGTCGACCGGCGATAGGGTTCGGCTTATCTAGTGCCTTCCTGATTCTAATAAAGGGTTGACTCAGGATTTCCTCATTGTGTCGGGGGAATGGCACGACGGTCTCCATTGCACGAACGATAGAGGGAGAGCCAGGTAGGGTACTTGGAGTGGGATTGGGGTCTAGCTTCTTTTCTTTTTCTTTGTTGTAAGCCTTCCTTATTTGGTTGATGATAGGGGTTTGTTTCTCTTTCTGCAGATCCGCACGCCTTCACGCGTCATTTTAACCTGGTCAACAAGGGGGACTTGGAAGTAGTTCTTAGGGCGGAGATCTTTCTGAACGAGGCCAATAACCAAGTTAGAGCCGCCCACAAGATCCTCGGATACAATCCGACCTAGAAATTGTTCTTCATCCCGAAGCACGTGATTAGGGCTCGTGATCCTCGGCTTAAGCAAATCACTGTGGTGAAGGACGGGTTTGCATTTCCTAAAGGATCCTCTATTCCCGAGGGCGTCCCGTTGGCAGGTTCTTCCTCGTTCCATCAAGCGGCAGAGGCCGAGGGAGGGAGTCTGGAGAAAGAGGGAGAGGTGGTCGATCTGGGCTCGTCCGAGGATGAATTTGGTGCACTTGACCAAGCCCATCAGTCCGAGGGTCCCTCTGTTGACTTAGGGGACCCCCACTTGTCCAAAGCCGGTCTTCAATCCCCAAGGGTTGGTACTCAGGCCAAAATAGGGTCCAAGAGACAGCCTCAAACCAACCTGCTTGACTTGCTTGAGGCCAGGCCCGGGAAGGGCGTGCTGAGGGAGTCAAGGCCAAAGCTTCCTTCATCCGGACCTAAGCTTCCTCCTCCTCTACCCAAGCCTTTACTTGCGCAGACCAGGTCATTTTCCATTCTGCCAATCTCGGACTCTCGTCTGGAGTCCTCCGACCTGAAGAGGAAGAGGCATTCCAAGGGCAAAGACCCAGCAGATGGGGGCAGATCCCATTCTTCTCAAGAGGAAGATGAAGCCCGCCGACCTTCCAAGTAGCTGAGACTTGATGGTCAAAGTAAAGGGAAAGAAGTCGTGCAGCCGTCCGAGCCCCAAGCCTGGCTGCCCGCTGCCATGCTCCACGAAAAGCCTCTGATGGACGATGCCACCCTCAGGGATTTTCAAGGAGGTGAGGGGGCTCGTGTAGCTGATGCCCTGGAGAGGTCCCTCCTCTTCCCCGTTAACATGGCTGAGTTAGGGGGCATGGGGAGGTAAGAGGTTGCCCGCAACCTCAAGAGATACTTGGGCATGGTAGGACCTCTAATACTTGTTATTTCATTTGGATTTTATTGTTTGGCACCTCCCCTTCTTTCCTTTACGGTATATTTGTTTTGGTTGGTAGGCTATCCAGGCTTCTTTTAGGCTGAATAAGGAGGTCAACAGCCAGAGTAAAACTCTGGGGCAGGAGCGTGACAAGTACCTGAAGGCCGCGAGTACCCTTAAGAGATCTAAGGCGGATCCTAAGAAGGCAATCGAAAATCTGGAGGAAATGACGAGGGCTAGAGATAGTGCAGCCTCTGACTTAGCTGATGCCATGAAACAAGCCGAGGACCAGGCAGAGCGCTTGTGGAATGTTGAGGGCCAACTGAAAGCTGCCAAAGAGGATATTGTCGACCTGAAGCAGAAGTTGGCTGAGGAGGTGGGGGTGAAAGGCGTTGTCGAGTACGCCAAGGACGAGGCCATGAGGGCTAAAGAAAAGGCCGTGTTTGTGAGAATAGACGCCGAGCGCTCCATAGAGCAAGCAGAGGAACAGGTCTTTGCTGAAGAGGTGGCTAAGATTGAGGCTACCCTTAAGGCCCAGATCCCTGAAGTATGCAGACGCTTCTACTCCCAGACTTGGAGTGAGGCCTTTAACCAGGCAGGAGTCGAGGCCTTGTTTGATCTTAGGAGGGCGGAAAGAGTGTATTATCCCCCCGCAATTCGCGAGGTTGTCTCCGTCGCTCCCGAGGCTGGCTTCGCTCTAAAAGGGATAGATGAAGATGAGACCAATGTTGCCAAGGACACAAATTTAGCTGATGAGCTTCCTGCCGATTCCTAAGGCCTATTCGTTGTCCCTCAGATCCCTTCCCCCGATAAAGGGTCCTCCGAAGTAGCCCCTCCGAGCTAGGGTCCCGACGTGTCAGTCGAAGCCTCCCAGCAGGCTCCTCAAGATAAGTTGTCCATCGAGTTGGGGAAGTAGGCCATCTTTGGGCTACCCTGTTTTGATGGCCTGGACCACTCTGATTTGCTTTTTTTTTTTTTTTTTTTTTTTTTTTTTTTTTTTTTTTTTTTTTATAATTTCGCTTTTTGTCTTGGCAATATTGTAATGAAACTACATACTTTTTTGAAATATATTCAGTCGTTCACTTTTAGTTCTTCGATTGATGCTTCCTTTTACTTGTTTTACTATAATGTTTTGCTCGATACCTCGGTTCTGTTCAGGACTTAGTCTCGTGAGGTAATTGGCTTTCCCTCAAGTTTGAGTTTGAGGGCCACGCCACAACTCGGTTCTACCTAACGCTTTCGTTCTTTTATAAGTAGCTAGTTTCCCCATAGGTTTAAGTTCGTGGACTATGCAAGACCTTGGTTCAGCTTAGTACCCAGGTTCTCCTTGTAGTAGTTAGTTTTCCCAAAGGCTTGAGTCTGAGGACCACGCGAGATCTTGGTTCAGTCTAACGCTTTTGTTCTTTTGTAAGTAACTAGTTTCCCCATAGGCTTGAGTCCTTGGACCATACAAGACCTTGGTTCAACCTAGTACCCAGGTTCTCCTTACAGTGGTTAGTTTCTCCATAGGCTTGAGTCCAAGGACCATGTAAGACTTTGGTTCAGTCTAACGCTTTTGTTCTTCTGTAAGTAGCTAGTTTCCTTATAGGCTTGAGTCCTTGGACCATGCAAGACCTAGGTTCAATCTAGTACCCAGGTATATTTGGGGTGGTTAGTTTTCCCATAGGCTTGAGTCCGAGGACCATGTAAGACCTTGGTTCAGTCTAACACTTTTGTTCTTCTGTAAGTAGCTAAATTCCCCATAGGCTTGAGTCCTTGGACCATGCAAGACCTTGGTTCAATCTAGTATCCAGGTATATTTGGGGTGGTTAGTTTTTCCATAGACTTGAGTCCGAGGACCATGCAAGACCTTAGTTCAGTCTAACGCTTTTGTTCTTCTGTAAGTAGCTAGTTTCCCCATAGACTTGAGTCCTTGAACCATGCAAGACCTTGGCTCAGTCTAGCACCCAGGTGTTCTTCTGTAAGTAACTAATTTCGTCGAGGGTTTGGGTCCGAGAACCGTGGAAGACCTTGGCTCAGTCTAGCACCCAAGTGTTCTTCTGTAAGTAACTAGTTTCACCGAAGGTTTGGGTCCGAGGATCGCGGAAGACCTTAGCTCAGTCTAGAATCCAGGTGTTCTTCTATTTGGGGTGAAGGAGTTTGTCCCCGGCATTGGGAAGCTTGTTTTGGTGTGATGACGGCCTCAACCCTACTTCACCTGAAGTGGACTATTCCTTGGGCCGAACCCTTGACCTTGCGGCGCCCTGGGTGGGGGTAGTTTGTACTTTTATTCTTGCACGTGGTAGTAGCCCCACCTTTGCTCCAAGTTTTCGCCCTCCTCAATCACGAGGCATCTCACGCCTGTTCGCGTTCTGCGCTTGACGCTTTGATGCGCGGGGCACGCTCTCATTAAGATCCTCATGGATTAGTGCAGATCTAGCAGTCGATGGCTCCCTTGGAATTCGGTTAGGATTAATGTCGCTGATAATCCTTCTTTCAAATTTTGTGTGGATCAACTCCGACCAAGATTCATATTCTATATAAGGCTCTCTAGGGGTGGAACGTCTTTCCATACTCCACGAACCCTTTAGCTAAACAGGAAACGTGGCCCTTCAACTCTTTGAGCCCCTTTAATAACCTTGCCAGGATTGTGATAAGAGTTCGGAGGAATGGAATGGCTTTGGATGGTGGTGGGGGTACGCAGGCCAAAGGTCCTCCTCCCTCCATTGAGAGTCGTTGTGGCTGTAGTTCGCGTCAGACTTCCGGCGTGGCAAGGTTTGGGTGTCATCCTGATGGTGTCATACATGGCAGTCAGGAGGGAGGCCCACGAGGTGCATAATGCTTTTCTCCGAGCCGCATCCATACTTGCCCTTCAAATTGGCAGTAACTCGCGCTTGGCCTACCCATCGGTGGAGGCTTGTAAGATCACGTCATGTCCAGTGCCCGGGTGTTGCCGCCTTCAATGGTTAACCCCCATGGGGTTGGGAGAGAATCAAGGGAACGTCATGGGAGGGGGCCATCAGGCGCTCTTGCATCTGCTCCTCTCTTCGTGCCAGCACCATCTACATCGGCTTGGAAGTTGTTGGTAGCCTTGAAACAAATTTGTCTCAGCCCCCTCCCCCAAGGTTAACTTTAAAACAGGCCCTTCTGGGCCTCCATTTGTAGAATTAGTTTTAAAACACGCCTGTCTGAGCCTCTGTTTGTATCTTGTACTTATTTTTTGATTAATAAAATGCTGCGATGTTTGTTTCCTTTTCCTATTCTCTGAGTTTTTTACTTTTCTACAATGATTATTTCTTGTGCAAACTCGTCATTGTCGGTTGTTCCTTCTTTCTCTTTCTCTTTCTCTTTTTTTTTTTTTTTTAATTTTTTTTTTATGGGTTTTAGGGTCGGTGTTGTCGGTGGTGATGAAAAACTGCCTAACCTCGCGCAAGCCCCCAACGAGGGAATCATTAACCGTTGCGCTTGCTAATGCACTAGTTCTCCCCATAGACAGCGCCAATTGTAGGGACCGCATTTGAGCACTTCTACTGTTGAGAGAGTGGACTCAAGCCCGGTTGGCCCATTACAATGAATTTGTAGAGAGCGGGTTCAAGAACTCAGCCCTAGCAAATGGACAATGCCCAATGTAAAATTCCCCTCCGTTGAAGGTTGGCACACCAGGGTTACCCTCAAAGGTCGTTCCTCAGCACCGATCTGAGGAGGTTGACTGTGATCTCCCCCATTTATCTATTTCTTCCCTTATATAGCCCATTTCCTCACAATCTCTTTCTTCCACTTGTTGATTATCCACGCCCCTCTCTTCTGATCGTCCGTCCCATCAGCCGCTTTACTAGTACTCATGTGAGTTGCAACAACCAAAGCTGCCCTGTCTAGAAGTCACACCCCTATTAGTGTGGCCAGAGGGTTAAGTGAGCACATTTATTGTGGAGGTGACAACCTATCCTGGGCTTGTTCCCCCACTTAATGTTGGTCTCAATCCTCCGAGGACAGGGTCATCCTCAGCAGGGTCCCGAGCAACTCAGTCCTTCATGCTTCATCCTCGAGCGCTCCTTCCTCGGCATGGGCCCTCGGCTGGATGTAAAGTGGGCCGGGGTTACCAAGTTCTCAGGCCCTACACTTATTTTCTGCCAAGTATTGCTCTAATTTATAAATTTACTTATAAGTTATATCCTATTTAAAACAGTTTCAAACCTATTTAAAATTAATTTCAAAATATTTAAAATTAATACAATTCTATTTATATATATAAAAAAAAAACCATATTATTAATTCAACTACAAATTTCAGTTTTCAATACTTGTTTGAAAAATGTAAATGTTAAATAAATTTATTGCATTGTAGATTGTAGAAACAAAAATATTATTGTAAGATATAAAAACTAAGTATATCAGTAGGTCGATCAAAAAAAATATCCTTCTTTTTGTTATGAAATCGGAAAAAGAAAAAAATATAAGTAATTTTAAACTTAGATATGAACGTTTGATATGTAGTTAGTTATGTTTTTTCTTAAATGCACTTGTGCATATGTAGAAGTTATAAATTAATTGTTGCTCAAAAGAGAACACATTTTTAATAAATTGTTGCAAACTTTCAACAAATTTACCTAAACAATAAGAAAGACAGATCTCCTTTCATTCCGGTGTGATGTGGCCTTTCAGCACCAACAACGAGAGCCCATACAAAGACTTACATAAAAAAAAAACACCAACTGAACCAGCAAGTAGAAGCATAGTGACAGATTTAGACCGCTGGGAAAAACTGTGATTTAACCAGTTGTAAGGCCAAGTGATTAATTAGGTCAATTATGCAAGCCTTATACTAAACAAATAATTAAGTATATCATGCATAGCGAAAAATTAAATAATACAAGATATGATGACCAGTGAAACTAATGAAACCAAACCAGTTTCACAGGAAAAACTAGGGGGGGACCAATTCCAAGATGAACAATCCACTATCAGATGAAGATTTGTAGTCAGAATACCAATTCATAGTAAATCTAACTAAAGTTAACAGACTTAATTCTGAATCCCACAGACTTCTCTGATATAGATCTATTCCAAATGTGAACCTCCAATCCACGGACTTCAAAATCCCATTGAAGCTTTGAATCAATGTAAACCTCCAGTCTACGACTTAAAGATCACTCTTAAAGATTTAGAAATCTAGCACCTTTGATAACTAGTATGAGGCAACAACTTCTACAACACCGGATCTTAAGTTTCTTCAAAAAATACCATTGGTAGTCAATATGAGAGAGCTTTGGGTACAAAGTCCCAGATCTAAAAAAGGAAGCACAAGAGGCACTCTTCTCTCTCTCTCAAAAAGATCACAATTTGGGTTTGAAACGAACAAGTTATGGGCTTTTCACATTTGCTGATTTTTGTTGATCTGCGACCTTCATTCGATCGAACTTCAATTTTGATTTGTCGAACTTGATGAAATTTATGTTCTTGTATTAGCAGCTTTTGTATTCTTGCACACTGAATACTAATATCTTGAGTATTGTCTAATCAATTCTATAGACTCTATAAGTTATATTTAGACAAGTTTGTATTCACGAACTTGCTAATAAAACTATATTAGTATAGAACCTAGTATGTGGACACCCAAGGATGGCCGCTAATGTTGAAGGTTGAAGGAATCAAGATCAAGGGCAGAAAATAGTGCGGCATTGGGTTTTAAGCTATCAATGCAACGGGCTGGCAAGCAACTCTTCAGGGGAAGCAAGAGTTTCAGAAAGACTGACAGAAGGAATATTAGGCTGTAGAACCTATACAGTGCCAGAAATCATCATCAAATCCACCTATCTTTTAGCTTGTCAAGTTTCAAAGTCCCATGTCAATCTTCTTCAACCTTGTACTGCTCATTCATTTTGTCTGATTTTTTCTGCAATGGGTATTAAAACAAAAAAGAAAAAAGAAAAAAAAAAAGTTATGGTTACCTAGGTTTTGATAAATTTCCCTTATCCATTTAAGAAAAGAAAAGGTCTTAGGAAAACATTGTAGCAAGAAATCAAATTCTTCACGTCTAATGATCTATTCAAAATTTTATCTTAATTCGATTGATTCTTGTGAGAGGAGATTTGTCATCTCTAAATTTAAATATTTAACAGAATATTTATAATTACTTGGGAGTGATTATAACACTTCTCTAAAACAGTTTCCTAGCTCACTCTACAATCTTACTGTTTTTTTCACTCATTCTAGTCAGTCTTATTTGCATTTCCGCCTGAATTTACTAGACAATTTTCTCCAACTTATTTCAACGGGAAAATCGACTTCAGGATATGAACCCTCTATATGTCAGGTGGCTAGATAGCTCAACCAAGGATTACGGAATTATGTATGGAGTATGGAAGGCCATGGCACCTTAGCCCCAAATTTTTAAGAATAATTTCTCTGTTTTCTTTTTGGTGAAAATTCAAATCTTTAATATTTTAGCCTCCAAAAAAAAAAAAAAAAAAAAAAGAATTAGCCCCTTAAAATGTATTTTTTTTATGGAACTTTAAAAAAAAGTTACAAAATTGTATATCTCTTAAAAAAAAAATGAGATTACAAATAGATTATGTAAACAATATAAAAATCCCACTCAAATTCAATACTTTTTGTGAAAATAATACATGACTATTCTTTAGTATTTCTACCACAAGTATATTTAAGTCATTTGGCAAAAAAAAATTCATTCACAAATCTGAAATAAAATACCTATTTGGTATAAGTAATTAAATATTGTCTAAAGAGTTTTTAGTTTTGCCAACCTAGTTCCAATAATGCACTTTTTGGACTATGTATCAATATACTTAGTTTTATATTTTCATTATTTTCTTGAGTATTCAAGTTTTTTTTTTTTTTCCCTTATTTTTCTAGTAATTAATTTTTGATCTTTGGAATAAAAAAGACTGAAAGCTACAAAGTTACAAGAGATGTCAATTGTAACGAAAATTGAGTTTTTTGAAAAATTGGTTAGAATTATAGTTTCCTAAGCATCTAGTGTATTCCACAAATTTGTTGTTATTGTGGTGTTTCTTTTTTTAAAATAAAAATTCAAATATTTAAAAGTTTCACTCAAGCAAAATTTATTTCAAAAAACGTGATTAAAACTAAAAATATATTAAAAATACAACATAAGTTCTCAATTTAAATTCAAATTTTTATATATAAAACTTATAGATCTTTCAACTACTTAATAACTAATGACTTATTCAAGTTTATACGAAAGAAATCAGTATATAAACAAAATTTTTGATGTTAAAAAATAAAAAAAAATGAACAAAGTTTATGATGTTAAAAAATATAAAAAAGAAATTGAGTTATGAATTTTTCTTTAATTTTAGTTTAGTTCCCTCGCAAAATATAAAAAAATTTCACTCACTTTTTCAAGCAAAATAACAAAAAACATTCATATAACTATGTAAGATATTCATTTTGTGTTATGGATTTATACAATATCATTTTTGTCCCAGGGTCGATCCTCCCAAAAGAAGATTTCTGACTCCATCCTACCTAGAAATATGATGCATCACTAAAAATTTTAGTCATTTATCTACTTCCTCACTCCTTCCAAATCTAGATTGCTATCTCCATCGTGGGGATTATGGATTTTATTTTAGTTTATACTTGTAAAATTTGCTACGACTTTGGCATGGCATAACCGATGAGTTTCTTCCCTGAGTTCCCAGTCTAACAAAAAGAAAATTAAATATTGACGAAATCACTATTGATGGGTTTCCTATGTAACATACACTATTTTTATAACCAAAAAAAAAAAAAAAAAACAAACAAACAAACAAACAAACAAACACACACACACAAACTCTTAGAAGTTTGGTGATGGTTAAAGCACTAGTATCTGGGATGCAAAAAAAGTTCTATTTTACACTCTCAAAATCAATTTTATCTATTTCACCATCTCCTTTTACAATTCACTCTACATCCCAGTTTCTAATTTTTCATACAACTTATTAAAATAATATAAACTACACAAATATAAAAAAGTCTATTTCTCTCTCTCCTCTCCCAACTCTCTATTCTCTATTTTGCCCAACAAATCTTCTCCACTCTTTCCTGCTGCTACCTGCCAACATCACCCACAAGGTCATAATCCATACAAAAAACAATTGATCCACCGCTGCAAATCCAGCAAAACACCTAGACCCACCACCATAGACCCAACAAAACAACAAGACCCACCACCATCCACATAGCAAACCACCAAGAACCACCCAAAAACCCATATCAAATCCACAAACCACTAGCCACCACCACCACAAACCCAAAAAAATCAATAAAACTTCCAGCCACCATTGCTAAACACTCCAAGATCCATACCCACTGCCACTTCACACCCACCATAGCCACAAGAACACACATCAAATCCCAAAATCCATTTTTGAAACAAATCCCATAACCTGGAACAAAAATCTTTTCTTACTTAAACCCTCAACCCAAAAATCCTCCAATCATCAAACCCAAGCAAATTTAAAAGCACCAAAAAAAAAAAAAAAAAAAAAAAAAAGAAAAAAGAAAGAAGGAGCTTTCAGATAAAACAAAAAAAAACAAAATAAAAAATAGAGAGAGAGTGTACCCACGGCGGCAAACTCCAACGATCAAAAGCCACAACCCACAGCAAGCAAGCAAAAGCCTCAACCCATGGCAACAAACCCAGGCAAGCAAAACATCGCCTTCAAACTCTACCATTGCCGCCGTCACCTTCAAGATCTGCCGTCGTCGTTGCCTTTAAGCTCCGTCTAGCGTGAATGAAGCATGCTTTTGAAATTTTGGATGAAAAATAGCAATTAGGGGGTGTTTACACCCCCCCCCCCCCCAAATACTAGTGCTCCTAGGATATAGGAACTTATTTTTAGGATTGTGACTCCATGATCAAGTATGGTTCGGTTTGAGCAAGCACAATGCGATCAAGCACAATGGAATAAAGCTATAGACATAACAACACTAGAAAATTGAAAGCTCCCCCTCAAACAAGGGCTCCCCCTCAAGAGATGCCCCAAAAATTATCCCCTTTTTTGACCGAAATAGCCAAAGGGTCACTGCTCTTAATTGGTGTATATGCTGTCAAACTTAGCTGAAAGTACATCAAGTTGATCCTGCATTGCTGTCATCCTTTCAGTATGCTGATTTTGAACCTCTCTGAGTATATCAAGCCTCTTTAGGATGATCTGAAATGCATCAGGAGGTACAGCTGATGAAGCTGAGGCTCTACTTCTATTTCTTCTGCTCCTGGGTGTGACTAATTGTTCTGCAACTTTTGCTTCAGTCTCCATTGGATCCCCTTCTTCTTGGACATCCTCCTCTTCTTCACCAGGAAGACGACTTTGTATCCTTGTGAGAGTAAATTTGTTTATGGTTGATAGAGGAGGCAAGGGACTAATATCCTGAGGGATCGCAACACCCTTTGCTCTGAAAATCCTCATAAGAAGATTGGGAAGATCAGTTTAGCCCTTGAGGTGGTTTTAGTCTCATCCACAAGTGTGTCATATATGTGAGAACTTATATCAATGAAGGTTTTCTCCTTAAGCTCCATGAGGAAGATAGCTCTGGCATTCGTAAGAGTGGTCATCTTTCTTATGGGATACAGGTTAAACATCATGATAGTAGTCAGACACCTCAATTCGGCAGAAAAGTTAGTAGCGTTGAGACATCTCTTTTCTTTAACACCACCAAGCCGAGACTGAACAACATCCAAAGATAGCATCCTGTCTTTGTAGTTGGTGAAATCATAGTCCTCTAGTCCCCTGAGCCCTAGAACCTTATCAATATCATGAGCATCTATGGTGAACTCACGTCCTCTAATCCAACAGTTCAACTTATCCTCCTTTATAGCAACATTTGCATAGAATTCCCGTATCAAAGGTTCGCACACAAGGGGTAAGTCACCCAACAACTTCTCCCATCTCCTGCCTTCAAAGCATTCTGGAATGAAAGTATCTTTCAAGTCATTTAGATCAACAAATCTTTCCTGAATGATGGTTCCTTTCAAGAAAAAATCCCTATATCTCTCAAAGTGTTGAACTGACCTAAATAAGTTAGGATCCATTTTTAGCCTTTTGTCAGATTTTTTAGCAGAGTCTTTTTCTTTGTAGGAGATGCAGCCATCTGTAAACAAGCAGAAATGGCCACAATAAGTACAAAGCACAAAATGTGAAAATGCACACACATTAGTAACAAGTTAGTTATAAGGAGAGTAATAGAGTGACCAGACAAAACACAAATCAAGCACAATTGGTAGCAAAAAAAAAAAAAAAATGGATAGATCAAGTCAATGAGACATGACTGAATGAGTATGAACTGTGTAAAAAGAAAAACAAAGGCAATTGCACATACAAGATAAACAGAATAATGCTAACCACAAACACTAACAACTCAACCAAACTAATAAACTTGGAACCATAATCAAAGAGAAATTCAGAAAACCCCAAACCCATATGCCCAAAAGAAAATCTATCAAATAACAATGCTCAGACCAAAGATTAGCAACCTAATGAAAACACATAACACTAAAATACCTCAGCAACAAGAGAAAATAACCTCACACAATCATTCTCAACATATTAGGCAAACCTATGTTAGAACACATTATATCACAGAACACAGATGCAACATTCAAATCAAGAAACTAAAGATCAAAACAGTAAGAATGAAGTAAGGGAAGGAAAACCCATACCTTTTTCTTGGTGTTTGATGAAGACATAATGCAAAAATAGAAACTTTTTCAATGAGACTTGGAGTGTTTGAGGGAGAGAAATGAAGAAGACAATGAACAGTCACTGATATTCGAGGGAAAAACTGAAAAACAATTTTAAAAATTGTCCTCAAAATGTAAAACACACATTTTTTGCGACTGAGTTAAGTCGCCAATCAGTCGTCAGGGTAAGTCGCAAAACACTGTGAAGGTAAAAAACTTGAAAAATTTCTCTAAGTGTTTTTTGCGACTGGAAGGTCTACCCACGAGATAGTTGCCAGGGGAGCGGCAAAAATCTCTATGTACCCCTCGCAATTAGACCTTCCACCCGTAAACAAGTCGCCACACTAAGCCGTGAAAATCACAAAAACTCAAGTTTTGAAAATTTTTCTAAGTATTTTTTGTGACTGCAACCTTGACTCATCAGTGAGCCACGAAAAATCTTTGAGTGAGCTCGCAACTGGGGCATGCGACTAGACCTACCCGTAACTCAGTCGCCAAAATAAGGCAATACTGTTTTTGAAAATTTTGACATTTTTGTAAAAATAAAATACTTTCCAAAAACAAACTAAAATACTTAAAGATCTTTTTGTATTTGATCAACAAAGATTGAACTTGTGAAAACACATTTAAATAAGTACAATCATATAAATGAATATGACATTCATTGAACATAGATTTGTGTGTTTTGTGTGAATATAAAAAATGAAATAGTCCTTCGTCTAATGTAAAGCTTCAATGATTAATTCAATTAAGGCATACACAACTAGCACTAGATAATATGACCCATCTCAATTATAGAAATGTGCATATATGACCTCCCACATGGACTTGAGAACATTTCTTTGAAACTTTTCATTTGGCTCCATATACATCAACATTTGATTATTTTAAATAAATATATCTCATTTCTAGTCAAATACTAGTATGTGCGATAGACTTTTGCAGCTCAATATCTTTTTTCATTTGGAGATTTACATTTGATGAGCTCTTTAATTGAAAGCAATAAAAATAAAAGTGGGAATATATATAGGCACAAGTTTATACATGTCTCAAGATCAATAAAACCATTCGCTAATTATTCATGATAAGGTTGAAGATCTATTTACAACAATCACAAAGATTTCAAGATTTTTCCTACAAAGATATGAGTGTATAAGAGACAAGTTAAGCTTGTTAAATGCACAAAGTCATTTGTACAAAGGTACAAGGCAAAACATGCTTTGAGACAACACTTAACACAGTTGATCAAACTTTTGAATTTTCTACTTTTTATGTATTTTTGGATTTTTGACATAAAAGTAATAAAGATTGATCAAAGAAAATGTAAAGAAATTTTAAAACAAAACAAATAAACAAGCAGCAAAATAAATCAAACAGAAGTATAAAACATGCAACAAAACATATTCACAAACCATACGAAGAATTGATATATGAACATGTTATGATGCTTATGCATGAGTACCCTTCATCACCCACACATCACTTGCATTTGGGGTGATATCCTTTACGGATTGGGTACGAGAGTTTGGACTATCAAACCTTCGTGTGAAGCTTTCCAAGCAATTTATGAAGGCACCAATCATCTTCATCACGTCTATCATTACGGGATCACGGTTTTGACTTCTTGGTCGCTCACCACCCTAAGACCTATTGTCGTTTCTTCTTCCTCGTGACCAAGGAGCACTTGCATTATTCAATTCTCTCAGCTTATGATAGTTGAATCTTGTATGTCCTTGCACTCCGCAAAAGTGGCAAACATGGTTCAATCTAGAACCCCATTGTGATCTCGGAAGAGATCTTCCTCTAGTTTCAAATCTGGCTTCTGATTGATTACGAGGCTTATTAAACACCCGTTGATCAGCCACTTTCTTCTTCTTCTCAACCTTAATTTTCTCAGGAATGGACCTATCCACTGTCGTCTCTTTAGCCTTCACAAACTTCACTTCTTTGATGACCTTGGCTGACGAGCTACTTCCTTCGGTGTATCCCAACCCGGACTTGTCTAAGGAAGGTTTTTGAGATGAAATAACATCTTCTAACTTTTTGGAGGAGACTCTCTCTATCTTGGCATGGGCTTGCACTACCTCTTGCTCAAGAAATCTCACTTTTGTGTAAGTTTCTGATAGCTTATCATTTAGTGTTTCAATCTCACACTTCGCCTCCTTGTATTGTGCCAGAAGACTTTTGTAATCTTCCTCAGCCCTCTTCATCTTCTTAATGGCTACATTAGCCACCTTAGCATATTTACCGGTCTTCTCAAAGGTTGAGTTGTATGTCTCTTGCAATCCAACTGCTTCTCCAACTTCCTCATCTTTAAACTCCTTAACTATTCCAATAGACTCCAAATCAGAATGCTCACCAAGCTCCTTCATAAGTGTACCAAAATCATCTGAGAACTCCACATATGCAATGGTCATGAATGCGGAGTAGTTTCCTTCTCCGTCACAACTCTCTTCGGAATCAGAACTTGAAGAATCCGAATCACTCAGCGTTGTGGCATACGCCTTGCCTTTCCCTCTTAAGAAATTTGGACACTCCTTCTTGAGATGTCCATGGCCATTGCATTCATAACGTACAATATCCAAAGGAGATTGAGAGTCCTTCTCTTCTTTCCTTTTTAATTCTTTCGTATCACCTCTTGAAGATGAAAACTTTCCTTTCTTGAATGGTTTTCTATTGTTCTTCATTTTCAAAAATTTGTGGAAGTTTTTCCCAAGATATGCTTCTTCCTTCTCCACTCCATCTTCTTCAGAGGGATTATCCATTCTTTTGTTGATGGTTTTGAGAGCAAGTGATTTACTTGTCTTATGGGAAGGCAGTCCCAGTTCATATGTTTGGAAAGACCCAATTAGCTCTTGAATTTTGATCTCATCTAAGTCTTTACTCTCTTCTATGACTGTGACTTTTACTTTAAAGCTTTCAGGCAAGGACCTTAAGATTTTTCTTACCACCTTAGTATCTTCAATTTTTTCACCAAGATTGAGCTTAGCGATGACAATTTCGTTGAGCTTTCCATAAAATGAATCAAAAGATTCATCTTCACCCATCTTGAGCTCTTCAAATTTGGTGGTAAGCATTTGGAGCTTTGTGTCCTTCACCTTCTTAGTCCCTTCATAAGTTGTCTCCAAAATCTCCCAACCTTCTTTGGCAACTGTCATGTGAGATATCCTGTGGAATTCATCTGGAGACACACCACAGAATATAGCATTTAACTCTTTACTACTAGCATTGGCTGCCGCAAGAGCTGCCTTATCTCAGGTGGGTTTAGCAGCCTCCGACCTAGTCCATCGTACTTCAATCACATCCCAAACAGTGTCATCAATAGAGCATAAGAATGCCCTCATTCTGACTTTTCAGAAAGCATAATTGTTACCATAAAAAAAATGGTGGAACATTTAAGGATTGAGACCTATCTATCTAAAAAAGGGTCAAGGATCACACTCAGGTATTTAAACCACAGAGAATATACCCGCTCTAATACCAATTGAAAGTTCAATATGTGTATAAAACACTCTTGAATGTTTAGACCCCCAACTACAAAATATCAATTCAAGCTTAATATCAAATAATTAAAGTGCGAAACATGAATATAAGCCAATCACAAAATTGATAAACAATCTAAGCCAATTATAATCACATCCATAACAGAAAATAAAAGGCAAAGATAAAGGAAGAGAGATGCAAACACAAGGACAACATGCGATATGTTATCAAAAAGGAAACTGAAGTCCTCGGCATAAAACCTCTCCGCCACCCTCCAAGCGGTATATAATCCACTAAAGAATGTAGTTGGGATACATGAATAACAGAAGACCCTCAAAGCCTAATATACCGAGTGTACCTAAACCCTCCAAGTTTCTTGCTTCAATGAGGTTGCGCAGAACTTATTTCTTCTTTAGCTTACCGAATTCTGCTATACACCATAGCATCAACCAATAGTCATTGGTTCCATTCAAACTGCTTCCCTTAGCACCAAATGTACCTTCTCATAGATGTGGGTGTGATGAGAAAAGGATTTGGTCAATAACCTCTCAAGGATGTATCAATGGAGAGGAAGAGTGTAGTGGAATTTGTGAAGTCTCTTAGTGAAGATTGGGGATGAGGCAATCTTGTTTTTCTCTAGGGTTTCTCTCACAAAATTCTCTTTGGAAGCTCTCTTGATTTCGTGGGTATAAGGGTCTATATATAGTGGTGTGTGTTTGAAATATCAAAAGTCAGTTTTTGTCCAAATCGCAAATTCAAGTCGCGAGGTAACGGCCTAGCTAGCCTAGGACTTTTGTCCTATAGTGCATTAGCTGGCGTGACCCTTCACCTTTCCGCATGCTTCTCACATGCACAGCATTTGGCGACTTACAAGCCGTGAGTAAGCCGCGAGTCAGTCACGAGTCAGTCACGAGTCCTAGCCGCGAGTCTCTGCTTCTTTGCACAAAGATGAGCAATTCTTCACACTCTCTTCACATACTACCCTTACATGAATTCTATCTAAATACAGGATTACTAAGTGCTAAATTACAAGTAAATTGGCACGAAATAAAGCCAACCAGATGGTTGATAAATTTCAACCTTATAATAAATAACTTGGGAAATAAAAAAATAAAAACTGATTTCTAGTTTTCTGGTCCTATTAGAGTTTGGATGATGATCTAGTAGTAAATAATTATTTCAAAATACAAATAAATAGAATAAATTTATGTGGGACACAAGAATTTAAATAAGGTACCTGTGCCACGTGTCATATCCATGGCCAAGGAGTCCATCCTCGTGCCAAGGTGGCCACATGCTTGGACAGTAAAGCCACGTTAGTGGCAAGTCACTAGAGGAGGTCATACAGTTGAGGAAGAGCTTTGGGAGGAGGTTAGCCCTGACATGACTAAAGGGGTGGTGGCTACCACCACATTTAATGCATTCCACCAAACCTTTTGACTATATTTATATAAAGAAAACCCCTGAACAGTGCTACCTTAGCTACCCCAACTCACAAGGGGATTGGGAATATGTCTGATGGGACAAGCACTCAAATGATGGCCTGAACGATAAACAGATGGAGGGTCAAGATCATCTAAAGTAGGCTATATAAGGTGAGAGATCCTTTAGGGAGGAGGTGGGCAGAAAATCTGTAGAGAAAATACCATAGCATTAAAAACAGCAACTGTAATAAAATCTAAGGGAAATATATTCAATAACTACTCTCCTCGAACATTACCGAGGAAGAATTTCTGTGCACCACATTTGTCAATCCATTGTTTTTCCTTACTCTCTTACCATCTTTAGCCCATTAAGGTCGTTGTTCACTTCGTTGAAGCTTAGCTTTTCAGCCCACTCTCTACAAATTTATTATATTGGGCTCTTTGGGCCTTAATCCATTCATTTTTTAGACATAAGGACTAAAGCCTGCCCTTGCAATTTATATGACTTTTTATTTTATTTTGGAATACGCCTAAATATGTTAAAGATACTTTCTCATTTTGAACTTAGGAGCAATATTTTTATTTTACTTTATTTTATAATCTTCATGTTAATTATCATATAAATTTTCAATGTGGGACTTTTGATTTTCAAGAATAAAAGACAAAGGAAAAAGGAGGCTTATTTATAAGTAAGTACATTTTAATATTATTACATTGTTCATTAATTTTGGGTAAAAAATAGTGGCAAAAGGATAAAATTTAATTTCAAAGGAAAATATTTTATAAGCGATACACACATGCAAACACATGCACATGGGAACTTGATGTCAATTTGAAGAATAGAAGTCCATTCAAGTGCAAGCTAAATGTTTTTTTATTCAAATATATATTTTATGATTTTTTACACATGAAAACATATTTGTTACATAGTCTTTATCTGTAAAGAATTTTATACACATGATAAGCCATTTTGTGATTTAAAAAAATAAATTTCCAAGTTTCACTTAAGATTCACATAAAAAGATTTTTAGTAGTTATACAAACTCATGCACAACTCATGTAAATTATAAAAATGATCAAATTGTAATATTTTTAAAATTATATTTTGAAATTTGATGTTCTTGAGATTTAAAATAACTTGAAAATAATATTAAGCATGGGATCTATTTTTCAATTATGCTTATATCTTTATTATTGTATTATATATATATATATATATTTAATTTTTTTGAAGAAGTATAAATCACTATATTAGGAATATGTGCTTCTTTTATCATTTTTTATTATCACTTTAAAGATAATAATTAATGATGCTCTTTTTTTTTTTTTTTCTTTTTTTTAACCTTTTGATTAAACTCATGCTTCTTTATTATTTCTTATTTCAACCTTTATTTTCCTTTTATACGTTTTGGCCCTTTAAAAAGCCAAATAATTATAAATATTTTTTTTCTTTTATAAATGAATTTTTAATATAAAAGTAATAAAAATCCATTAATTATATTGTATAAATGAATAAAGAAATACATAAAGCAAATCTATACAAAAAAAAAAAAAAAAAAAAAAAGGTTAAAATTCGAGTCTTACATGGGAAGAGGGAAGGGGCAAATTGATTAAGAAACTCATAATATTCTTAGCAATCTTGGAGGGGAGGGGAACCCTTGGCTCTATCCGTGGTTAGAAAGATATTGAAAGATGATGCCACACTTTTCTTTTCTTTTTTTTTTTTTGGGTAGAAAATGTACTTTCAATTAAAACTAAGAAATAGCATTACAAACAGGAATGAGGTGCTCATAAGACGCACTAGTTGAGTCCAACCTCAGCAGAAACTCCACCTCTGTTGGAGGTTCTAACAAAACAATAAAATCCTGAGAAAGAAAAGCTCCCCTTCTAGCAAGGGTGTTAGCGCATTTGTTCGCCTCTCGATAGCAATGATGGATCTGCACCATAGGAATTTCCTGAAGCCCTACTTTACAATCATTCACTAAACCTCCTATACCATTCAGATTACCTTCTCCTTTCTACAGTAAATCTACAATGAGTTTTGCATCAAGTTCAAATATCACAGCTAGGATTTTTAAAGCAATACACAGTCTGATGTCGTCCCGGAGAGCCCATAGTTTAGTTGTCACGCTCATTGTGCAACCAATTGCTCTCATGTAACCTCTAATCCAATCACCCTTACCATTGCGAATCAGACCTCCATTTCCCGCTCGCCTGGGCTAACCAAGTGCCGAGCTGTCTAAATTAGCGGTGGACCTCACCAATGGACACAAATTAGTTGACGGGACTAAGCTCTTTTACAGTTGATACCTACATACACAAACTTCGTGGCCTTTGAGATCACTTCCTCCCTCACATTTCGATTGGGTCTCTCACCCCTAAACATGACCCCATTTCGACGAAGCCAAAGGTTCCAAATCCCAAAAGAAAACACAATTCTCTAATTCAAATTTGCCGCTGCATATTTCTTCGTGCTACCACAATTCAATCTCAACCAATCCACAAGGTTTGTTTCATAAAAATAGCCACCGGGAGAGGGGGTGGAAAGGAGTTCCAGAACTTTCGGGTAGCACAGCAATCTCTAAGAACATGTAAAACACTTTCAGGTCCTTCATCACACAACAAACAGGAAACTAGCACCACCATTCCATGGCCAGAAAGCACAGACCGGACAGGGATGCTATTGCAGTAGCATTGCCAAATGAAGCAGAGAATTTTAGGAATAGTTTGCACTTTCCAAATCCATTCACCATTAAAACGGCAGGAAGGCCTACCCATTTCCTCCATTCTTGCTATTTTGTAAGCCTCCTTCAGCTCGAAATTTCCACTTGGATTGGATGACTAGGTGATCTGGTCTAAGTTTTGAGTAGTAAATGAGATAGGAGTTGCTTTGACCTCTAAAAGAAGCTGTTTAGGGAGGTTGAATGTACAGCCCTGCAAGTCCCAACCCGAAAAACTCACCACATCTTTCAATAGGATATGCTCTTCTTCGCGATTTAGGGGACCTTCTATCAACCTTCTAAGCTCGCCTTTATCCAACCACTTATCATACCATAGTGACAGACAGCTATCTCTCCCAACAATCCATTTTGACCATTTCTTAAAAACCAGCTCTCCCTTTCGAATGGCTGACCACATAACAGAGCAAGTTCTTAAGGGAGTTGCGAGGATTTAAAATTCTCCAAGAAGTTTGATATTTCTATGTCAGCACCTTTGCCCATAAGGAGTTGGGTTCTGTAATGAGGGGCCAATTTAATTTAGTTACAAGCGCAATGTTTTTTGCTTTTGCGGCCTGAATGCCCAGCCCACCCTCCTTCTTGGGCCTTGTAATCTTGCTTCAACCAACTAAATGAAGTTTTTTCTTGTTATCAGATGATCCCCAAAGGAAGTTACAACTAAGCCTATCCACATTAGGGATAATTTTTGCAGGAAGAGCACTACATTGCATTGGATAGTTCGGGATTGTGGAAGTTACAACTTGTGTAAGAACAAGCCTCCCCACAAATGATAGCAAGTTGGCTTTCCACCCCACAAGCCTCCCTGGCACCCTTTCCAAGATAAACCCAAAATCCTATGGCATGCTCAAGTGTTTAATTAGGAATCCAAGATACTTTCCAAGCATCAGAGTTGACTGGAATCCCAAAATATTATACAAATTAGTCCTACTATCAGTTGAAACATTATGAGAAAAGAAAACCGGAGATTTCACCTAACTAACATTTTGTCCAGAAGATCACAAAAGGAGTCCAGAAATTCCTTCACAGCAACACAATTTTTCCAATTTGCCCTTGCAAACAACACCAAATCATCTGCAAAAAACAAATGAGAAAGGGCCATCCCACCCTGAGAAGCCTTGACTAGATTCCATAATTTGGAACTACATTTTTCAACTATCATGGCACCCAACACCTCTATACACAGAATAAAAAGATACAAGGATAGCAGGTCACCTTGCCTAATACCTCTATAAGGGAGAAAAGGCTTAAGAGCACCCCCATTGAAGAGAATGGATATTGAGGATGTGGAAACATAACTCATAATCAGAGAGACCAGCTGACTTGGAAACCTGAAAAGGTTGAGAGTATCTCGAATAAAACTCCATTCCATTCAATCGTAGGCTTTCTCCAAATCTATCTTAATTGCCATGTACCCATACCTTCCCCTTACTTTAGTCATGGAATGGATAACTTCCTGGACAATTATCGCATTGTCAACTCCTTTCCTCCCAAGAACAAATGCTGTTTAGGGCGGAGAGACAAGATTTGGAAGAAAAGGTTGAATCTGAGCCACAATGATCTTGGAGATGATCTTGTAGACCATGTTACATAGATTAATAGGCCAGTAGTGATTAAAGGATTCTGGATTATCACATTTCAAAATAAGAGTGACAATAGTTCTCTTGAGGTACTCGGGCATCCTACCAGAAGTAAAAATTTGCTTCACTTCATTCTTGATTGAATCCCTCACTAACAACCAGAATTGCTGGAAGAATCTAGCATGAAGACCATCAGAATCGAGAGCCTTAAAAGCTTTAAGAGACCAAAGGCCTGCTGATATGTCTTCATTTGAAACAGCACGAGTAAGAGAAGTTGACTCCTCCTCTTTTAAAAAAACTTACCAGTAAGGAGGATCCCACTTGGCAAGGGTAGAGTGGTTGTGACTTGAGGAGAAAATATCGACGTCACCATTATTAATAAAATAAGCTATTTCCTTATCTCCTTGAATCCAATTTCCAGCTCGATCTTTTGTGCAAGTGATATGGTTTCTTCTACGACACACCAAAGCTAATGAATGGTAGAAGTTGGTATTCCTCAGGATTTCATGGCCCAAAACTCCTCTTCAAGCTTCGATATTTCTGTGAACTCCAATCTTAAATCCCTCTCTAAATCCACTTGAAAATGACAAGGATTGGTGGAAAGGGTTGCTTGGCCGCCCCTAATTCTTGCGACAACTCTCTTTTTTCGATGGAAAAGATTCCCAAACACCTCTTTATTCCACACTCTAGCTTTTTCTGCAAATGTAGTCATTGCATTGGCCAGCATTACAGGACTATTCCAAGCATCACGCACAATTTTTGGGAACTCAAGATGTGACAACCACACGGGTTGGAACCTGAAAGGGTGCTGAAGTTAAACCTGTTGCCTATGCTCGAGACAAACCAGAATGGGGCAATGGTCTAACTGAACTCTTTCGAGGTGTTTAACATTAGCTTCCAAGTAAATACTATTCCACTCCACATATGAGCACGGTTAATCAGCCTACAAGTGTCCAAACATTCTTGAAAACGGAGAGCACAGTTAATGTTGACTGGACGACCCGCATATTTATCTTCACCCACTAGAACTTCATTAAAATCACCTGCCACAATCCAAGGTAAGGAGTGGAGCCCTGCTACCAAAGAGAAATTTTCCCAAAGAAGCCGTCTCTCAGTAAAGTAAGGACTAGCGTACACTGTAGAAAGTAACCATGATCCATCTTGGTGATTTGGCATGACTACTGCATGGATTTCCTGCTCTGTTGACAATAGTTTAACAACTGCTACCTGAGATGAATCCCGTAGCAGCCATATACCACCACTCAAAGGGTAGCTTATTTGCTATCTTTTTTGCTTTGTCACCACAAGCCTTCGACTCCATTAAAATCATATAGCCAAAGTGTGAATACAGACTAAATCAGCAATAATGTTACAGAAAGTGGGTTTCAAAGCCCTATGGCAATTCCATATGAGCATATCCATAAAAACAAAAGTAAAGAAAGGAACTGACAATCAAGAAGAGGGATGGACATCACCTCCCACATCAATCTTCATCTTGGTGTTTGGTGGTTCGGCCTCTCCCAGTTAACCGTCCACAAAAAACCACCTCGCAATCAAGATTTTCAACATCCACCTGGTTCACATTTCGCGAGTGGAGGCTTGGATTGATTCGTTTAAGTGAGCAATAGGCTATATTTGTTGTGTCCGCCACCAATCGCGAGTCCCAATCCTTCAATCGCTAACTTGAAGATTCCATGGTCGGAGGTAGTGGTGGGTCTGAGTTAAGAACGGCCGTTGCCCTAAAAACACTTCCCTCTTCAAATTGCGGTTCTTCCCTTAAGCTAGCATCTCCTCCGAACTAGATTTCTCACCGATCACCTCTTGGCTCGAAGAGCCATCTGCCTTGAACTCTCTGATCTCTCCCCTTGGACGCTCCAATCCACTTACTTCTTTCTAGACAAATGGAGACCCCAAAATTTTCCTTTTTTGCGTAGGTAGCTCTCTGCCTTTCTTTTTAGACCTTAGGTTCTAAGTATGATGTTTGTCTTTTTGCATTTGCAACATATGCCTAAGATTATCTCGTGACACAGGCTCAATCATGTGGTTAACACGGGTAACATTACTATCAGGGGTACCTATGGGTTGTCACTTTCCTTCTTTGCTGGGATTATCCACTTTCGTTAGGCCCAACGCCGAGAAAAAGGGATTGGTCTCCAAGGAATCCCTTGGGCTTAGGTTTGTTGCTCCTAAATGGGAAGTTTGGGCTTTGTCTTTCACAGGCTTCAAACTAGGTTCCCTTCTCCGTGAAACTAACACCCACGGAACAAAAGCTTCACCCTCCTTAGCACCAGGTTGGCTTTGAAATTCTTCACTCTTTCCTACACCATCACCATCGTCGTTCTTCCCCTCCGGCATTCTCACCGTGTACAAACACTTTTCCACCCTATGACCCACACAGCCACACCCGAAGCATAAGGAGCTTAACCCCTCATATTGAACTGGTTGTACAACCCCTTCCATCCTCAGCAACTTCAGAATCGGTTCGTCAAGGTTCACTTGAACACATAATCTTGTGAATCTCCCTCGCGTTTCCGCAGCAATATAGGTATCAATTCTAAGGACTGGACCTATTGTTTCTCCGATAATCCTTAAAGTCGAAGGTTCATAGTACTCGATAGGCAACTTAGGTAGCCATATCCACATCGCCACTGACGACATATTGGGAGTTGACGACTTAAAATTTGGCTCCCAACCCCTAATGGACAGGTAATGGCCTCCCACGAACCATGGTCCATCATTGAGTACCCTGGCATGATCCTCTCCATTATGAAACCTGATAAGAAAGAAATCATTTCTAAGGGTGAGATAGTCCATTCTTCCTATTGGTTTCCAGAGACCAAGAATGTGTGCATGCAGGATGTGGAAATCCATGGTTTTCCCAAACACTTTGACAATCAAAGCATTTACCCATGGAGCTCGGATTTTCATTTTCATGGTCCCTAAAAACTTCATAGCTTTCTTGCCTGCAGGCAGATTAGAAAAGTCATCATCCGAGTCAGCTTATAACTCCATATTCAACCCAACATCAAAAGCTTGTCCAAAAGCTTCCAGAATTTCTCCAAGAAGTTTATCCTTGTATGACTTACTCCTTTCCTTAGAGGAGGGACCAAGGGTAGTGTGGTGTGACCCCGAGTTATGATTTTCCTTGACCTTCTTAGTACTATGTTGCAATTCTTCATCTTCTTCCCTTGACCTTACTGTAGCTTCACACATATTTTCTCAAGCTCTATAGAGAGAGATAACAAAACTGTTGATGCCACACTTCCTACTTTATAAATATCACACTAATGTGAATGTTTGGGCTAGCTTTTGTATGGAAATAACATATAAGCTTAAATCTTTTTCTTTAGATAAATGAATTTTTTTTAGTAATTAAAAAAGGGGTAAAAAAATCATTTAAAACTGAGAACCAAAATTGATTTTGATGGTTAAATTGCTGATTTGGTCAAGTGTAACTTGTAATTAATTTTGACTTATTTTCATTTTTAAATGTGGATAGGATTGGTATATAAAGATCTTAGTTCATGACTATGTGGTTGGACTAATGATCTAGTCTAATTTTTAAAACCAAAGTTGGGACCCATAAACAACCTCCACCCCTTCCATTAATAAATAAATAAAAGTATACATAAAACTCATTTGGCTCATTAAATCATTTAGTATTTAAATTTAATAAAAATAATTTCACATAATTAGGGTAAAAAAGAGAGTAGCTAAACTGAAAATGCACCATGTAAAGAGATTCAAAGATTTTAAGGTTTATGTTCATATTTTTATTTGACTAAAATGCACTCTAGAATATTATCTATGTTTAGGTTGATTTTGATTTTGATTTTGATTTTGATTTTTGATGCTTAAAAATTTTTCATTTTCTTTTCTAACATTGACACTTTTTTTTTAATGTATATATCTTCCTTAAGGTTTTTTTTCTTTTTCTTTTTTTTTTCTTTTTTTTTTTTTTTTGGAGAAGATCATTTAGGCTTCATTTGGGAGTTCATAAGGGAAGTGAATGGAGTGGAATGATCATCATGAGAGAATGGAATGGAATGAAATGTATTTAAGTAAGGGAAAAAAAATAGAAAAGAAAGGAACGAATGGAATAAAGTAATCTTATTTGCATGTTTTGAAATAAAGGAATGCAAATGAATAGAATGTAAGTAGCTTTGTTTGGGAGAAACATAGATGGAAATGAATGAAATTATTTTATGCCAATATTACTATTAGACCCCTATTTTAAAATAAATGGTTGAATATATATATAGGGGTATTTTGTGAGTTTTAGTAAAATGTTCATTAAATCTAATTTTATTCCCTCCAATTCCTCCCAATTTCGGGGGAAATGAAAAGTTGAGGTTTTAAGAAAATAGAGAGAAATGAGCATTCCCTCCTACTCCTTCCATTTCCTCCCACTTGAACTCCCAAATAAGGGAAGAAAATAATATTCTAAAATTATTCTTTTCATTTCTTTCCATTCCATTCTCTCCTCCCAAATGAAGGCTTAGTTTAGTTAATTCTTTTTAATGACTTGATTTTTTATTCTAGTGTAATTCAGAACAATATAGTTTCAATATACTACTAGTCATTTTAGCCACTTAAGGTAGGGAAAATCATTTATGTTCAAGATAAATGATTATAGGTTGGGCTTGGATGTTCACCAAAATTTGAAATGCCTCTGTTGTGCCTCAATGTTAGTACTTTTTTTCCCTATTAAGGTATACATTTGGTTCTTAGGCTCTATTTAGTTGGAAGGATGGAAAAATAAAATGATGAAAAATATTGGGAGAATAGAAAATATTATAGTTTTCCATCATTTTTTTTTTTTTTGGTAGAGACAGTTAAAAATTTGAAAAAAGAAATGTAATTATTATTATGCTCTTATTGTAATTTGAAACAATGGGACAAGTGTTGTCCATTGAGACATGTTTTCATTTTTGCCCATTACTTTTCCAAATTTTTATTTTGCCTCTTTATGTTTGTTTTCGTTTTCATATTGGCTCTATTGTCTATGTCTGTAAGTAATCTAGCCGTTAAGTGCGAAATAAGTATTGTCCATTAAGACATGTCATCCATATAAAATCAAGTGGCACCAAATTACTAACAAATTATATGGATGAAAATTTTGAAACATAAAAAGCTTAAAAAAAATAACTCCAAACTTTAAAGTTGTGTAAGTCGTAATTATAGAGTTTGGTTACTTTATTAGGTTAAGATAAGGAGTGACAATTTTGTTCTTTTTTGTTTTTTAAATACTAATATTAGCCGCAGCTTATGGTGGTGTTTCTGGCGGAGGTAATGAGGTATGAGAAATGCTTATTGAACTCGACTCTCTATTGGATTCCCAACTGAGTTGTAACTTCGAATGGCTTTTATTTGGAAACTTTTTAAATTTTGAATATCTTCCCGTATTAACTATTAATTCATTAGCTATAGCACAGTGGTTGGTGTTTATGGAACAAAGTCCCATGGGAAGTCTCTTTGGTAATAGTCAGATAGAAGATCTCAAACTAATCCAAAGTCAAGGGTCAGTCCCAGGAGTGCTCCTATTCCTGGCAGAAGAAATTTCTTTGGCAAAGTTAGTGTTGGGTACTTTTTATGCTTTATTACGTGTTAACCATTGCAAGGCTGGCCTTGTTTGAGCTAAATTAGCTTTTGAGAGTCAAACTTTGAACTCACATTGGTCCAAGCAAGATCAATGGCTACCGTTGTATTTTTACTTTTTAGGCCTCCAAAAGAAATCAAGTCCAAAATCTAAGAAGAGTATGAACAATAAAAGAACTTTCACTTACATCCAACAATAAAGTAAAGAACGTAAGTAGGCATACATTGGTAAGATAAAATGAAATGAAAGTATGAAACAATTTTAGTGACTAGTACAACTTTGGGTCCAATGGTAAAATGTTAGCAAGTAATATATATAAAATCAGCAAAAACAAAAACTATAATTTTAGGGGTAGAAATCTATACACCGTGGTAAAATTTCAGGCATGAAAGTTTCGGATCAAAAAGGAAAACTTAAGTGTGATGGAGATTGGAGGGAGAAAGTGTGGACAGCCGTACATGAGAGTAAGTTGACTAAGAAGTTTTGTTCAAAGGGATGAGCACTTTGCTCAGCTTAACAATGGGTTTGGTTAAAGGTATTTTAGTAAGCATGGAAAACAAGGGAAAAAAGAAGAGAAAATGTCATTTTCTCTTGTTTGGTAAGAGAGATAAAACATTTTCTTAACTTGTAAAAATTCTCTCTCTCTCTCTCACTCTCTCTCTCTCATTAACGCTTAGCTCACAAACTCTCTCCTCTCTCGCACAAACCGTCACAGCATCTCCCCCTATTAGTGACACCACCCTTCCCTTGTTTGGACCACCTTTGAGACACACTAGTTGACAACCTACCAATTTGTCAGCAAAAAAAAAAAAAAAAAAAACCACCCTTTAAGATCATCTAGATCAACATTGCTAATTGTAAAAAGATTTCCACTTGCTCTAAGATTGTCAATGTTATAATCCTAGTGTCTCACATAGATTAGGTGTAAGCTTAACCATGTGTTTATAAGCTCTTGGGTACGCTCCCCTTACAAACCAATGTTTAAGGGTGAGTTCTACTTATGGGTTCCTAACATTTGGTATCAAAGTCAATCACCATGTCAAATAATTAGTCGTAGATCATTGGGTATGGAATTAAATGAGTTACGGTTTTGTGGTCGAATATCGAAGGGCACAACCTATAGGCTAGATTAAAATTATTGATAGGTGAATGGAACCACCAAAAAAGAGAATGGGCTACCATCGGGTCAATGTTGCTAAAGTGACTACAGAGCATGATGGTATGTTATGATCCTAGTGTCCCACATGGATTAGGCATAAGTTTAACCAGGTGTTTATAAGCTCTTAGACACCTTCTTTTTGCAAGCCAATTTTTAAGGATGAATTCTACCCATGGGTTCCTAATAGTCAAGTTGGGTTTTTGAAGGTTAGATTATGGCAGATTTGGTGATTTGATGTTTTTTGGGTTGATGGGTTGTTTGATGGGTTTTGGATATGTTTTGGGGTGTTTAGGTTTGTTGACAATGGTGGGGTGATGGTGGCTTGACAAATGGTGATGACTGAGAAAGAGAGGGGTAGTTAATGTTGGTGGTCTCACACACAATAACAAAGATCTTTTTTAAAATAAAATAATAATAATAATTTTTACAAGTTATATATATATATATATATATATATATATTTTTTTTTTTTTTTTTTAAGGTTTGGATTGACTAGTGATACTCAATAGCTCTAAATGGACAAAACTTTGCTTTGATCCAATTGTGTTTGCACCAATCTGATAGGTTATGAGATAGAAAAATGTTTTACGATGCACCAAATACTAAAAAAGTGTTCCTAAAGAATACAACCAAACATCGGAAAAGCAAATATTTAATTTCCTTGCAAATGTTTTCAAACGAGAACTCTTTACAAAAGAAAACGTTTTACAACAAAACAAATGGAGTATAAGAATATAACCATAAAAAGACATAAAATCCGTTTTATCATTGGGCTCCACAATAATATGGCCCTTTCTCTTGCAAGCCAATGCAATGCAAAATCTTATACATTTAACGCATGGATCCCACATTCAATGAGCACATTGCGTCTCATCATATCCATACTCTTTACTATAAAATAGATCCATTTTAAATGGAGAGAATCTAATACCTTGGGACTTGTAGAAGGGATTATGCTAGTCTTGTGTTGGATTGGTATCCTTCCAGTATCTAGGTGCAGAAGCAGCTGACCATATCCAGATTGAGTGGGTGCATGCATGATACCCACCGTAGTCTTCTTGATGATACCTTGTTCATGTTGATTAGAGCTCACAGGTCCTGGCTAATTGTAAATATTGTAACCATAGTTATTTGTGCCGAAGCTGCAGGACCACTTAAGGGTTTGCTATTCCTGTGAAGGTGACTGTTGATTTTAATAATCGTAACCATTATCCTGAGAAGTCTATTGAGATGGTGGGACAGTTGAGTCAGTTGACTAGTCCCAAATGGAGAGATATCCACTAGATGCAGGTTGAGAAGTATTGACTGGATAAGAAGGCTGAGACATTTTATACTGTTATTTCTTTTTGAGGCTGTGACTGATCACAGGCACAGTTTGCTCTGCTACCACATTGTGAGTTTTAACCTATTATTTCCTTTTGTTACTCTGAAAAGCCTATGAATGTTAATCATTTATGTCTTTTTCTTACTCTTTTAGAGAGAGAGAGAGAGAGAGAGAGAGAGAGAAAAGTAAAAGTAAAAGGAAGGAACAAAAAACGTATGAAGGGCCACGAAGGTTGCATGTATAAATCCGCATATCTTGCTTTTGAACGTCAACTTGAAGCTGACTTATCATAGAGATATCCCCAACAATGCCAGTGCTTTGATTAAATGGATTTTCTTTTTTCTTTGAAAATGTCTGATGTGGGTGTTGGTGGGGAAGATAGATGCTTTAATCACTCTAATTTAACAGTGTCAGCAACAAGGTAAAACCTAATCCATTCTTATGGCTCTTTAAAGTAGTATTTTTTTTTTTTTTTTGGTCAACAAGGATCATTATGTGCTATTTATTTATTTATTGCTGAATCATTATGTGCTATTTAAGTCGCTTTGAATTCTCAAAGGTTAGTGAATTAATGCAACAAATTAAAATTCGAAAGTTTTACATCCAATAATATTCACACATCACTTGTAAAGGGTGGATTTTCTTGAAAAATGTAAATACATGGTTTTGAAAATTTTGGTATTGTTTGTACTGTGTAGTGTGGAACAATATTGTCAAAACAATAGTGAGAAACAATAATTTCCCAAGTAGTAATGGATGATTTTTGACTTACTAATTTCGTTGAAATTATACTATGCTAATTAGAAAATTATAAGATTTTCGCTCAAGTTAATAAATCCCAACATAAGTATAATTTGTGACAGAGCCATTGAGAGGAAGGGGGGCCATGTAGTTATATTCTAAAATATATGTGTGTGTATATATTTATGTATATGTATGTATGTATGTATGTATGTATGGATGGATGTATGTGTGTGTGTGTGTTAGGGGGCCCCTTCAAAATTGTTCAATGTGTGTATGAAGATAAGTTTTAGTATTTGAAATTCATGATCTCTTAAATTATATCATTAAACTTTTTTTTTTTTTTTTTATAATGGTTTATAACCCATAACCTTGTTCCAAAACTTAACTTTCCAATCAAATAAAATATTAAAATAAAATAAGACTAACTAAAATATTAAAATACAATAAAATAAAATAAGACTTTAACAACCTAGTTCTCTCATGACTCAATCAAAAAGTCATATAAAAATTCACATTTTGCTTTAATGTTGTGGCTAGGAGTTTAGAATGAGATAGGTAGACTTCGATTTTGCTCAAAGATAGGTAAGCATAATATTTTTCTTAATTTTAACACATTTATTAAGATTGATTGACACTTTTTGTTATACATCTATTATTTACAAAATATTTTATTTGCATCTTGAAAATGTTTTTAAAAAAAATTCATTCTTATTTTTATTATATATTTTGCTAAGGAAATTTTTTTCAACCAAAAGATGTTGATTAAGAGTTTTGAACACAGGATCTCATAAATCTTATGAGGTCTTGAGAACCACTAGACCAACTCTTTATGATTTTATATGCTACTATATATAATATATAGTATGTAAATGATTTAATCGTCACATTTTAAATTGTCCCCTTCAAATATAAATTTCTAGTTTGGCCATTAAATTTAATTAACGAAACTCACTATTATATAAGATCAAATAGTACCCATTTATTATATTCTCGTGCGATTTATTTACTTCTTATCTATTTAAACTTTTAGAATAATAGATAAAATAATATGATAAGAAACCTCCCAAAAAGTCTTTTTTTTGGACAACTAAGATGCCAACAAATCCAACGAACTTTGTTATAAGGAGTGATTATGCCATTGGACCACAAAATAGTAACATTTTTTTTTTTTTTTGATAACCACAAAATAGTAACATTGCTCATTCATTACCTCTACAAAAATGTGGGGGTCTTAAATATATGTCATTTTCTTATAAGGAACCCCAATAAACACGCAAGCGAAGTCTCCTTCGGCTTTTTAAAGAAACCTAGCAAAACCCTAACGGTGGCTCCTACAAATAAAACAACTAGTGCCATTAAAGCATACCCACTTATGGCTTGCCCTTTTTCAGTGCACATATTATGGCCACCGGCCTACCATACCACCCACCTTGTCTTTAAGCCAATGTATCTAGGGACATAACTTTGATCATAATAACCTTCCAATTTTGAAATTTCCCCAACTTTTTTTTTTCTTTGCCAAATATACGTCTAATGTGTCGTATGCACGTACTAATCAAAAGGAATGGTTGTAGCGGGCCATACCACATTTATTATTGAGTTCCTCAAATGTTTTTAACATGCTAAATACTATCTACTATCAATAATGAAGAAATGCACTTTTAGAGTATAGTTACCAGTTATGCTAACTGGTTACTAAAAAATTTGGAGTTCAATCCCTGCTTACATCAAAAACTGATTGGTATCTTGATTTGATGATAAATAAATATTATCATGAGCAAATACCATATGTTAAAACTCTCTAAAAAAAATTCTTCATTTATTGTCTGGTTACTAAAAACTAGAAGGAACACTATATATACCAAAAAATTTTGTGAAACTGATTCAAAAAAAAAAAAAAATGTAATCTTCATTTATTGACTGGTTACTAGAAACTAGAAAGAACACTATATATACCAAAAATGTGTGTGAAACTGATTCAATAAAGAATATTAAACCCAAATTGACCCAAATGAAATGAGTGACAGATAAAGATGTAAGTTTTGGGTATATATCTTACACTGTAAAATGAATTTTTATAGAAAACTCAAAATGAGGAGTGGCTCAACCTTTAGGCTATTTAGTCCATGGCCTAAGGCCCCAAATTCAAAAAGACTCATATAAAATAGACTCTTTTATATTTATTTGTCTTATAATGTAGCAAAAAATTAAGACCCCTCACCTAGCCAAAAAAAAAAAAATTTAAGGTCCACTTTATTGGCCAATAAAATGCATTGTCTATCTATCTTACCATGTAAAATATTTATTAATAAAATTACTTAAATTTTTTTTTTTTGAGTGATGCACATTTTATTATATACCCTTTACTTTATTTGTAGCAGTTTAAGAGTGTAATATTTTTCAATATCTCAAACACATTGAAGGTGCATAGACTCTTCCTTTCTCTCTCTATCAAAAATAAAATAAAAAATAATAGTTTTTTAGAAAAATTCATTACTTAAATTTTGTTTAATATTTGAAATCTAACATTTCCAAGAGAGACTGACTATCCCAAACATGATATTTGTTTTGATATTGAAAGTTTAGATTTCTTTTATGTCCTTAAAGGTGTAACACCCAAGATTTGATTAGATATTGATTGAGTGTGTATTGCATAGGTGTGTTCTAAGTCCCACATCGGGGATATTGATCTGGGATTTATTAACAATTATAAAGAGCCTCACTTGTGACTATACTTATTCTTTTATGGTATAATATAGATGTGACTAGTGTTTTTCTTTGGGTTATTACAAATAGTATCAAAAATGACCCAGTCTCGTGTGGGCTTAGGGACACTGCCCTTACAAAGTAGGATTTGATGGGAATGTTAAAGATTTAAGTAGGGGAGATTAATTGTGATGCTAGAATTGATTAGCTATTGTTTGAGTGTGTGTTGTGTGGGTGTGGGATGAGTCCCACGTTGGGCAAATATTGAATTGATCTAAGCTTTTATTAATAACTATAAGAAATCTCAAATGTGACTAGATTAGTCCTTTTGGGGTGTAGACATGGTTAGTGTTTTTTCTTAAGTCGTAACAAAAGGTTTTTAAAGAAGTTTTACAAATAAATGAAAATACTCCAATTAGTGTACTAAATTCTATTAAAAAAAATTATAAGAAAATGACTCACTTAAAGTTGTCGCCTTAGGCCTCAAAATGCAATGAACCAACCCTTAGTGCATCAATTGGAAAATATTTTATGATTTTAATGAATCAATTTCTTTGTAATTGATACCCTTGTTGCAAGCTAGACAATTTTCTTCTTATAATATCTGATTTAAAAGAAATAAAAGATTACAATGCAGTTTTCTCCATCTTTATCCATTCTATATTGTTGAAGATTTTAGAACATGTTTATTTTGAGTCTTCAAATAATTTAGTTGAAAATATTATCACTTAAGACACTATCATTAAAATATAAATAAGAAAATAAAAAGAAGTTGAATGAGTGAAAGAAAAAGGAAGAAAAGAATTGATGCTGGTTTGACCTAATGATGTATATCCATAGCAAAAAGCCTTTAGCAGCTATATCTTCTTAGATTGTTGTTTTACAATGAACCCTAAGTAAGATATATATAAGAACAAAAATTGACTTAGGAAAAACTTTTGGATATCAATATGTGTTAAATATGATATGCATGATATACTAATATTCCCCTCAAACTCAAAGGTAAATACTTAATGACGCCTTGAATTTGAATCATAAATAGTAAAGATGCCTGAAAAATAGCCATTAATGACCAAATTAGAAGTAGAACGGGTCAAAATCAACGTGGAATGAATCGTTCTAAATGCTGGCAATGAAAACAAACAACAACGACTGATAATGTCAAAAAATAGATACAACGCCTAAGAAGCTGCACCAATGATCAAAGAATGGTTGCTATGGCCAAAGGACAGCTACACTGATGACTTCAAGAATATTGACAAAAGACAACATCGTGAAGAAGTGTGACTTTGGAGCTTGAAATAGGAAAACAAACCCTAGAATTAGAAATTTATGTAAAAAAAAAAAAAAAAAAAAGTAGGGAGAAAAAGTGCCTTAGAGATAAACAATTTATGGAAAATGATGACCAACATTAGTTAGTAGTTGATTTGAGCGATAGTTGGTGGTAAGCTGCTTGAAATCTAGTATGGGTAACAGAAAAGTGGCTCTAATATTGCCATGTTAAAATATAAATAAGAAAATAAAAATATATACATATATTAGAGAAAAAGATAAAACATTAAAAAAATTAGCGTAATTCAACCTAACAACTTACATCAATAATGAAAAGTCTTTAATTGCTACACCATTTCAAATTGTTGTTTTTACAATAAATCGTATATAGTTAATTTTGTTGTCCATAATGTTATAAAATCAACCCATTTTTTGCAAGCATGAGACTCTAAGAGAAATATTATCATCCATCTTATCCTAGATTTTTGCCCCAAGTCTTAGAAGGTGATGAGCTTAATTCCCTACGGCCATTTCTATATGTTTCTTCCTTTTTTTTTTTTTTGAATGAATATTTCTATTAAGTTAAAAAAATGAAATTCTATTAAGAAGAATTAGAAGAAGGGCATATAAGGAACCACACATAATTAGAAATAGAAATACTTGGGCAAAAAACAAGTGGACCCCGAAAGACAACCCCACGTGGCACCAAAGTGACAGCTTCGTGAGACTTTGGGGTTAGGGGGAGGGGAGTTGGGTTTAGACTTTTTTTGCATCAATCAGGGAGGACCCCACAGCCAAGCACCACTGTACATATGTCCTTGATACCACAATTTCCATCTGATGGGTCCCGCCGCTAGCTCACCTTTTTTAATTTTTTCTTTCCTCTACACGCGTCGGCTTGTGATGTGAGCATGTTTTGGGGACCCCACCACAGGTAGAGAGATTCGTTCAATCGTGGGGCCCTCAATCAGTGAATGATTTTTGGCGTGTGAATTGAATCCACAAAGGAATGGGGCCCACGATTGTGTTTGTGTTTATAGGTCAATGGGTTTGCCAATGAGATTGGTGATGTGGGGTTCGCTTTGCAATACAATAATGGGTCTCTGTTTTGGATATATTCTCGTGCATGTCGCTGTCTCCACCTTAAAAAAGAAAGATACACTAACACAGAGAGCACAATAGAGGCAACCAAGCCAATTAAGAGCCTTCAATCCCCTCCTAATGGTCCATCTTTTCTAGAAAAGGCCGTTAGCCCATTTATAATATGAGTTTTATGGACAAAATAATAATAATGATAATAATTTAGGTTTTTTTTTTAATCTATTACTAATAATCTGTCATGTCAATAATTATAAAATTTTTTGTCATTTTATTTTTTTTGTTTATATCTATAGACTTTTTCATATAATATTTCTATTTGGGCAAAAGAAAATTAAGTATTTTCTATCTTGAGTTTTCCAATAAAATTCAATTTTGAGCTTATGTTGACCAATGCTTAATAAACCACATAACAAATAAGTCATTATTCTCAAAATGATAAAGTTATTACTCATGGAAAAAAAAAAAAACTTTATTTATACTGCATTGATTAATACAAGTATACAATCAAATATTGGGAAATGCTAATGGGTGCCCTTAAGACACTGGTTAATAATTTATTTTAAGAAAGTTTTGAATCTTTTGATACCACTTTTATGGGAAATGAAAAAAACTACTCCCTCCATCTTTTTTTTTTTTTTTTTTTTTTGGTCCTGTTTGAAAAGTCAAACTTTTTAAGAAAATATCATTTATTATCTTGTCTATCTTTTAAAAATGTATAAGTTTTCAAAACTACCCTTAAAAAAATTTATCAAAAAATTGAATTAGTAAATTAATAGGGGTATAATAGGAACATTAGTAAATTAATAAATTTTATTTTTAGAAACAGGATAATATTTTGGGACATCTCAAAATAGAATAGAGAACAAAAAAAATGGGACAGAGGTAGTATCAAATTATTAATTACTTTTTTTTTATTTCTCATAAAAAAATTTCTTTAAATGAATTATTAACCAGTACCACTCGTTAGTATTTCTCTTAAATATTATCAAAGAATTTATTGTAAATCACCAAATGAATTGTTCACAAGCCTAAGTTTTTTCATTTTATTTTGCCTCAAATAACTCGCGATTCATAACAAGTGCCTAAACAAATTGAATAAAAAAAAGAAAAAGTGCCTTAGCTAATAATAACATAATCATTAGTGGATTCACATCAAGCTCTTCAAAATTTTAGCTAAATTTTCATTAAAATATATTTTTTACCTATCTTTTTTTTTTCCACGTGCACCTATATTAGACTTTCTATTTTTATCTCTATCCTATTTAAATATTATTTTTACTATTTCTTTATTCTATTTTATTCATAACCACCTACAGTCCTACTACAAGTCACCCACAATAAAGTTCGGCCACTCGTGCCGACTCCACCGCTTAAAGCCAAGAATTAACCATCCACGATCAAGAATCGGCCACCCATGCCTAAGATTGACCACCAACACAGAGGAAAAGAAAATTAAGGAACAAAATTATTAAAATTTTTATTTCCTAGTCACCAAAAAAAAGGGACTAAAAAATGAAAGACAAAACCAAATTTTAGATATTTATGGAATTTTCTTGCCGTGAGCTCGAGCTCATTCAAGTGCTTGTTTGGGATAATTTATCTTCATTCGTATATTTGGCTTAAAAAATAAGATGGATAAAAATATAATTACACCTGAAAGAGGGAGTAGTATATAACCAACTAAGCTAAATAGATTCTTCTCAAAAAATAAAAAAATAAAACTAAGCTAAATAAATAGAATAATGAGAAGCAATTCCGTTGAACTCCCAACGCATTTCTTTAATTGCTTGCCAATGGTGGGACTTTGAATGACTTTTGCACATATAAAAGTAGATTTACGTACACAAGCTCACAACTAATATCGATAGGGTAGTGGAAGCAGGGTCACTTTTTCTTTGATGTTGGTACACCATTCCTTCTTTTTTCATGTGAAACACTTTCGTCACTGATTTATTTGACCCCAAAATCAGTGAACTTTTGGTGAAGTTATTGTTGGTTCGTAACCTAAATTTGTGAAAATGAGAATTAGAAACGAGGCCAACATGATCCTCTTATCTCAGGAAAGAATGGTGGTGATTAAAACACTCGAGGATATGATTATGATCATATAAAGTACCACACCCAAAAAAATTAAACAAATTAAGTTGCCATAACATTCTCCCAACAAAACTACACTATGTGTATAGTTATATTCTACATCCAGGTTCATCAAAGTTCAAACTCCAATTTTATTGTCTATGTCCCTTCCAGAATCTTACATTGTCCATGGTTTCACACAAAAATAAGGGTATGAAAGAGGGTGGAAGGGAAAAAGTGGATTAGGATCTGGTGTAATACATAAGGTATTACATCGGTGCAATTCACTCTACTAAGTCTCACAAAATTTTTTTTACTTTTTACATTTTTAAGTTTACTTTTTACTTTAAATTTTTTCTTAATTTTTTTAATCAATGGTTGAGATTAAAAGTTACGTTTTACAACTATCAATCTCAACCTTCTATAAAAATTGCATTAGGTGCAATACCCAAGTATTGCACCCGATCTCAATCCGGAAAAAGTAAGATGCACGGCTTCCCAACTCATTTCTTTAATTGCTTGTCACACAAAATTTTGGATAATGATGCAAAAGGGATCAGCTTTCAATGATTGGTATGCAAAATAAAGACCGCAAATAGCCTTGAACCTACTCTAATGTACCTCTTCTTTCTGTCGCTTCATATATTATGCTACTGAGATTAACTAGTTCGGGAATTGTGGAAGGGAAATTAATTGTTGAGAGTCTTTAGACCTAGGAATCAAGTCATCAACTTTGAGAAGAAGAGATAAACTGTTAAGGCCAATAGGTCCAATTACATCATTCTTTTACCTCCAACCCTACTTCTAAAAGAAACTAAAAAGAAAACCTTACTTCCCCCTTTTTTTCTTTAATCAGACATTTGGGGCAGGGGAATTTGAATATTTGATCTTTGTTGGAAACATCTAAAAGTATTAGTCGAGTACTTGAGTTACAAAACCCTTGGCACTTCTTTTCTATTAATTCTACAATCAATTGAATTCTAAATTTTCAAAAAAAAAAATTATAATGAATCATCAATAACAAATTCTAAATTAAAAAAAAAAAAATTATAATGACTCATCAATAACAAAATTACTGACTTTCTCATTATGAATATATTAAAGACTAATGTTGAACATAGTGTGTTATACTTTATAGGTGTCTTAGATTGATGGTAGGACATAGTGATTATAGAGTAGAGTATATGAATATATAAAAAAGAAAATCTTAAAAGTACTATCAATTATACTATAAAAGATTTATAAATTGACATGACAATTTAAGTGATGCAATTTAACTCGATTATATATTTAAATTACTAAAATATTTTTATTATATATATTCTTTACACAAAGAACTAGAGTTTCTATTATAAAAGTAAACATATCTTATTTTCTCTCTAAAAATGTGGTTTTGTTTGTTTAAATTTTATTATATAGTATTTAAGATCTTCTTTTCTATATATATATATATAACCTGAAGATTTTCAAAACGTGCTAGTGTGATGTGTGAAATATTAGAAAAGATGAATAGGATATTAGAACAACTGAGGCACTCTCTCTAACTAGGTTTTTGGAGAATGGAAGCTTGAATCATAAGAGGTAAAAAATAAGGTATTTATTGGGGTCTTTTTTATTTAAAGTGGACTGGACTCTTTTTCTTTTTCTTTTTTTAGAAAAGAAGAAAAAATTATTGACTTACAAGGCAAGGTTTTTTCTTATTAGTAGCCTTAGGCCTGCACCTTAAGCCTCCCCTTTCTGTAACATATAAATTAAGGGGCCAATGGCTAGTGAAGTGTCTTGCCAAGGAAACTCTTTAAGTTGACAGATTTATTTATGCTTCAAAAAACTTGCAAGACCTTAGAGCATTCACAGTAGTCGAGCTAAAAAATTAGCTATTTGACAACAAAAAAAGTTACTTTATTTATTTTACATACACACATGCTATAGTAATTGATTTATTTTAGCTTTCAACACAATAAAATAATATAAATATAACAATAAAATAAAATATCTACTACAATAAAATAATATATCCACTACACATAACCATCACAGCCACACACACAGCCAAACAGAGAATAAATATTTTTTTTTAAGCTTTATGAATATGCACTGTATCAATGAAGTTAAAAAAAAAAATAGTTTTAACTCCACTGGTGTATAGTTATTTTTATATTTTGGTGGAGCTAAAATAGCTATATAGATTTTTATCTCCCCTACTATGACTATAAGTGCTCTTAGTTGTGCGTACGTAGCCATCAGGTTGCATACGCATCTTCACGAACTAGCATAAGTAGGTTTGGCTGGCAGAGTTATGAAATGGAAGTTTTTGATGAAAATTCAAGCAGTTCTAATCCTACATCGCTAGGGAATAGCCTTGCACCCCCTTTTGACACTTTAAATGGTCTTCTAGGCTCTCTTCCCAAAACACACATATATCACTAAGAAAATATTCTTCTAGGCTCTCTTTAAATTAAAGAATTTTTACATTTGCAATTCATATGTCTCTATTTGATTGACTTTATTTATTATATTGGCTTCAAATTAAACGTCTCATTAGAATTTGCAACAACTTATTTTCTATTATGGTTTCTTGTCCCTAAACACAAGTTTTTGAATAATAACTACAACATATAAATATGGTTATATAGGTTTCTCTCATACGACGAATAGAAAGGTGAATGGAAATCCAAATACACTTATATGACACATTTATCTTGTTTTTCGAACCACTATATTCTTCTACAACCTTAAACTTGATTTTTATTTTCGTGCAATTTATTTTACTTGTGGATTATGCGCTCTTACAAATACTTTTTACCTTGACCAAAAAATTAAAAAAAAAAAAAAAAAAAAAAAAAACTTTCATGATAACGTATGACCCATTGACCCTAACCAAAAGGCAATACTTAAACTAGAGGCCAATAATTAACTAAAAAATGACCATAAATCTAAATGTCACAATTCTACGAAAACAATTAATTTAAAAAACTATTTAAACAAAAATGCATTATTTAATTAAACGAGAAGCCAATTAACTTTAAAATGATCATATATTTAAAAGTTGTAATTCATAAAAAAAAATGAAAAATAAAAAAAATTATTTGAATGGAAAATAAAAAAAAAGAATCAATATATAGATTGCATTCTTTATTTCTAACTTGTTTATTTATTGAACTATATATAAGGCATAAGGGTTTAAGTCTGAATTATTATTTTAATTATTAGTCCAGTTTTGTTTTGTTCCTTTTTAAAAAAATTAGTGGAAGAAGAATGATGGCTAAGAAATTTATCATAGTGATGATGGTTTTGGTTTTCCTTATTATTGTTAAAGTTCAATCTAAAGTTTTGGCTTTTACCACTTTTCATCACTTCCAATCCTACTCCCTCGTCCTTTCAAACTTGATACTGTGGAAAGACCATTTTTGAAATGCATTGAAGAAGAGTTTGAAAAAAATAAGGAAAGGATTGAAAGAAACACTCTAGAAAGTCCAATAAAAATCATTGCGATTTTTGGACAGTGTGTCTGATGCGCCTCTACATGACCTAATATCTTTCCAAGCTATGGAGGAAATAAGAGAATGTCTCTCGAAAGAAAATATTATTATGTATGGTGTACGAGATTGTTATCTTCAATGGTATGAAAGTAATATAAAAAAATAACTGATTTATTGGTCATGTATGGAATTCACGAGCAAGCTCTGATTTTTTATGTGGTAAGTAATTTTATAAAGACTTTCTCGTACTCTTCTGTATACAAGAATATACACATGCATAAAAATTTTAATTTCAAGCAACCAATAGCTTTTTATGGAAACAAGTCTGTAGGTTAGACCCATTTTAAATATTAGCCTAAGATTTTCCTTTAGACACACATGGACTAAGGTGTGAGAAAAGAATTCTAAATAGAGAATAATCTTTTACAAGAGATTATGTTGGAAAAGACTCATTTGAGATAGCATACTTAATTTTCATTTTGTTTAGTAGATGAGGAATGATATGAAAGTCCCATATTACAATTACGATAGGAAAGCTATATTCATAGTAGCTAAAATATGTCGTCCTAGCATGACATTTATATATTTTTCTTTTTAATATATCATAATTTATTAATTTAATGGTTAGTAGAAAATTTCTCAATAACCACAACTACATATTACTAATCTTCATCAATATGCATGCATAGACATATCACAAGCATAAAAAACTTTTATGTTTTGTTGCCTTCTTTTCAAGCATCATACATCAATTATAACTTACCATCTACTTGTCATAGTAGAGAAATGTTTTTCTATATTTTCTATATCCATTCCATTTATTGAGTTATATGTCAAATTATAATTGTACCATGGTTTCAGATACATTTGGAGGAATCTCAAGGTTGATCCAAGACATAGACTTACTAAATTAAAATTTTCAAGTGTTTCTCATTACAAATTGTGCTGTTTTGAGTTTTGTAATAATATTATCTTATATATAAATCTTAAAATCTATGTCAATTGGGCCATTTTGAACCCAAAGCCAATGTGTCATGAAAGTTGAATTTTATATATTAATTTGTCTTGTGTTCGATTATTCTATATGTTCTTTGGCCTGTGATGTTAGATACAGTTAAGAAATAAATAGTTCTTCTATTTCAAACCAATAATGTATGGATGAATATAACCACAAACTAAAAGAAATTTTCTTCATTAGGCATGAAAATTATATACTCATTTTTCAATTGTGTAACCAAGAGCGATTAACTTGGTTTGAAATAGTATAACCAAGAGCGATTAACTTGATAAAGTTTATACTCCTTTTTTCTCTTGAGAAATTTTCTTCGTTAGGCATGAAAATCGAGTAAAATACAATTGGAGCCAAAGCATAAACTAGATGCATCAATTGGGTATTTTGCACCAACCCAATTAAAATTTGGAAAACTAGGAGAAACCTAATGGTTTAATACTAAAAAACAATGTTTAACAAGTTTGTCCAGAAAATTTGACAGCATAAACAATGAAAATGTGTGCTACATGTGCAGATGTTTCAATTTCCTTTAAGATGAATGACCATGTTTTGAAATTGAATGTCAATTGGAAAAAATGTCACAAACATATAAAAACAACATAATTATAGCTCATTTTTAGTCAAACGATGTCAGATATATGTGAGTAAGGTATCATTGCAATATTTACTAGAAAGTTTCACTTCACCTTAGCTCCCAATGAATTTCATCACCCCACTTTGTCATATGTTTTCTCCCTATCTAGTTTCAGCACATTAAATCCCTTTTTTCCTTTAGGTTTCTTCATTAAGTATGCTAGTTCCAATGCTATTAGAGTATTGCCCAAAATTACCTTACTAGCAGAAAGGCCCCTTATGATGGGGAGATGATCTTTGGGAAGAGTTGCTTAAAACATAGATGTTTATACTTTTTTAATTTTATAGAAAACGTTTTACAAACATATGGGCTTGAATTGGTTTAGTAGCCCTGGTTGCTTTAGGGGTCAGAGCCAAGAAAGTGTGATCGATTTGAGCTCCTTGAGAAAACATTGGCAATTAGATTCTCCAACTCCCTCAGTTTTTTTTTTTTTTTTTTTTTTTTTTTTGTTTGTTTGTTTGTTGTTGAGCTAAATCAACTCCCTCAGTTGATTTTGAAGAACTAAAAATATTTATGAAAATGTTCGCAAAACTCTTTGCAATCATTCTCCCCTCCCCCTTCCCCAAAAAAAGAAACTTATTTGTATCTGATCTCAAGTAATTGACAGAGTTTATTCTCCTTACTAAGATGGGGAAAACATCATATTTATAGAATGATTTATAAACTAGTAACAATTGTAAATAAATTTGGTTAAATATAATTTCAATAACCTATTTAATTAATTGACATCTTAACGCCAAACAGAAATGCAATAGATTCAATCTTGTTCTAGCTTTAAAAAGTCTTGATGAATCAAAAGAAAATAAGCTTGGAATCCACCAAAAATATGACAAAACCTCATAGAAGTATTTTAGCTACAAAATTGATTGTAGCCTAAGGTTAAAATCTTACTCAATAAAATAAATATTATTATATATTTTGAAAATCTAACCGTTGAATTGCATGTTTTTTATACTCTTAATATACAGTTCAAATTTTGTGTCAATCATATATTATTTACTATATAATCTATAAACTTATATTTTATGCATAATTTTAAACTTCAAAAACTTGCAAAAAGAACAATTTATTGATGACATAACTATTGATATTTAATTTTTTATAAATTTTGCAAGTATGAAGAATATAAGAAGAATATGTCATCCAATAGTGGATTTGTCAAAATTCACCTCTAATAAAAAGATATTTAGTAAGGTTGTAACCTAAAACTATAACCAATTTTGTACATAAATTTTGTCCTTATTTCAATCTACTGAAAACCAAGCTACAAAAATACATAGTTATAAGAGGCCTATAGGGTTATGATTAGGCTTCCTTAAAATTGAAAATTACACAAACACCCTTAAATTTCTTATGACATTATAGAAGACTAAATTATCCCCAAATAAAATAGCAAAAATAAAAATCTCGTGTTTGTAGATCGTTTTGGCGATTGTGCGGCAAAGAAATTTTTCAGCCCAATTGTCGGGTTTTCCTCTTTGATAACACATCTAGTATTATCCATGTTATATTGTGCTCATTTTGTGTGGTTATGTTAATATTATGTGCTTTAATCTAGGCTTAAGCTAATTAATTAATCACTTATACAATTGGACTTGATCGTCAGGCCGATAGACTTGTCCAGTCTCCACCAAGCTTTGGGTTTCAAACTTTCAATCCAACTGTAAAGCAGCTTATTTTAAAGTAGCTAAAAGTCTAAGACTGATTTGGACTTAATGGAAGAAATTACCATTCTTTGGAATCCAGTGTCTCATGGGCCTTTGGAACACCGAACCATTACCCTACAAGCCCGAAATAATATTTCTAGTCATGGCCCAAATAATATTCTCTTGACCCGTTAGCATAAGTTACTTTCAGGTATACTTGTTACAACATTTTGGTGCTGTTACACTTAACAATCAAAAGCTTTTTGTTGGATCAAAATTTTACCAAACCCCTTGTTTGGATTATATGATTTTTATTTCTTTATTATGCTCACCAAACATTAGAAAAATTAAAGCAAGAAAACTATCTAATTTAAATAATGTTCAAGAGAATAGTTTGCTTACATTTAAAAAAAAAAAAAAAAAAAAAAAACCAATTAAAGATGTGAGTTTAGAATCGAATGGTAAAACTTTGTCAATAGATGTTAAAATTTGGCTTATATTATTAATTTTTTGAAAAAAAATTGATACGATGATCAGCTAGAGAAAATATTGATCGAATTAGATATTAGGGAGTGACATTAGTATATTAAATTGCAAAGAAAATTGTGGTAAATATAACTTACAAAGAGGACGAAGTACATAGGGTAGTGTCCATCAAAATTTGAAGAAGGCTATCCGGGCCTTGAGTGGTATAAAAGATGAGGGATTGGTACACTAGTGAACACCCCCCTAGTTGCTATTGAGAGGTGTAAACACTTTCCAGTTACTGTTATACAACCCAAGATGTTATAAATCCACTTCATCTGGGTTTGTAAACTTAAAAAATTTTGCAATGTATGAGCCGTAAGGTTGCATATATGCAACCTTACTGTTCATAGGTTTGTAATATATATATATATATATATATATATATATATTTTAATCTTGTGGTTGTGTGTAAAGAAAAAAAGAAAGTGGGAGGAGAGTACTTTTTATTATTTTATTAGGTAGTTTATATTAGGCGGAAATACCATTTTTGTCCTTACATTTTCACGCGATTCCCACTTTGGTCCCTAACTTTTTTTTTCATCGATTTTTAGTCTTTATTTTAGAAAACGCGTCTCGTTTTTGTCTCTACTGTCAGTGTCCTAACAGCAAAGTCCTAGGTGGTAGACGGAAGCTGACGTGGCACTGATGTAGCAATTAAAATATTATTAAAAAGTATTATTTGGCTTTTTTTTAAAAGCCATGTCAGAAAATTTTAAAAAATAAATTAAATTAAAAAAAAAAACTTTAAATTTAATTTAATTAAAAATTTTAATTAAAATTTTTTTGTTAATGTTCTTAGTGTTCTTCAACTTGTTCTTCATATTCTTCCCAAATCAAACCCAGCAACCAAGAACTCAAACCCATCACAAGATCACAAACCCAGCAGCCCAAGAACTCAAACCCAAATCACTAGGACATAAATGAAAACAAGAAGAAAAAATTAAATTAAATGCTAACAGGAAGAATGAAGAAACTAAGAATTCAAATCTCTAGCAAATCAAGAACTCCCAAATCAAACCCAGCAACCCAAGAACTCAAACCCAAATCTTCAGCAAATCAAACCCATAAACCCAATAAACAAACCAATCTCCAACAAACCCATAAACCTATAATCAAACCTAGATCCCAAAATCACCGCCGCCACCACCGACCAACAGATCCATTTTCAAAACCCCAGAAAATTCAAAGCCCAGAAGGAGAAGGAGAACAAGAACAAATCCAAAAAATTCATACCACTGTCACTACCAAACCTTCATACCCAAACCACTAAGATCCATACCCTTCAGTTTTGAGAGACCCATGCAAGACCTAAGATCCATACCCTTCAGTTCTGCCGAGCCACAAACCCACCAGCTAAACCAACCCAACAACCACTGAAGCCAACCTAGCCACCATCGAATCCAACCGACTCACAGCGAGCCAAGACCACCCATGGCGAGCCACGACCACCCCACCCGCGGCGACCCACGACGAGCCACGACTACCCATGAGCAAACACCAGACCATGGCGATCTGAATCCCACCCACCCAAAGCCTCCATTCTGATCTGTGCCACGCCGATCTAAGGCCCAAAAGCCAATATTGAAAGAGAGAAGCTCTCAAGGTGAGAGGAAGAGAGGAGAGAGCGTGGGAGAAAGAGAGAAACTCTGAAAGTGAGAGGAAGAGAGAGAGAGAAAGAGAGTGAGATTAAAAAATAATTTTTTGGGTTTGTTATTGTTTTGTTTTGGTTTTGAATTTTTTGGGTTTTTCAATTTTCTTAATTTTTTTTTATTTCAATTTTTTCCTTTTTTTTCATTTAGTTAAAATTTACAAATTAATTTTTTGTTTTTAAAAATGACGTGGCATTTATGGGTATTATTTTAATATTTTTAATTTATTCTGTTTGCCAGCTGTGCAATTTTCGTCTCTGATATAACGTCAAGGACAAAAACGAGATGCGTTTTCCAAAATAAGGACTAAAATCGGTGAAAAAAAAAGTTATGGACCAAAGTAGGATTCCGTGAAAATGTAGAGACGAAAATGGTATTTCCGCCTTTATATTATTTTATTGGGTTGTATGTAAAAATAAAAAATGGGATATAAGATGAGTTGTAAAATATGTTAGTAAAATAGATAAAGTAATGTTTGAGTATTTGAGATACAAAATAGGTTTTCCTTTTGCATCCTTAAATGCTAATGCTATGAGAGAGAGAGAGAGAGAGAGAGAGAGAGAGAGAGAGAGAGAGAGAGAGAGAGAGAGAGAGAGAGAGAGAGAGAGAGAGAGAGAGAGAGAAGGGTCTTGGTCCTTTTGAATAAAAATCACATTCTTTTTTTTTTTGGTTGGGCTAAGACACTAGGGGACCGTTTGGTAATGGTGATCTAGTAACGTTGTTTATATTTTTTAAAAATACATGTGGGTGAAAAAGTGTATAAAAATACGTGTAATGTTGTTTAACAAATGAAAACATGTGTTTAAACACATGTACCAAACGGGCCCTAGATCATTGGACCTGCGAACACAATCTGGCCGTTTGGGCCATTTAGTTTTGCATTTTATATGAAGGACCTAAATGCATGAATATGGTCATAGCTTTTTTTGCTTTTGGTGATGAATAATGAATACGCAAAATGTTAACTTCAAGTTAGTAATGATATGAGTCATATGACATTATATTTTTCATGCCAGGTCATTCACCAAAAGAATATGACATTATATTTTTCATAATTTTTTAACAATCCCCTAAGATAACATGTTATTATCGATTTGGAGATCGATCAATCTTGATCTTGCTTGGAGGCTTTCAAAATGGGTTTACCAAGTGATAATCAGTGTCCTTGGTCTTCATTGATATTGGCAAGTTCCATGGCAAAGTGATTGTATTTTTTTTATTGAACGCTGAGTTGTAATTTTGTGTGGGAACTTATTTTGTATTGGGTAGATGTTGATTGAAGTTGAAGTCAATATTGCAAGTTGAAGAATTTCGTTCAAGCAAAATTTCAGTGTCCAATAAACTTATCAAGCAAAATCAGTTTTTTAAAAGAAACTCTGGTGATTCGCCTGACACTTTCGAGGACCTTAGCTTGAGCAAAAACATCAGAACATGAGAGAAATCAGTTACGAATTTTTCTATAGTGCCAACCCTTTGCCAACCTATTAAGCCTAATTTCCCACAAATTTCTATACCTAGAAATTTCCATTATAAGTGTTAGAGAGCCAAGATAAATCTTAGTTCATAAACCCATTTCTCTTTACTTTCTCCCTTTCTATAAAGCCATACACTATGAGAAGAGATTGAATCATTCACACACAACATCCTTTAGAAAATTTGTGTTGTTTGAGGACTTTGGAAATCATTGGAGCCACCTAGTACATCCAAGGAGACCTAGATATTGCAATTGGACCATAATTACGGATCCGAAGCAAGAGTGGAGAAAGTACTCGCGGAGTCTGTTGCTAGTAGGAGTTCGGAGAGTTTGGATACATAGATATATGCTACTAGACTTAAGAGGGTTTTGTATGTTTTATGTATTACAACTATTTACTTTAGTGGATCATTTTCGGCAATAGAGCCACAGAGAGATTTTTTAGCTTCGTTGTTGGATTTTCCTCTTCAATAACACATCCAATGTTATCCTTATGATGTTATGTTTTTAATTTTATGTGGATATGTTGATATTATATGATTGAATCCATACTTAAACTAATCGGTTAATCACTTAAACAATTGGACTTGATGGCTAGATTAGTCCAAATTTAACTTAGCCATAATTAGGGTTAAAATTTAAAATGCTTGCTAGTTGGTAGGTTGCCTAATTGTGTTCCGAATGGCAGTAATTGATAGCACCAGGACGGTAGACATGTTGAGTCTCCACCAAGCTTTGGGTTTCAAAGTTTCAATCCAACTGAAATGCCGCCTATTTTGAAGTAGCTAAGCGTCTAAGGACAATTTGGGCTTAATATATATATATATATATTTCGAGAAAGAACATCATAAACCTCTATTAAGAAAATCCAGCTAAATCAGCTTGGATGACTAGAAAACATTGTGGTGGAACATCTTTCATCCACACAACTAAGTCTGAGATATGCACAGTATATCTGGCAGACTGTTAGGAACTTTATTACCTTCTCTCTTAACATGAGAGTAACGTAATTGATTAAAAAAACAAGAGCATCAACGTACATCATCTAGCAATGAACCACAGTAGGACAACATCTCCAAATTATCAGTCAGACTTGTCATTAGAGTTTTTAAATCCCCCTCGAGAACCATCTCCCTGATGCTGATAACAGAAGCTAACTGAATAGCTTTCTTGGCAGCCATAGTTTCAATCTCATCTGGTGTATATGCTTGCGAAATTAGTTGTGACAAAGAAGTGATAACCGATCCATCACTGTCGTGAACAACTACAATAATTCCCGAATAGTTAACCCCTGAAAAAATTATTCCATCAAAGTTTACCTTCACCAAGGTTGTCGGTGGAGGATGCCAAAGAGCTCGAGGTTGTGGACGATTGAACCAAGGATGCTGGTTGACATTAAGGAACTCTGCCAGTCATTGTTCACACTCTTGAATCAGCTGTTGCATGTTGCAACACGACAAATGCAAGTGGGTCTGACTCCTGTTGGTCCATATCGCCCATGCCATGAATGTAAACAAAACTAGCCATTGGTGATTCTACATAATCCAAGACAGCAACAACTTGAAGTCTAGAAACTATCTGGATATTCAGCAAACCTAGAAATCAGTGTTTAGCCACACTGTGTCAAGCAAAGGACACGACCAAATTGCATAGAGGGTACGCTCTTTCGTTTCACAGCATCTATTGCAGTGAGGGTTGTCAATGATAGTCCATTGCATCAAATTCTGCTTTGTTGGTAGGGAATTTTGGCAAGCTAGCCAAATAAAACTTTTTATCTTTTTTAGAACGTGGAGTGACCAAATCCCTATCCAAAGGCTTTTGTCTTGTACCTCAATTTCTTGCACTACTCGGTCTAGCCTTGCTTCATCTGCAAGTGTTTTGGCTATGAACACTACAGAGAGGTCTTTTGCTCGAATAATATCTCCAAGCTCCTTCCTTGTACGTAGGATCCCAAGCCCACAACGATTCCAAACTCTGAGATTCATGATTCTTGGCAGGTCTGATTACCAACCTTCGCCAAAATAAAATGTAAGACTCCATCGTCCCTCAAAACCTGTTTTTTTCTTGCGAGGTAATTCAGAAGGACTTTCAACCTGTGAAAAAATTCTCTTTTCTCCACTAATGTATTCACCTTTGTCTCTCCTTGTGTTTCCTGCGTTTTCCTGAGCACTGCCTTCAGTGTTTTTCCTAGCCAATCGAGTCCACATACGTTGAGTATTTAGTAACTTTGCTGCCCCTTGCTCTTCACTTGACTGACTAAATTTGAAAATTTTTAAATAAGTTTTGACTAAGATTTGATAAAAATTCAAAATTTTCAACTGAAGAAAATGTGGCTCCATCATAAGGAAGGTGAAAATTCCATTCATTTTGAAAATCATATGTTAAAATGATATTTAATTTGAACCGGTTATGATATCATAAAATCAAATATTTGACCAAACACTCGGTCAATTTTGGCTAAGTGATAGAAAATTTCTATGTTAGTAGTGACTTAGGTATTGACCATGTTCGAGTCAGGGCCAAACGATTTCATATGGAAAATGAGATGTTTTTAGAAAGGGCATCACATGTGCTTCGACTTGAGGGGCTTTGTGCAAAAAACTAAATAAATAAATAAAGATTTGTTCAAAGTCAAGAAAACATGAAAAGTGGAATTTTAATTCAAAAACTATTGAAGGTGCCACTTTCTTGCATTTATAACTCCTTAATTAGGAAGTTCTATGTTATTAAAATGATCTTTCATGTTAGCTTGCATAAGTATATATATTGTGTGGATTGACCAAGTTTTTTTTTTTTTTTTTTTTTTTTTTTTTTTTTCTGAGAATAGATTGACCAAGTTTTTAAGATGTGAATATTTATATGTCACTTGGCGAACAATGTTTTGATACTATATCATTTCGAACGAAACCCTAGCTTGGTCTCAAGTTTGGAAGGATTCCTTGAGTCAAAACCAATCATAGAATCTCCTAAGCTTGATTGGAAACCTAATATCTAAATGATATAGTTTCTACTCATTTTAGGGATGAAAATCAAGTAAAATCCAATTGGAGCCAAAGCGTAAACTAGATGCATTGATTGGGTATTTTGCACCAACTATATGAAAATTGGTAAAAGTAGGAGAAACCTAAAGATTAAATACTAAAAAACAATGTTTAAATAAGGTTTGACTTTTGTAATGATTTTATAGAAAACATTTTACAAACTTATGGGCTTGAACTGGTTTAGTAGTTCTTGTTGCTTTAGGGGTGGGAGCCAAGAAAGTGTGATGGGTTGAGCTCCTTGGGATAACATTGGTGATTAGATTCATCAACTCCTTCAATTGATTCATTTGTATCTGATCTCAAGTAATTGACGGAGTTTATCCTCCTTATTAAGAGGTGAAAAACATGTATTTAAAGAATGATTATTAAAAGAAAAAAAAATCATATTTAAATTAAGGAGTTGATGAGCCAACTTATTCCAAACAATCAAAAGCTTACTTGTTTGTGAACTTAACTAGTAATCATTATAAATAAATTTAGTTAAAAATAATTTCAATAACCTATTAATTAATTGACATCTTAATGCTAAACAGAAATGCAATAGATTCAATCTCGTTCTAGTTTTCGAAATTCTTGACGAATAAAAAAAAAATAAAAAAAAAAGCTTAGAATCCACCAAAATTTTGAGAAAACCTCAGAAAAGTATTTTATTTCAATCTACTAAAAACCAACCTACAAAAATATATATTTATAGGGGTTATAGTTAGGCTTCCTTAGAAATGAAAATTACGCAAATACTCTTAAATTTCCTCCAACATCTTAAAAGACTAAATTATTCCAAATAAAATCTTAAAAATAAAACATCTTGTAGATTGTTTTTGGCAATAGAGCCGCAAAAAGATTTTTCAACTGGTTGTCGGGTTTTTCTCTTCTTTTTTTTTTTTTTTTTAGAGAATTTCAACCTATACTATTTACTTAGAGTTTTCCTCTTTGATAACACATTCGGTGTTATCCATATGATATTGTGCTCTTAATTTTATGTGGTTATGTTGATATTATATGCTTTAATCTATGCTTAAGCTAATTGTTTAATCACTTATACAATTGGACTTGATTGCTAGGCCGGTAGAATTGTTGAGTCTCTTCCAAGGTTTGGGTTTCAAAGTTTCAATCCGATGGTAAAGCGGCCCATTTCGAAGTAGCTAAGAGTCTAAAACTAGTTTGGGCTTAATATTATAAATAACCATGCTTTGGAATCTGGTATCTCATGGGCCTTTGGAACACCGAACCTCTACCCTGCAAGCCCCAAATTATATTTCTAGTCATGGCCCAAATAATATTCTCTTGACCCATTAGTATAACATTTTGATAGTGTTACACTTAACAGTCAAAAGCTTTTTGTTGGATCAACATTTTACCAAACCCCTTGTTTGGATTTTCTGATTTCTATTTGTTTGTTATGCTCACCAAACATCAGAAAAATTGAAGCATAAAAACTATCTCATTTAAATAGTGTTCAAGAGAATAGTTTGCTTACATTTTAAAAAATCAATTAAAGATATGAATGTAGAATCGGATGTTAAAATTTGGCTTATATTAATAATGTTAGGTAAAAATTGATACGATGATCAGCTAGAGAAAATATAGATTGAATTAAATATTAGGGAGTGATATTATTATATTAAATTGCAAAGAAATTTGTGGTAAATATAACTTACAAAGAGGAAAAGTATATAGGGTAATCTCCATCAAAATTTGAAAAAGAAGTATAAGGCCTCTCAAGCAGAATGCGAGAGAGAGTCATATGAGTATGACAGTATTTTTCATGCCAGGTCATCACCAAAAGAATAGTAATGATATGACATTATATTTTTCTTATTTTTTTGCAACCTACCGACATAACATGTTATTATATATTTTATATGAATTTACTATTCATTATCTATTATTCAATAATTAAATAAAATTGTATATTACAGATTTATTGAAATAAGCTATGAAGGCTGTGCTAGACATCCATAAAAAATGTAACTTTATCATCATTGTCAATTATTTCTCATCAGCTCTCTCATAAAAAAATATTATTTTGACACAGTATAAACCTATTTTATCATTTTAACACATCATTTTACAACATACCATTTATCAGATGTTCTATATTTTAATTTTATACATTTAAATAATATTTATTACACATTAAAATAATATATTAATTACTCCTTATCCTCCTCATCCTCATTGTCAACAACAACAACGGCATAACCACCATTGCCGCAACAACGGCCACCAACAACCACTGTCACAACAACACCAACAACCACCACCGGCACAAACCCATATCCACCAACGCCACATCAAAAAAAAAAAAAAAAAAAAAAACCCAGAGAAATCGACACAAACCTACATCCACCAAACCAAACAAACCCACATCCCAAACCCACCACCGGCACAAACCCACATCCACATCCACCACCAGCACAAACCCTAGATCGGCGTGGCGAGATCGGCATGGTGAGAGGGCGATGAGAATGCCAGACAAAGACATAGAACGATGGCGTCTTCAAATCGGCGACGATGGAGTCTTCAAACGAGAAGCGATGGCGGCGACTTGATTGGTGATCGGTGGCTTGATAGGTGAGGCCGCCGTACCGTTGATTTGAGGGTGAAGGAGGGTAATCTAAAGAAGAAAGAGAGAGAACACAGGTTGGAGAGAGAGAAAACATTGAGAAGAGAGAGAAAACGTTGAATTAAATATTGAGAGGAGAGAGAAAAGGTTGAATAAAAAATTATTATTTTGAAATGGCATTTGTGTCTGTACTCTCTCATATTTGAGACGATACTGTAGCATGTTCTAAAATTATAGAACATTTAGAACACCTAATGAAGCTTGAACAATAGTGTTTGGTGTGCCAAATGTCAAATATTTGGCATTTGGCACACCTGATGAGAATGCTCTGTTATATATTAGCTTCAAGTTCTATATTATGTAACTTTCTTAAGTAACGTACTAGACCAAGAGGAGGAAGTTGGTTTGGACTATTAGATTTTGACTGATTGAGATGCAACTTGACCAATTGAATATCGTGATTTAATGAAACGTAAAATTCAGCATGCAAGCCCAAGTGATTAGGATTTTATGTTGATAACCTTAGGGTATTTAAACAAACCATAAAACACGTTCGAGTTCAATAGACATTTGGAGCTCCTCTGGTTCTGTGCCTCTTCTCACAAGGTCACTACCAGATATAATTCAACACACATTTTGAATCTCTGGTTTTGAATTTTTGCTGCAAACCAGTCTTCGCATGTGCTGGATCTAAACCTTTAAGCAGAGTCTTGAAAACGTAAACTGAAGATTCACGTTGGAATAATTTCATATCAAGGACATCCATCGATTTCAGAATTGAGTTTGGTAACTTTTATTAAGTTTATGATGAATAATATTATTTAGACTATAAACTTCTATTTGATAGTGAATTTGTTTACCTTGGGATTGATAAGGTCAAGTCCCTCCAGAGTTTTTATTGTAAAATTAGTTTGTTTCATTAGTTTTTATTTGTTTGTTTAGACCCCGAAAACCAGATTGTTTAACCTATTATATTAACCAAGTGATTATTTAGATTAATTATTTAGATTTAGGTTAAACACAAATAAATTATATTATGTAAAGCAGTAGAAAATAAATAACACCACGATATGATGACCCAAGAAAACTGATGAAACGAACCATTTCAAGGTAAAAACCTGGAGAGAATTTGAACTAACTATCCTCAAAGTAAAACAAATCCACTATAAGAGAATTGAAGTTTTTACTATCATATTTAATCCTAAATCTATTTCTACCTCATGTATTAACTTACTGACACGACTACGTGCAAGATCCGAATATACGGACTCCTTCTTTTCTTGGATTTACACCAACACAAGCCGCCTTACTTATGATTTTAAGATCTCACTTAAAGGTTTCAAATTACCATCAGTAATGATCTTGATGCAGTAACTATGTTCGATCTACCAACGCTTGATTGCAGTTCTTGCTCAGATAAATTCTTGTATACTTAAAAGGTACAAAACTTCTCAAATCTCACAAAGAGTAACACACAAGTTTTTTCAAAAGTCTAAAAAATGTAGTTAGGGTTTCCCTTTTATATGTAGAGAAGTTTAGATGAAACCCTAAACATTTTTATGGGCTTTGGCCTACTCAAAAATTTTGTAGAGAAATTATGCTTGCGATTTTCGATCAGTCGAGCTTAATTCTTGATTGGTCAAGCAAAGCAGAACCACACTTCCTTTTTCTGCAATCAATTGGACTTGAACTTTGAAACAAACACTTTTAAGTATTGCCTAAAGACCTAGACTAGACATGTTTTGTTCTCAATTTGTCAATACAATAAAAATATGATTCTAAACATTTAAACTTAAATCTTTTAGAACCTAACAGTTTTCCTAGGTCATTATATTTGTGTGTACTAATTTTTTGTTGTGTTTGATATTTATGATTGCTACTTAATCAAAGATTGTAAATAATTAATCTAATTAATCGCTTGGCTTTAAAACTAGTTAATAGCTACTCTGACAAGGTCTAAAAAATTGACATAGACAATATACAAACATTATAACGAACTGTGTAATAATAAAAAAAAAAAAAGTGTGTGCCGAAACCTCTCTCCCCAGTAGGAGTTCTCTCTTCTCGCCTAACCTCTGTCAAGCTCTTTCTCCCTGATCTCCTTGCAGGGATCTCTCTCAGGTTTATGCCTAAATCCTCTCCCTCAGCATTGATATGGACCATTCAGTTGTAGAGGGCCTTCTCAACCTCTGCCTTACCAAAGAGGAAGAGGAGGAAATAACCATCACAACTAAGAGCAGAGCAGATCTGCTTGAAGAGTGTACGCTGAGCATCATTGGTCGATTACTCACTAATAGACATCAGAATCTGAGAGCACTAAAAAGCACACTTAAATCAGCTTGGAAAATGGGTTCCGATCTGCAGATTGTGGAGGTTGGAAATAATGTTTTACAGTTTAAGTTCAGTTCGGAGTACTAGCTGCAATGGGTTGAACGAAATGGGCCTTGGAATTTCGACAACAATCTATTATTGTTGTGCAGATGGAGGAAAGGTTTGTCAGCTTCAAATATCACTTTCACTCACTCCCCCTTTTGGGTTCAAATCTGGGATTTACCCTTCGAGCACATGTCTGTGGAAGTGGGTAGAGAACTAGGCAATAGCTTGGGAAATTTTATTGAATCAGATTCAAGAACAGGGCAGTCAGACCAAGCAAAATTTATGAGGATTAGAGTGAATCTTCAACTAGATAAACCACTGAGAAGGAGGGGAAAAGTAGCAAATGTTGATGGAGAAAAATTTTGGGTCAGTTTCAAATATGAGAGGCTACCCACTTTTTGTTATCTCTGTGGTCGTTTGGGGCATGATGACAAGCATTGCCAGGAGTCCACTGACCACCAAAACACTCCTCGGCAATATGGTGAATGGCTCAGAGCATATGGAAACACAAGGGCTATGGGAGATAGATCTAGGTCCACTAGTAGCGATGGCGGCGGAGAAGGTGGGTATGATGAACAAAGCGATACTCACACTCACACTGTAGAAAGAAATTCCTCTGCCTCTGTGATGGATGATGGGTGTGGCAGCAATGACGGACCCGGAAAAAATGGAGAAAAGAATAGGAATGAATCAGAGAAGCTTAGCGCCGCTGGATCGGAGAAGAAGTTATGCGAAAAAACCCTAAAGGGATGCGATCACCTCACACGTACGAGCAAGCATGCTTCGAAAACGGCAATGGCACATGCTGAGACTTGCACTCCTCCCACAGCGCTTCCACGTGACTCCGGTTCTACAAAACAAGCAACTGATGCTCTATCACTAGTGGGCCTAAAAGCCCAAGATGAAAAGGAGCTTATGGATGTCTCTAGCCCTCTTAAGCCCACTCCTTTGCCAATAAACGTAGGAAGGGAAGAACCAGAAATCAAAACAGAAAGCACAAGCCCATTACCCCGGAAAAAAACCAAAGGCAAAAGTCCAAATTAAAAAAATGGCCAGAGAGAAAGGGAATGCTAAAGGCCCAGCCTCTAAAACTCAGTTCCCATCAGTGGGTTCTAAACGGGCAGGAAAACTTATTTTTGAGGAAGAGGAGGAGGATCTCAGAACAAAGAAAAGATGCACTGAGTCAGGTATTTCCCAACCATTTCTTAATGAGAGATCGGCGGTGGCTGCTGTGCAGCATCGCCAGGAGCAATGAATCCCCTTAGCTGGAATTGCTGGGGGCTTGGGAACCCTCGGTCAGTTAGAGCACTGCACGACATGGTGCAACGTTGGAAGCCCAAGATTGTCTTCCTCATGGAGACAAAATCGAAAGTTAAGTGTATGGAGAAAATAAAAAATAGAATCGGTTTTGCAAATGGACTCATTGTTCCCTGACAGGGCCGAAGTGGTGGTGTTGCTTTACTCTGGACACGTGAAATTAATCTGGAAATTAAAAGCTTCTCAGCGAACCACATTGATGCCATTGTTGGGGAGGCTGATAACAACTCCATTTGGAGAATCACTGGCTTTTATGGCCATCTGGAGACACACCGAAGGTATGAATCTTGGCACCTTCTCGCTTTCTTACATAGTCAATTTCAACTCCCATGGCTATGCCTGGGAGACTTTAATGAGATTCTATCAATGAATGAAAAGGCAGGAGGTTCTGTCTGTTCATAGCAACAAATGGATGGATTTAGAAATGTTGTGGATTTTTGTGGTTTCTCAGACTTAGGCTATTGTGGCACCGATTTTACTTGGTGCAACAAGCAAGAGGGCGAAAATAGAATCCAGCTGAGGCTTGACAAAGCTTTTGCCACTCCTGAGTGGTCTGAGAAATTTGATGGGATGAGAGTCTATCATCTTGTGGACTCCACCTCTGATCACTGTGCATTGCTTCTCACTGCCTCTCCGCCTCAGCGATCATATTATGTCAAATGGTTCCATTTCGAAGCTCTATGGACAAAAAATGAGGATTGCAGAGAAGTCATTGAATCTTCCTAAGGGATAGGGATTGATTTTAGCACACCAGAAGGCATTACGGAGAATTTAAAACTCTGTGCCTCAGAATTATCCAGCCGGAGCTCCTCTGTGTATGGCCACATTCCTAAGAAAATTCAGTCAAAATGAAATGCACTGAGCACCCTCATGCAACATGATAAAAATGGAGAGCTAGGTTCTGAAATCAGAATTTTACGAAGGGAGTTAAATGAGCTTCTGGATGAGGAGGAGTTGTACTGGGGTCAAAGAGCTAAAGCACATTGGCTCAAAGAAGGTGATAGAAACACAAATTTTTTTCATGCACATGCCTCGGAAAGGTGAAAGCAAAACACAATCTTGGGGATTTGGGATGAACACGGCAGATGGTGTGAGGATAAGGATAGTATTGCTCAAGCCGTCGTTGCTTATTTTGAAAAAATTTACACTACAGCTTGCCCCACTCGAGTTGAAGATGTTGTGGTGGCCATTCCCACCAAGGTGTCCGAGGATATGAATGAAAGCTTAACCCGTGTCTCCACCAGAGAAGAAGTAGCCACTGCCCTCAAGCAAATGCACCCAACCAAAGCACCTGGACCTAACGGTATGTCCGCTATTTTTATCAAAAATATTGGAATATTGTGGGAAATAGTGTAACTAACATGGTGCTAAATGTTCTCAACAACAATCTGCCTATAACCGAAATCAACAAAACCAACATCTCCTTAATCCCAAAAAAGAACAACCCCACTAAAATGACTGAATTCTGGCCTACAAGCTTATGCAACGTAATATACAAGCTCATTTCCAAAACCCTTGCCAATAGACTCAAAGCCCTCCTCTCCCTCATCATCTCAGAGAACCAAAGTCCATTCACCTCGGACCGCCTTATCACAGACAATGTTTTGGTGGCCTTTGAACTTATGCACTTCCTAAATCACAGACAATGGTAAGGAGGGCTTTATGGCAGCCAAACTCGATATGAGCAAGGCTTTCGATAGGGTTGAATGGTGTTTCATTAAGCGAGTCATGGAAAAATTGGGTTTCTGCTCTAGATGGGTGAATCTCATAATGCAATTCATCACTTCAGTCTCCTATTTAGTCCTCATTAATGGGGCTGCCATTGGAAATATCACTCCATCTAGAGGTCTTCGACAAGGAGACCCCCTCTCTCCCAGTCTCTTCCTCCTTTATGCGGAGGGCCTATTGGCCATTATTCATGAGGCAGTTAGGAACCATCTTCTCACAGGCATCTCCATTTGCAGAAGCAGTCCAAGTGTCACCCATCTTTTCTTTGCTGATGACAGCATTCTCTTCTGTAAGGCAAAGCCTGAAGAGTGCCAAGAACTCAAACAAATTCTTCAGAAGTATGAGGACACCTCAGGCCAGAAAATAAACACTGATAAATCCTCGATATTCTTTAGCCTAAACACTAACCAGAATACAAAGGAGGCAATCTTTTCCATTTTGGGGCCGATGAATGACTCAAGACACTCCAAGTATCTAGGGCTTCCATCCTTCATTGGGAGGTCAAAAAAGCAGGTCTTCTCTACTCTTAAAGAGAAAACTTGCGGGTTGGAAAGGCAAATTTTTATCTATGGGGGGCAAGGAAATTCTTATTAAGGCGGTTGCCCAAGCAATTCCCACCTACACCATGAGCTGTTTTCAGCTCCCACAAGGCCTATGTGAAGATCTTGAGAGTATGATGAGAAGCTTTTGGTGGGGCCAAAAGCATCAAGAAGCAAAGATGGCTTGGGTTGGATGGAAACAAATGTGCTTCCCAAAGTCAAGGAGGGGTTTGGGCTTCCGGAACATGCAGGCCTTTAATCTTGCTATGTTGGCAAAGCAAGCATGGAGAATAATCACAAATCCCAACTCCCTCCTTGCCCATGTCCTCAAGGCAAGATATTTCCCCACCAGTGACATCCTTAGTGCAACACTTGGCTCCTCCCCATCCTACTCTTGGAGGAGCATATTCAATAGCCTTGGGGTTATTAGAAAGGGTACCCGGTGGCATGTGGGCAGTGGAAAACAAATTCACATATGGGACGACAAATGGCTTCCTACCCCATCCACACACAAAGTTATCTCTCCTTCCATTAACCTCCCAATCTACCCAATGGTATCCTCTCTCATTGATCTGGACACAAAATGGTGGAGAGCAGATTTGATTAGAGTTGCCTTTCTCCCCTTTGAAGCTGATGCAATTCTAAAAATACCCCTCAGCCACAGTCTGCTTGATGACAAACTAATTTGGATGGGTAACAACCAGGGCGAGTTCACTGTAAAAAGTGCGTACCATTTTGCTCACTGCTTGGTAAAAGCAAAGGAAGAAGTGGAAAGCTCCGGGGGGGGACCCTTTCAAGCCTCTGTGGAAGAACTTGTGGCGCCTCAATCTTCCTGCCAAAATTAAAATTTTTGCTTGGAGGGCCTGTGTCAACGGGCTGCCAACTATGGAAAAGGTTTGTACTCGTGGCATCTCTACCAGTTATGAATGTCCTATTTGTGGTAAAGAACTAGAATCTACCCATCATGCTTTGCTCCATTGTGAATTTGCTAATCTGGTTTGGAATTACTGGTCGGATATGCCACAAATAATCCATAGTAACAAATGGACATTCAATGATTTAGCCATGTACATCCTTGCCCACAAGCCTCCCCATGATTTGGAGCTGTTCCTCACGGTTGCATGGACTATTTGGTTCAATAGAAATAAAGTCATCCATGATCACAAGTACTCTTCTCCCTCCCAGGTATGGCAGATGGCTAAAAACTCATTTGAGGAATTCAATGATGCGGCAACTTTAGATTTATTCCATCCTAGACCCTCTCACACTCACTGTTGGTCTCCTCCTCCACCGGGTGTCTTCAAAATCAATGTTGATGGGTCTTCATCTGATATTGAGGAGTCCTCCAGCATTGGAGTCATTATTAGGGACTACAAAGGCCAAACAGTTGTTGCCTTTTGCAAGCCCCTTCAGTCCCATTACACAGCTGAACTGGTAGAGGTGTTTGCATTGGAGCAAGGTATTCGGCTTGCTCAGGAGTTACAGCTCTCTCGGGTCATATTTGAAAGTGATGATCTCACAGTGATCAATGCCGTCAATGACTCTGCCTTTGGAGCTCCTCACGGACACATCATCCAGGACATCTCTCATGCTCAAACATCTTTTAGTTTCTGCTCCTTCAGGCACCTTAATCGGGCTTTTAACTTAGCAGCCCATGAGCTTGCACAATTTGCCCGTAGGAATAGATCTGTCCACTTGTGGAAAGGGGTAACCCCTTCTTTTTTAGTTCCATTTGTACAAGCTGATATGCTGCACTAACCTGCTCTGCAGGTTGCTCTATTGTACTTCCTTTTTAATTGCAATGCAATTTTATTTCCCCCTTCAAAAAAAAAAAAAAAAATAACGAACTGTGTAATCAAAATTTGTCATTGGTTTTTTTTTTGGAGATAAAAAATAATAGTGACTTTTTTAAATGAATTCCATGCTTATGTCGGAAGTTTCGTAACTTGGGTGACCTACCAGAATGATGATGACTTTAATACCCTTCAAGTGGCATGGCAGTAAACACGTGTGAGATCATACACCCATACATGTCACTTACAATTTTTGTTCTCATGTTTCTTGGAGTGTGTTTTGAATACTTGGAGAGCTATATTTTGTACACCTAGAGTTAAGGTTAATCAAGTTATCACAAAGCATCATCCAGTGATCAAAACTTGAAGATTATTCAAGATTTAGTGATCCAAATGAAGTTATGTTGTCACAATTAGGGGTGTTAGCGAGGCGATGCAATTTTGGGTTATTTTTAGCACTGCATTTTGCAGTGCGATTTAGCCAAAATCATAACTGCACAGCATCTCATTTTTGCGGTCACATATGTTGTGCATTATTGTGTATAGTTTAGCCAAAATCATAACTGCACCACACCTCATTTTTGCGGTCACATGTGCGGTGCGGTGTATAAGATGTGATTTGAACGGTTTAAAGTCGGTACATTTTTCAAATTTTGGGCTTTTCTTGCTCAGCCTAAAATTGATTATTCCCTTTTATTTTGGGCAAATAAGTTTTAAACTATCGAGCTATTTTTTTTTTTTTTTTTAATAAATTTTGGGTTGGTTTTCCTAATCAACTCTTGCTATGTTAGTTTGGACCAGCCTAAAGGCATAGTTTTCAGAACCAGACCGGACTGGGAGGTCGAACAGTGAAAACTGGGAATTGGGATGAAAACCGGTTTTTTAAGCCTAAAGAACCATATTTTTAGTTAATTCCATGAACCCCTAAAACCAAGGTTGGACCGCACGAATTGGTGGCAAGAACTGTGCAGTCCAACCCTTAGCAATTTTTTTTTTTTTTTTTTTTTTTTTTTTTTTTTTTTTTTTTTTTTATAAAAACAACTTAATACAATTTTATTCTACTTAATTAAATTATCCATCTCTTACAAGGAATAAAAAAAAAATTATAATTAAAATCTTTCAAAGATATTCAACTTTACTTCAAAAATTAATCATAATTTTTAATGTTTTCATGGTTATTATTTTATTTTATTAACTTTATTATTTAATTATTAAATATATGCTTGAAAATCATTAAATTTCCCTCACATATATAGATATATTAGTCAATTTTGCTAGTTTTATAAATTTAATATCTATATTTAGGCTTTAATTAATTATTAAATTATTATGTCGTCATCACGGTTCGACTCCGGTTCGACCTCAAAAACCTTGAACCTCTCCCTTTTACGGTTCAATGAACGGTCCAGGTCTGAAAACCTTACCTAAAGCCTGTTTTCAAGAACTATAATACACATGGTATATAACAAGTATACTTTTTTTTTTTTCTTTTTGAAAACTAGGGATATTAAACTATTAATAATATATTTAATATTAAAAAAATAAATATATTAATATATAAACAGGGTGCGGTGCGGTGCGGTTTGTGTGGTTTTCTATTATTATAAAACTGCAAACTATACTACACTATGCAGTGCAGTGCAGTTATGCCATTTTGTAGGCACTTTTAGTTCGATTTTTACTATTTGTGCGATTTAGTGAACACTCTTAGTCACAACACAATCAAGCTGTTGTGAAGAAGTTTCAAGAAGGTTCTTGAAGTGGTGGGTGGTTCACATTGAACAAAGTCCACAGTAAAAGAGTCTACGGTTTTGGAGTTGCATGTGAGGTATCAAAAGATGTAGCATAAAATCTATTAAATATTTTCATTCTAGTATAGTGGATTAGTTTCTATGGGGTTGGTGGATAAACCCTCAAAGAATTTGTCCTGTCTAGGGTTTTCTTTTTTCACCATATCATGTTCCTTATTTACTTTCTACTATTTATTATTTGCAATATGGTTTGTGAATGGTGAACCCCTAACCTATTCATCAAGCATAATTGAGCAATCAATCAAGTAGGCTTTAAAAGTGGTTAATTGGCACCAGTTGGATCTAAATTTGTCAACAAATTACATAATAATTGTTACAGAATAGTTACCAAGGGACCTTGCTTTAAGAATGTAATGCCACTTAATTTATGACGTCTCTCCACTAAAAGTATTTCTTTAGGGTACTGTTTGTACTCTATAGCTTTTGGCTATATTAAGCATTCATTCAAAGAACTATTACTACAAAAGTATTATATTTCAACTTACTTGATTGGATTTGTTAATTCTATTGGCTTCAAATTAAAAGTCATATTTGTGGGCGCACTAACCTGCATTTGAGGGTTGCATGGTCCGTTTTCTTTTTTATTTGAGAGTCACCACCTAGTTTAGGTCCACAAACTAAAATTGGCATCTACTTACTAAAGTCTAAATCCGGAGTTAAGGTATGAGAATGGGAAGGGAAGGTGTTACACACCCAACCCTACCCGATTCGTGAGCCAGCCCTTACTAATATTGCTAGGCCATATTTAAGTAAAAAGATTATTAACAAAGCCCAAAGTCTAATCATGCATTTATAAAAATTAAAACAAATAAGGAAAATATCAAATTACACCAAAAGGAAACAAATTCAAATCAAACATCAATCAAATATATCATGTCAAATATCAATTAATTAAACATCAAATCAAACAAAAATCAAATCATCCATTAAATAAGGAAACATCTATTCTAAACATGTCAAATGTAATTAAAAAGGAAAACTCAAAAAAAAAAAAAAAATTTATGGCAAATCAATTAATCATATTCTAACATAATTAGAGTCAAACAAAATAAAGTAAACATGAAAAATACCAAAGTATTCAGATCAAACAATCAAAACATGGATTTAGCATTTTTTTGTGTCAAGTTGTGTAGGCATGTAGGAGGTTGTGTACACACCTTTAACCATGCGAATGCATATTGATAGGGATGGCAATTTTTACCTGACCCGCGGGTACCCGGCCCGGCCCGACCCTAATGGGCCAAGTTTTACCCGGTTCAATTAGGAATAGGGTCGGGTATGGGTTTTAAAAAAAAAAAACCCAAAGCGGGTCCGGGTTTTATAAAAAAAATCCGAGACCCGACCCGAAACCCGACTCGGTTAAAAACCCAGTAAACTAAAATTACAAAAATACCCTATATATATATATATATATATATATATATATATTCATATATTCTAACCCTAATCCCTCATTTTTCACTCTTCAGCAACCTCACTCTCCTCACATCACTCTCCTCTCCCACTCGGCTGCTCTCACTCCCTCTCACTCTCCTCACATCACTCTGCTCTCCCCAACCTCTGATCTCTGTCACCACCGGCCATCACGTGCACAGGATCAGGTTGTTTTCTCTCTTTCTCTCAATCTTAGCTCACACGGTCTCACTCACTCACTTTCAAGCAACACCGCCCAAGCAGCGCCGCCCAAGATCTCAGCCTCTCACCGCCGTTCCAAGCATTCACCAATACCGATGTGTTCTCACTCACTCTTAATCTCATCGCCGGCCCAAGTTCTCAACACCAATCTACTTCTCTCAATTTTTTTTTAATGTTTTTTTTTTTTTAATATGAGTCTCTGAGAATATGAGATGTTTGTTTCAATTTTTTTGTTTGGTGTTTCTACTTAAACTATGGACTTCAACAGAAGGGTTGTGCAGCTTGTGCTACTTCTAGTTTAAAGACTTGAAATTTTGAGACTTTGTGGTGTACCTGTAATATATTGTGGAAGAAGTTGTGTATTTTTTTGTTTTGTGATTGTTGTAAATGCAATGCCTAAACGGAGATGGGAGACAAAAATGAATTTGGGCTTCGTTCAAAAAAAAATTTTGGTTGGGCCACGATTTGGGCCGTGGGCTAAACGAGGCCCGTGGGGCCCGGCGGGGCGAGTTTGGGCCCCGGGAAAAAAACCCTATTAATAATCAGGCTGGGTTTGGGTTGCAGGTCCAGACCTGCGAGTCAGGTCCGGATATGTAAAAACCCAACTTGAACCCGACCCGTTGCCATTTCTACATATTGATACAGAAACACGATTCTAGATCGTTTTCCATATTCAAACAGATTATCACATTTTCACATATATAAATTTAGCCCTTAATTAATACATGGTAAGACAACAAATCAATTCATATCCTAAAAATGTATTGGATCTAAGTCTACCAAGAACAAAACGTGTTCATCAAATCATATACCTAGTCATGTTCATCAATTCATATATCTTATCATTCAACTCTTCATTCAAAACAAACATATATGAATTAAAAAAAAAAAAAAAAAAAAAAAAAAAAAAAAAAAAAGATAAAAACAAATCCTAAACATGTTAAAGATCTAAAACTAATCAAGAACACACAAAAATGAATCATAAATATCCAAGTTAAGGAAGAGCCATGGAAGAGACTCACCTAGTTTATGGATCATAAGTTTGTAGAGATTTGACCGACCCCTCAGTGTCTACCCAATAGCATTCAATGAGATTCATAGGAAATCAAAGAGTTCAATAAGTATTAGTAATCACAACCTAAATAACAAAATATTCTTAAAAGCTTTGAAAAAGATTTTAAAAAGAAATTGGAAAATAGTTTCTGCCCTAATAAGCATTAAAGAGAGGTTTTATAGATCCAAAACGTTTTTGCATAAAGATATTAATAACACAAAGATTTATTGCGATATTCATATATAAAACTCTCTCTCTACAAAACTATCTCATAAGGTTTTGAAAATGACTTTTATCTCTTAATTGAAAGTAGTTTCTACCCTAATCTAATAGAGAGGGAGAGGTTTTTAAGAGCTAAGAAAAATGTGCAAACTTTTGTTGTGTGAAGATTGAAAAGGGTTTTTGGAAGAGCGGTGGTGAAAAGACTCTTTCTCTCAAGTTAGGGTTTTAAGTTGGAGGCATAAGGTTGTATTTATATGCTTAAACTAAGGTTTTCAGACATATTTAAAGGGTTTTGAACATTCCTAAGAGTCTATGGGTCAGCCCCTATCAAAGATTAAGTGTTGGGGGCCCAAAATTGAATTTCTGGGCTGCCAAAAGTGAAGGTGCGTGTGCACCCTTGAAGGATGCAAAATTTTGCTTCCTAAGAAACCCTAATTTTGATTGCATTGATGGCCTAACATCAAATGGCCATAACTCACTCATTTTAAATGCAAATTACACAAAATTTATGTTCAAATTGAAGTCCAAGATGTCTAATTTCCAGTGAAAGAAATTATAATAAAAATTCTTTGTGAATTAAAAGTTATTGTTAGGTTAAGATAGCTTGACCCCAGTTAATTAATTAAATTGCCCAAGTTGATTAATTAGGCTAAATTTCATGCAAATCATGGAGACACCAGCAAATCACCAAATAAACTAAATATAGCGAAAATTAAATTGACATGGTGATTTGTTGACAAATGAAGAAAATCTCTTGCAAAACAAAAACCTCACCCAGTGAATTTAAGATCACTACTCCCAACAATCCACTAATCACTAATCAAGCGGTTACAAGTATGAGGAATCTTACCACTGCCCTGGCCTATCCCAAAATACTAACCTCCAGTTAAACCTTCGTTCCTATACCTAATTGGACTTGATCTTGTAGTAGCCTTCTTTCCTTTGTTTCACAAATTTCTAATCTGTGACTGACTCCTTTGCACGAATCCCAGTACGTGACTAACTCCAGCAATTTGAATGATTGTTGTTGGTTGCAAAGTTCTTCACTTTATATATGATGAAGATCAAGAAGCACTTGGTTACAAAACCCTATGGCATACAAACACAGTAGCTTCTCACAAAAAAAAAAAAAAAACTTTTTAATCTCTGCATTCATGTGTGGCAACTCTTAAAATTAGCCTTATATATGTCTAGGGTTGTGAGAAAAGAAACCCTCAACAAATACATCAGCATGGGCTAAATTTCAGATCTGGAAATTCTAAAATCGTAATTCTCGATAAACCAAGCCTATGTCAAGCTTCCCATTTAGTCTCGATAGTAGCTATCTCTCGAGCTTTAATAAGACAACTTTTCTTCGCTTGTTTTTTAGTTCAATCTTCATATTTTTTATACTAACACTTGATATGTTTGAACAACATATTTCTTGATGTATTAAACTCAACTTATATCTACCTAATTATAAGTAAAGTGCGTTTTGTCAAAGGAGTAGTCAATGACATAAAAAATATGACTCTAATAGTTATGATCAAAACAGTGAGCAAAGATCATTTTCAGCATTATTTTTAAAGCGATTTACTACATTTTTGAGTTGTGATTACTTCCAAACTGTATATTTTTAGACCCCTTAAAACACAAGTTGTTTAACCTAGTTATTTAGCCAAGTGATTAATTAGATAAATTATTCAAATTTAGGTTAACACAATAAAATCATATCATGCAAATAATGCATAAATATAAATAACACACGATATGATAACCCAAGAAAATCAAACCGGTAAAAAACTTGGAAGAATTTAACCTAGCTATCCTCAAGATAAAACATATCCATTATGAAATAATTAAAGTTTGTACAATAAGACTTAGACCACTAACATCCTATTGCTACCTCGAGTAGAAAACTTACTACCACAACCACGTGACAGCTCCGAATCTACGGACTACTTCTTTCTTTGATCCACTGCAACCACAAGTTCTCCTACTTATGACTTTGAGACTCCATTCAAAGGTTTCAGATCTTCTTTAAGTTTGATAGAAATTTAGACCCTTTAAAACAACAATTGGATTAACCTAGTTAATTAGTCAAGTGACTAACTTAGTCAGTTTCAGCAATTCTAAGTTATCACAAACAAACAATCATATCAAAAGTATAAAGCAGCGAAAATATAAAAGACACAATGATATGATGACCCAGGAAACCACACGGTAAAATCCTGGGAAGGATTTGACCTAGCTATCCTCAAGGTAAACCTGAATCCACTATGCGAAAGAATCGAAGTTCATACAAAAGGACTTACAAACTCTCCGCTTGACTTCCTAATGCTACCCACCAGTAGAACTTACTGACATGACCATGTGCAAGCTCCGAATCCACGGACTCCTTCTTTCTTGGATTCTCTAATCAAGATACAAGCACCCCCGCTTGTTTTCCTTTAAGCTCTAACAGCAACAACCTTGTTGATCATCAAGATGTAGATAATATCTCTACCTTGAAAACCCTAAGCTTTGTGTAAAGGAAAGCTCCTCTAGATCTCACAAAAGATTTACACAAAACAGCAAAGTATGAGCAACAACTCAACTGGAGCAACTCTAAAAACGTGGCTAGGGTTTTTCTTTATATACCTAGGGTAAAAACAGAAAACCCAAAACGTTTAATCAGTTAGGGCTGAGCTGAAATATTCTGCAGAAAAACATTCTGCCCGAGATTCGATCGATCGAGTCTTTCCTTCGATCGATCGAGCCAGGCCAAAATGCACCAATGCATCTGCAGCCACTCGATTCCAACTTTACATGAAAAACCCAACTTTGAGCAAGTCTAAACAAGACTAAACAACCTGTTTTGATCATGATTTGCTAACAATACAAATTAGAGTTCTAAATACATAAAATTCTAAATCTTTAGAACCTAACAAACTACCCCTTTGGCAATCTGTGACAAAACACAGACACTAAGCTCAAAATTTACAATTAAAAAAAAAAAAACCTTAACAAAATAATGCTCATAAACCAAAATTCAATCCTAACTACTATCCATCAATTGCAAGTGTAGACAGCAACTCAATTGAATCAACCTGTTTATTCCTGAAATACTCAAGAAACCCATAAATGCACGTGTGACAAAAAATAGTATATAAACAGGTATAACATTCTTGTATGATTCACACAACACACAATAAAGACATATATCAAATGAATAACTCATAAAATATAAATCAATAAACAGTGAATCCAAAGCAACAAGAATCACAAAGAAAACATGTATATCAATCAATGTTACTCCCCCTAACATGGATATCCCCAAAAAGAAACGATATGCATGGTGAAGCGCCTAAATACAATCTAACAGCTCCACAAGCTCCTCAAAACAACAAAAACTCTTCCTAACTACAAAACTCCTCTACAAACACTACTCCCCCTTTTTGTGACGGAATGCCAAAGGGCAATCACAATCCATCATCAAAAAGAGGTGGTGAGGGAGACCGAAGGTGTGCCAGATCAGCTCGCAATGCACGGATGTCATCAAGCAAGTCCACCAAAATCTGATCATAAGCCGCCTGAACGGTCATGACAGTCTCCAAAGTACGACGGATATCAAAGTCATCCGATGGAGGTGGTGGAACAACAGCAGCAGCATCAGGATCAGGAACAGCCTCACCAGAAGGACTTGTAGAAGAAGAGGGAGAAGGTGCGAACCCAGAAAGTGTAGACCTAGGGTGTTTAAAGCCAGCTCAAAGATGAACAGCCCTCTTTCTAAGAAAAGACGCACCTATAGGACCAATGACATGCACAGGCTCAAAGGAGGGGAAACCATTAAGATCAAGATAAAGAAGAATCTTATGAATAAAAATAGGATGAACAAGGGCATGAGAAGAAGATGAACTCCTATATACTTCGTTCAAAGAACGAAGGAACAAATGGGGAAAACTGATAGGAGCATCGGTAACTAGAGCGTACAAAAATACACACATCTCGAGAAGAATGGTGTGCAGATGAGAGATGGGCCAAAAGCAGTGACACGCTATCCTAAAGAAAAGATAGTATAGCTTAGAAAGCTCAGCAGTGGTGATCCTAGGATCAGAACCCCACTGGATAGATGACCCAGTGATGTAAGACATAACATCACTCAAAAGTGGAGACTCATCATAAGGGTAGACAGGGTGCTGGACCAAAGGTACCCCTAGAGCATCAGCCACTACTGTAGGAGTAATGGTGTACTCTACGCATTGTATCCAACTCTTTACTAAAGTGTTGGAATCATAGACGCGGATCGAGATGTTCGAGTAGAACTTTCGAATCAAGGTAGCAGGTGGAGGAGGATCAGAAATATCCACCAAGGGTAGCCAGCCCCTACGCTCTAAGTCTACCCTAATGGCAGGATCCAACTCATCTAGAATGACAAAACGCTCAGACCAAATCTTACGCTTAAGGTTCAGCTTCTCAAAGATCTCCTGGTTTTTCTCACTCGGAAATTTCTCACGGTCAAAGGACGAAGGGGAAAGAGTAGGTGAAGGGACAGACCTATGAGCCGTAGTTTTCTAGGCATGATGCTAAGGAAAGGACAGAGACACAAGAGAAAACCAAAAGAGAAACAAATAAAAACCAAGGGCAGACTACAAGTTAGCACCAAAAAAATATAAAAAAACTATATGATGCATGAATAGTTAAAATGCCATGATGCATGTACTAATGCAGTAAACAATGTTCAATTTTAAGTTCAATTTCACAAAATTGGCTTGAGCATAGAGTTTCTAACCAAAAACCCCAAAAATTTGAAAACCACTTGTAAAATTTTGAAGCACATTGATGAATTAAGCATTACAAAATACAATCCATAGATGATAATGCCTAATTTCATCCAATCAACAAGCCAATTTTATCAAATTCAACCTAATTGAACAAAATCCCCAATTCGGAACAATTATAAACCCTAGAATTGTCAATTTTCCACAAAACCCAAAATTGATCAAATTAAACTATCAAGAACATGTTTATAGCTTGTCCGTATAAAAACCCATTGATCAATTTCACAAAATTGGGCTTGAAACATCAAAAATCCCGAAAAGAAAGAGGTCCGAAAATATGAGATAAAATGCATGAAAAATGCAAGTAAACTCAAAAATGAGGGGCAAAAGAGACTTACCGACTTGAGGAAAGAGAATTCTTGCAAAAATTTTGGAGGAAAACGACAAAAAATCGCTGTAGATCCTTGCCTAGTCGGAGAGAGAAAAGAAAGTTTGAAAAAGACTTTTTGAAAAAGGAGTGGAATCAGTTAAAGAGTACTATTTAAAAAACCTGATTCACGACTTTCGATTGATCGAAAATTACATTCGATCGATCGAATCACTCCGAAAGTTTTAAAAAGAATTTTAAATGTTTTCGATCGATCGAAAAACAGAATGGATCGATCGAAACAGGCAGTGGATCACAATATTTTGAGAAAAATTTCAGTTTTGAAAAACTCAACCCAATTTTTGAAAATAACTCCTCAAAGCATTAAAAACAATGAAACACAATGCATGAGTATGAGATGAAATGGAATGCCTTTTCAAAAAACCCAAATTTGTAATCCCAGATTCTCCGAGGTAAAGTTTCAGCCAGTTCTTCCTTTAAATTCACAAGTAAAAAAAAATGTTTTGCATAAACTCAAGATATTTTTCAAACTTGGTTGGTCAGACCAAAAACACACACAATAACATGTACAGTGTTTAGCAAAGAGTAACTTGTGTAGTGTGTGCAAACTAGCAAAAACTTGAGATACATGTGAGGTGATATGAGAATAGAAATCAATCACAAAGTCTACAAAATTTATTACACAGAATTTAAAAGAGACTATCACATAAAGAGTTATAGGATCTAACTCCCACATCTCCTAGAACAAAAGCTTGCAATCATGTAAGTTTCTTATATTTTTGCCTTATAGTTATGTGAGATGGCATCAAGCCTAATAATACACACCAATTTTAATTATGTGAGATAGCATCAAGCCTAATAATACACACCAATTTTAAGCATTAAGCAATTAAGCCGAGGCATCACCTTATGTTCTTTTTGTGCATGTGCTACACTTTCTCAAGCACAGAATTTTATGATATGCACTAAGATGTTCATGATTGGCTAGTGAACAGTGGTGAGATGATTATTTATGCCTTTCTCGAAAGGATCAAGTCCGACAGTCAAATAACATGTGACTTCAAGATCAAGACAAAGTGATCAAAAACCATAAACATCTTTCCCACACAACATGCACTACAAAACTTCAACTAGTCAAGTGCAATAAATAAGCTCATCAATGCTAAACAAGGTACATAAGACATGTTATGTGTAAATAAATTAACCAACCTTGTTTTCAAAAACCAAGAAACATAGTGCTTAACATATTTTGCTTTTCTCTTCTTCTTTTTTTTCTTTTTTTTTTTTTTAATTATTATAAGATAAAACAAATAAATCCTAGAATGAAATGCAAGTCCTAGAACAAAGAAAAACACAAAAAACCAAATAACAATAGTCACAAAGGAATAAGCAATGAAGCACAAGGACCATGTCAGAAAGACTCAATTAGGTTGAGTCTTTTGCATCCAAAACCTTTTAGATGCACCATGAGCATTGGAGTTCTTATTCACATTAGCATGATTTCCAACTCCAGGATTGGAATAAAGGTTCAACGCCTTTACCAATTCACCAATGAGTGCCATAGGATCTTGTATTTGAGGCACAGGCACCTTTGGTTTGTTTGCTCTCTTAGCAGCTTGAAGCTTGTAACATTTAGGACGAATGTGTCCAGACTTTCCACAATAGTGACAAACCCAAGCAAGTTTACCATATATCTTTTCCTTAGAATGGGTAGAATCCTTAGGTTTAGACTCTCCTAGATCAACCCTAATCTTTCTAGGTGGTGAAACTTCTATAGGTTTAACAACCTCACTTACAGAGGGCTTAACAGTTTCACTCACAACTTCACTCGCAGAAGGTTCAGAAGAAGATGAAGGAACAAAGTTTGTGAAATGTGGTGCAAAATCAAAGATGCTTTCAACATATCCTAAACCAGATTTATCAGAAGGATACTTTTGAACATTCAACATGTGATCAAGTTTAGAACTAGCAAATCTAGCAACAGATAAATCATGTTCTAAAGTTTTAACTTTATCAAGTAAGAGCATGTTTTCAGATTTAACATTGTTCAAAAGATCATTAGCATCAAACAAGTTAACAAGCAAATTCTTCTTTTCAAGCTCAAGAGATTCAATTTTCTTCAGACCAAGTTCAACATTCATAGCATTCTTTGCAGTAATTTTGCAAAGTTTATTGTAGGTCTCTTGAAGATATGCATCCTCTGAGAGTTCCCTATCAGAAGGGTTCTCTTCAACAGATATGCTTTCATTTACTACAGCAGTAGCAGTGAAAGCAATGAAGTTTCCATCCTCGTCACATCCAGACTCATCATCAGAAACCTTATTATCACTAAGGGTTACAGCCATAACTTTACCCTTAGATCTCAAGAATGTATAACATTCAAATTTCACATGACCATACCCTTGACAGCCAAAACACTAAGCACCCAAAGGATTGTTTGAAGATTAACCAACTTTTTCTCTAGATTTTTCAAAATTATTAACCCTAGTGGGATCATTCTTCCTAAAGTTTCTAGGTTCAACAGCGTTTGTACCTCTTGCCTTTCTATTGTTATTCCTCTGAAAATTTCTAAAGTTCTTGGCAAGATAGACAATCTCTATAGCAGAGAGCTCATCATCAAATCCACCAGCATCAACATCATCGATTGACTTAAGAGCCATTGATTTGAATTTGTTCACTTTGGGTAGGTCAGACTCATAAGACTGAAGATATCCTACAAGCTCATCAACAGGGATGGTGTCCACATCCTTGCTCTCAGTAATGGCAGTCACTTTGGGTCTAAAGTCTTCAGTTAAAGATCTAAGAATCTTCCTAACAATTTTAGGTTGATCATAAATTTCACCCAAATTAAAAGCAGAATTAACAATATCATTTAATTTAGCATAAAATTCATCAAAAGATTCATCATCAGACATTCTAATGGTTTCAAATCTAGAAGTCAATTGCTGAAGTTTATTAATCTTTACTGCCTTTGTGCCTTCATGCACAGTTTGAAGGATTTTCCAAGCAGTGTGAGCAACCTCAACATTAGAGATTCTCTTAAATTCCTCCATAGAAACAGCATTGAATATGGCATTCATAACTTTGTTATTGAAGCCTGCTGCTTCTTTTTCAAAAGTTTGCCACTCACTCATAGGAGTAGTGGGCTTCTGCTATCCGTATTTAACGGAATTCCAAACCTTCACATCAATAGATTTCTAGAATGTTTTCATCCTTACTTTTCAATAAGCATAGTTATTCCTATCAAAGTGAGGAGGAACAACAAGAGAGTGTCCATGCTCCATGACAACAGGGGTCAAGGATCAGCTCAGAGATCAAAAAATCTCTAACAAAAGAGCTACCCGCTCTGATACCACTTGATAGAAATTTAGACCCCTTAAACCAACAATTGGATTAACCTAGTTAATTAGCCAAGTGATTAACTTAGTCAATTTCATCAATTCTAAGTTATCACAAACAAACAATTATATCAAAAGTATAAAACAGCGAAAATATAAAAAACACAATGATATAATGACCTAGGAAACCACACGGTAAAAACTTGGGGAGGATTTGACCTAGCTATCCTCAAGGTAAACCTAAATCCACTATGCGAAAGAATCGAAGTTTATACAAAAGGACTTACAAGCTCCCCACTTGACTTCTTAATGCTACCCACCAGTAGAACTTACTAACACGACCATGTGCAAGCTCCGAATCCACAGACTCCTTCTTTCTTGAATTCTCCAATCAAGATACAAGCACCCCCGCTTGTTTTCCTTTAAGCTCTAATAGCAGCAACCTTGTTGATCATCAAGATGTAGATAATATCTGTACCTTGAAAACCCTAAAATTTGTGTAAAGGAAAGCTCCTCTAGATCTCACAAGAGATTTACACAAAACAGCAAAGTATGAGCAACAACTCAACTAGAGCAACTCTAAAAATGTGGCTAGGGTTTTTCTTTATATACCTAGGGTAAAAACAGAAAACCCAAAACGTTTAATGAGTTTGGGCTGAGTTGAAATATTCTGCAGAAAAACATTCTGCTTGAGATTCGATCGATCGAGTCTTTCCTTCGATCGATCGAGCTAGGCCGAAATGCACCAATGCATCTACAGCCACTCGATTGCAACTTTACATAAAAGACCCAACTTTGAGCAAGCCAAAACAAGACTAAACAACCTGTTTGGATCATGGTTTGCCAACAATACAAATTAGAGTTCTAAATACATAAAATCCTAAATCTTTATAACCTAACAAAGTTCTTTATGCAGCAACTGAAGTGATCACCAAGTTCTTGACATGAATCTTGATCTTGATGACCTTGAGTGTGTGTGAAGGTAAACACCTCTAGATCTTAAAAGAGATTCAACACATAGCACATCAAAAGACCTCTAAAACATAGATATGGTTTTTCCTTTTATACTTGGAGTAAAACATAAAACCCTACACATCACATGAGCTTAGGCTGAATTGGAAATTCTGCAGAAAAATAAATCTGCACGAGATTCGATCGATCGAGTCTAATTTTCGATCAATCAAGCCTTGCAAATTAAGTCCAATAAATTCTGCAATCACTCGATTCCAATTTTACAAATAAACACACTTTGAGCAGCCTAAACCTAGACTCTAAGTTTTGATCATGGTTTGCCAACACATTACAAATTGAAATTCTAATATATTTAGTTCCTAAAGTCTTAGAACCTAACACAAACTATCAAGATAACTTCAATTACCCTTTTTTGACATATTAAGCTCATCATTGGGACCAAAGACTAAAAGATTATTAACCGGTACAAAATGAGGTATCTATAATATCATAATTTGCAACAACTCATTGTCCAATATGTTTTCTTTATCCTTAAACACAAGTTTTGAAGTAGTGACTTCAATATATGAATGGTCATATATGTTATCTTTCAATTGACGAGTAGAAAGATAATTCGAAATCCATATACACCAATATGAAGTGTTTATCATTTAAAAGTAATTTCATTTTTATGAATGTCCTTGAATTTGGAAAAAAAAATGTATAGGTTAACATAAAAATTATTATGGATACTTGTGATCCTAACCCAAAGGAAATACTTAAATTAAAGGCTAATAAATTTTAAAATGCTCATAAATTTAAAAGTCGCCATTCTTAAAAAAAAATTATTTTTTATTATAAAAGTAAATATTTTAACAAAAAAGGTGACCTTTGGATGCTGTCGTGCCCTTTGGTTATGAAGGCTGCTTAAGTCTAGGTTTATAGATGGATTCAGTCAATGAAAGTCCCTTAAACTTAATCAATATCAACAACATGAATTATTTACACTAGAAGCCAGTTAACTTAAAATGTCCATGCATATTGAAAGTTCAAATAGCGTTGAAAACACTATGAACGTTTAGACCCCCCAAACAACAAATTACCAATTCAAGCTTTATATCAAACAATGTATGTGCGGAAAATAATATCAAGTTTATAATAGAATTGATAAACAATCTAAACCATAAATAATCACAATCACAGTAGTAATTAAATGGTAAAGATAAAGGAAAAAGAGATGCAAACACAAAGACAACACACGATGTGTTATCGAAAAGGAAACTGAAGCCCTCGGTGTAAAAACTCTCTGCCGCCCTCCAGGTGGTCAATAATCCACTAGAAATTATAGTTGGGATACATGAGCAGCAATAAACCCTTCAAGCCTAATCTACCTAGGTACCTAAGCCCTCCAAGCTTCTTGCTTCAACAAGGTTGCATCGAACCTTTTTCTTCTTTAGCTTACCGGATTCCGCTATAAACCATAGCATCAACCAGTAATCATTGGTCTCTTCCAAACTGCTTCCTTTAGCACCAAAAAAACCTTCTCACAAACGTGGGTATGGTGAGAAAAGGATTTGGTCAAAAACCTCTCAATGATGTATCAATAGAGAGGAAGAGAGTAGAGGAATTTGAAGAATCTCTTGGGTGAAGATTGTGGATGGGGCAATCTTATTTTTCTCTAGGGTTTCTCTCTCAAAATTCTCTCTGGAAGCTCTCTACATTTCGTGGGAATAAAGGGTATTTATATTAGGGTGATAATGGAATGCAAAGAGTCAGTTTTTCCCAAACAGGGTATTCTGGTGACTTGACCTCGCAACTGCGTTGAGTTGCAAGTTCAAGCCGCAAGCTAACGGCTTGGCCAGCCTGGGACTTTTGTCCTGTAGTGCTACAGCTGGCGTGACTCTTCAGCTTCTGGCATGCTTGGCATGTGTGCAACTTCTGGCGACTTGCAACCCGTGAGCCACCCGTGAGATCTAGTCACAAGTCCCTACTTCTTTGCACAAACCTGAGCATTTCTTCACACTCTCTCACTTACTACTCTTACAAGATTCCCACCTAAATACAAGGTTACTAATTGCTAAAATACAAGCAAATTTAGCACGGAATAAAGCCAACAAGATGGTTGATTAAATTCAATCTTACACATATTAATGTCTTAATTATTAATCAACCCTTATTTGAATAAGAAAATTTTAAGAATCAATTCATAGATTGCATTCTTTATTTCATACATTTGATTGGTGGTGATTCTTTTCACTTTATTTACACCACATACAAAGTTACTGCCATACAAACAAAAACAGCGTAAACAAAAGGTGGTAAGCACTTACACAACCGACAATACAAAAGAGGAAAGAGTCACTAGTGACTCTCGGTTGGACCGAGGCTCAGTGTTGGTACTAGGAAAGTTATGTAGCATATAGTTTGGTTATTTGCTGTCATCAATCTCTATTCAAGTATAATGGTTGCCATGACTTTTGAGTAAATTTGTAGTGTGTTTTTATGTTAGAGTTTAGAACTCCATTTTGTGTGTCTCTAAAAAAAAAATATATATATATATATACACACACTAATTTAAGGAAGAATTTTGGATGATGCATAAACATTTTAAATTAATCATGAATATGGATTTTGATTAAAAATTTAAGTTTTTCATAAATATTTTAAATAATCTCATATTTTAGTTGAACTTTTATAATTATTAATGAATTACATAATTATTATTTCATAAACTCATAACAGTAACCAAGGAACATTTTTTAAAATAAAAAAGTGATATAATTGATATTGTCTCTTCACCAAAAGTCACCTTATTAAATAGCTCTCCAATTAATAATTTTTTTTTTTTTTTTGAACTTTGTTTAGGCAATGTTTGTACCCAAGGCCAACTCAATACAATTTAAGGTCTAAAGAGATGTTTTCAAATGGGACATTTTTTAACTTTTAATAGATAATCTTACATATCAATAGAGTGTTTAGGTGCTTTTCCTTTCTTGAGATATAAAATCATTAATTAAGTTTTTGGTACTTATATTATGCTAACATATCCTTTTTAGTTGATAATATGGCTAATTCAATTGATCTAAAGCAAGGTTATATGAATTTTTAATTTTGATAAAAACAAATTCCTACCAAAACAAGAATTACAATGGGGCTATGAGCACACTGGCCTTTCGCCACCTTTGTTGGATGGGCCCCAAGTTTGCGTCTTCACTCAGTCTTATGATCTTTGCACTTTTCTAAGTAGTACACCTTAGACAAGTGGACCAAAGACAGAGTGTTTGTGAATGCCACCTAATTTAGGTCTAAGAACCAACTAGGCCTATAAGGCCCGGAGATGGGAAGGTGTTAGGCACACAACCCCACCTCTCAACTCACTTTGTTCCATGTCGTAGTTCTATTAAGGAATCCTCCAATATTCTACTCTAATCTTGCATACTCTCTCTCTCTCTCTCTCTCTCTCTCTCTCTCAACATGTTATCTCAACCTAGCATACATCACATGGCGTACATCATCTCATACATCCATATCATCTCATTCATGGCAGCATGCATTATCATCTACAGGTTCATCATCTAATAATCACATCATGTTTGTCAAGTTCATCTCACATGTCATATGTTCAAGTCATTCAACCATGCATGTTCTCACATTGCTGGATCACCATAGCAACCATACTCAAATGCATGATTATATCAGTGCATGTTCATATTCACAAAGATATTCAAGAACCCTAATTATTCAACTAAACAAAATAAAAGTAAAAAAAATATGTTACTAACTATACAGAAACCTAAGCTTGTGATACTAAGCATAACATAAGCTAAAGTATTTATTTAAACTAGCTAAAAACAAAGAAAACATAATTCAAACAAATCTGGGTTTTCTGGGTAAGCTTGTGTGCGTACACAGACACGTGGAGTTGCATATGTAGTGATGGTCTTGTGTATGCAACCCAATCCAAAACCTAGCATGCAACAAACAATCTACAGCTACATCTATTCTAACCTAAACATGTTACCAACATAAGAAAGCAATAAAATAAATAAAGTAATAAAGCGGGAAATAAACAAAATAAACAACAAAAATATAAAAAGAAAAGAATACCTTAAAGCAAAGAAGCCTAAGGCTTGATTTTGGCCGCTCCCCTCGGTTAGTTTATAGACAAAGAAAACCCAGAAATTTAGTAAGCTTTAATTAGAAGACGTCAACTTAGACCAGAAATGGTCCCAGCCAAGAAAAATTTAATTGAAAGTGTTTTAAAAGATAAACTCTCTCTACAATCACCATTTTCATAGTGATTTTTGTGTGTTTTGGAAAAAGAGCCTAGGAAGGCATTTATCGTGTAAAAGAGAGGGGGGGGGGGGGGGGGGGGGGCAGGGCTATTCCCAATTATTATGGGATTAGCTCTACACAAATTTTCATAAAAAGCTTTCTTTACATAACTCTGCCTACCAAATCCGCTTACGCAGGCTCGAGAAGATGCGCACGCAACCTCGAGGTTGAGTACACAAGCTTCATTCTTGCATACATAGATCTAGGGTTTGCAAGTTTATTAAAGCACAAAAAGTGAAAAAGATCCTTCAACTTAAAGAGTTTCATTAGCAAGACACTTTACCAATCATTGGCTCATTAGTGATATCATCATTGAGGAATGGAAGCTTGAGTCATAAAGGGTACAAATTAAGGTATCTACAGAGATTTTTTTTTTTTTTTTTTTTAATGATGATTGGACTTGAAAGTCATTTCTCTCTTTGGCCAAGGATACCAAATTAGGAGAGAGCGAGCTTCTTGAACCCCCAACTTCCATTGATTCAACTGAAATGATTAATTCAACCGCTACTTCAATAACATCAATCGATGAAGCTGATATAGGATAGAATGAGTAGCTTATGACTTTGAAGCAATAGGATATGCCTGCCTTTTCTTTCCATTATGTATTTCAGGAGCTAGGAGTGGAGAGAAATCCCAGTAGTGGAACCTAATCCATTGACATCAGGGATGGAACAAAACCCAACTCTTATCAGATTTTCCTTTCCCTTATATTATAGTTCAAACTCACTTAAGAGCTCTTAATCAAATATGCTAAAAATATGTTACGCTATTAGGACATATGTGTTTTCACTTATTAAGAACATATGTCACTTGTAATTGGGTAGTTCTAGGTGTTTTTAATACTTCAAGAAACAAGGTTTCAAGATCAAGTGTTGAAGTCATCAAGTTTGTCCAAGAAAAACAAGCTAAAGTGTAAAATCATTAAAGCTCGACACCTGCTCAATAGCTTCTTGACACCTGCTATCTGTCGAGATTTATAAAATCAGATTTTCTGATCTGATTTCTTGGGATCCGTGAATATGTTTTTGGGTCTTCTTTTCTCCTAACCTTAAACATATAAAATGATTGTTTTAAGAGCCATCAAAATATACACAAGTTGCACAAGCATTGAGCAAACTCTGTTCAAGCAATTTGTGATTAAAGACGAAGTTCTTGACCTAGTTCATCTTCTCTAAAGAAGTTAATGTGTATTTGCACCAAAGGGTTTTGTGACCAAGCATCTTCCTGATCTTCATCGTGTAGGATGAACTGAAGAACTTTGCAGCCAACCTCTCCTTCTAAGTTGGTGTTTGAAGTCGCATACTGGGATCCGCACATTGGTTAGTCGCGTACTTGGGAGCCGTGCATCAAAAAGGGGAACTATCACTACAGATCAAGTCCAATTGGGTATTGGGGTAAGGGTTCAATTGTAGGTTGGTAAGATACTTGGAATTTCTTTACTTGTAACCGCTTGATTTGATAATAGTGGAGTTTCGGGAGTGGTGACCTGAAAATCACCCGATGAGGTTTTTGCCGCAATGGTTTTCCCCATTCGTAAATAAATCACCACGTCTTTCAATTTCCACTGCATATTTAGTTTTTAGTGATTTGTTTGTGCTTCCACATATATGCATGTTAAATTGATTAAATAATAACTTGGCTAATTAATTAATTGGTTTCATTACAAAGGGTCATTCAGTTTGTGGCCTATTAAGTGGTATCAGAGTAGGCACACTCTGATTAGGTTTAATCTTTGCTATATTGATCCATTAACCCTTGTTTGCCACGGATAGAGGACAGTCATTAATCATACCTCCTTTATTTGATGGCACTAACTATGCATACTGAAAAGTACACATGAGAGCTTTCTTACAGTCATTAGATGAGAAGGTCTGGCAAGCTGTAGAGATTGGCTGGACCAAGCCAAAAGAAGAGCCGGCCGATTGGGATGACGCCAAGATCAAGGCAGCAAACTTCAACAGTAGAGCGTTGAATGCCATATTTAGCACAGTCACCAATAAGGAGTTCAAGAAGATATCCTCTACTGAAACTGCAAAGAAAGCATGGACCATCCTCCAGACAACCTATGAGGGTACAAAGGCTGTCAATGATTCAAAACTTCAAAGGCTCACTACAAGTTTTGAAAAAATAAAGATGGAAGAGGATGAGTCGTTTGATGAGTTCTATGCCAAGCTCAAGGACATAGTAAACTCAGCCTTCAATCTTGGAGAAACCATCCTTGAACCCAAGATTGTAAGGAAGGTGCTTAGATCTCTACCCGAGAGATTTCATGTAAAGATTACTGCTATAGAGGAATCAAAGGACATTGACAAGATTCCTTTAACTAAGCTGGTTGGAAACTTGTAGACCTACGAGATAGGATTATCTAGGATTGGCAAAACGGGTAAAGGCAAGAGCATGGCCTTGAAGGCAAAGAGCAGTGATACAAATAAGTCTTCCGATGATGAAGATTCCAAAATGAAGTCCTACATTACAAGGTAGTTCAAGAAGTTTATGAAAAATGCCAATGGGAGGAGCTTCGATAAGGACCGCAGACAATCCAGTTATTTCCAGTCTAAGGTGCAAGATAGAGGGACAAATGATGCTAAGAAAGGTGGTCAATACATAGTTCCGGCAGGACTAAAATGTTTTGGATGTCATGGTTTTGGACACATGAAGCATGAATGCCTTACATATCTCAAGAGTATTAGGAAGAGTAAGGCAATTGCTACAACCTTGAGTGACACTGAGCCCGAAGATATTTCGACAATGAGGATGACAGAATCTTAAATGCCTTCACTGTCATAGTCAATCCTACTGAAGGGATTGTTGAAGAAGTGGACGAAGAAGAAGAACTGGTGGAGTCCAAATTCGAGAAGATGGATGATTAAGATGATATCTATTCAGCCTATGAGAAGCTTTACAAGCTCTCTGAGAAGCATAAGAAATTGTATAGGCTGGTCACCAAGAAGTTTAGTGATGTGGAACTTGATCGTGAAGAGTTGTCTACAAAGTTTGATGAGGCGAATCAAACTATTGGAGCACTTAGGTTTGAGAACAATTTCTTGGCTGAGAAGACCAAGAAGCTTGAAGCGGAGCTGTTTCAAGTCAGAGCTCAACTGGAGAGGACTTCAAGTGCAAAGCTTGATGAGATGCTCAGCATCCAGAAATCTGCTTTAGATCGAACAGGTTTAGGGTATGGTCTTTCTTCCTCTCATATTGCTTCTACTAGTGCTACTGTTTTTGTTTCTCCTGCTAATAACACTAATATTGAGAACACTGATGATAAAAATGAATTAGCTAATGAGAACTTAGACAATGGTAAATCTATCTTAGGAGCACCCCCTAAACAAAATAACAAAGATGTTAAAAACCCTAGGGCTAAGAAGGCTAACGCTCAAAAGCCTAAACAAAAGAAGCAGCATCTCTGTCATCATTATGGAGTTGCCAGTCATACTCGACGAAATTGCTATAAGTGGCTAGCCACTCAACAGAGTAATGGCATGATTGCGTCTGGAAGCCAGAATCAGCTTCAATCCTCTCTTACTCCTCTTGGAGATCTTCTTAAAACCCTCGTATTCCTTTTGAACTTGAACGGTTTCAATTCTTCCCCCTCACCGCCGGTTCAAGGGTTTAATCAAAGGAAAGGGTCTTCCAAGGTGTGGAAGAAAAAGGACTCTAAATGATTTTATCACTTTCTTCTCTCTTCTTGTTTTTCTTGTTTGTTGCATTGCTTGTGTGTTTTGCATTTTTGTTGAGTCAGTCTAGTTTTATACTTTGTTTTGTTTAACATGTTTTTGTGTGTTTACTTTCAGTTTTGTTTATTTTGTTTTTGATATAAAAATTTAAAAAAAAAATTGAAAAAAAATTAGAAAAATACAAAAACAGTGTGTGTTTTGTGTACTTTGGTACTTGTGTACCTTGGATAGCCAATGAAATAAAGTTTTCTAAACTTTGTATCTCTTGTAACTTAAATGAGTAAATCTATGCACAACTAAACAAGTAAGCTTTGTGGCTCTTGTTTGTGATGAGTAAGATTAAGTTATCTCTTAAACTTAACACTCGTATCACTCTTTTTGATGGGTAGAACTAGAAAATCCTAAGAGAAAGGCATAAATAACCATCTCATCACTGTTGCCTGCCAATCATAATATGACACCTGTATACTTCGACATAGCAAAAGTGCAGTCAAAGACATTCGTATGCTTCAGCATAGCAAAAGTGCGATGTCAAATACTTAACATATTGGGTATTTCTTTTCTCTCTTTTATATGCCCATGTATGGTATGCTAAAATAAAAGAAAATAAGCAAAGAAAAAAAAAAGCAAAGAAATTAAAAATGCTTTAAATATGGTTGCAAGCATGTATTCTATGAGATGTGGGAGTTATAGGATGTACCTCGAAGGTGATAGTCCCCATCAAACAGTTATGATTGTGTGTAAGTTAAAGTTATTTTCTCATATCTCAAATTATCATAATATGTATACACATGCAATCTTGTGATGTTTTTCACACACAACACGCAATATTCTTTACTACTTTTGATACATGTGTAGGTATAATGTGATTTGGCCATCATAAGTGTTTAGATGTGCTAATGTATGCTCACTAAACTGTCTTGACTTATTTTGAAAAATAAAATTGGTTAGACTTGTTTAGTGTGTGTGTGTGTGTGTTTTTAAGGATTCATGTGCTTAAAATTTTTGTTGAGAGATGATTTTGAGAGCTTAATATGTTGATTGGATCATTGGTTGAGGTACATGTTGGCTTGCATTCATATCTGTGCCTTTCTCTTCTCGAAAAATTGTTTTTAAAAGCTGGCTGGACACCTCCTCGATACCTTGTTATCTGTTGAGCTTCTCAAGCCTTGTTCTTATCGCAATCTCGACAACTCTTCGACACCTGATGGATCGATCGAGAAAGTTCCTGTCTCCTCGATACCTTCTCGATACCTTGTCGATCGATCGAGCTTATGTTCTTTGAAAATGGTTGTTGTTCCTCGATACCTCTCGACACCTCAGCTGTCGAGAATTACTGAAGCTTCTATATAAGTTTCTATCGCAATCTGCAATTCATTTTCTCAATCTCTCTTGATCTATCCGCGGCTGTTCATCTCCCCAACCTCTTTTTCTCACTCAAAATCTCCAACCCACGTGATTTTTGGCCATTCCTTGTTTCAAATCACTTGGTAAGATCTCTTTTTCCTTCCTTTTTCAATCATTTCATGTTTTGAAGTTTAGGTTTTGGGGTTTATGAAAATTTTTGGGGTTTTGCAAAATTAATGAGTTTTTCTTGAAATTTTGGATTGGGCTTTCACTCAAATGTGTTCAAAATGTCATACATTGCATTTCATGTGCATTAGAATGGTATTTTCATGCATTTAGATGTGTGTAATATTGGCAAACCATGATCAAAACAATATGTTTAGTCTTGTTATAGTGTACTCAAAGTTGTTTAATTATTGTAAAGTTGAAATCGAGAGACTGCAGATGCATTAGGGCATTTCGGTTTGACTCGATCAATCGAAGAATAGATTCGATCGATCGAAAATCGACCAGATTGCGTTTTCTGCAGAATTTCCAACTCAGCCCTAACTCATTAAACGTTTAGGGTTTTATGTTTTTACCCTAGGTATATAAGGTAAAACCCTAGCCACGTTTTTAGAGTTGCTCCAGTTGTATTGTTGCTCATACATTGCTATTTTGTGTAAATCTCTTGTGAGATCTAGAGGAGTTTTCCTTTACACAAAGCTTAGGGTTTTCAAGTTAGAGATAGTATCAATATTTTGATGATCAACTTGGTTGCTACTATTGAAGCTTAAAGAATATCAAGCGTGGGTGCTTGTAGCTGATTAAAGAATTCAATAAAGAAGGAGTCCGTGGATTCGGAGCTTGCACGTGGTCGTGTTAGTAAGTTCTACTGGTGGATAGCATTAGGAAGTCAAGCGGGGAGCTTGTAGTCCTTCTGGATGAACTTCGATTCTTTTGCATAGTGGATTCAGGTTTACCTTGAGGATAGCTAGGTTAAATCCTCCCCAGGTTTTTACCGTGTGGTTTCCTAGATGATCATATCATTGTGTCTTTTATTATTTCGCTGCTTTATTATTTTGATATGATTATTTAATTGCTTTAACCTAGAATTGCATAATTTGACTAAGTAACAACTTGGCTAATTAATCTAGGCTAACCAATCTGGTTGTTCTAAGGGGTCTAAAACTCTTCAATTTCTGTTTAACACAAGATGCCTTGATGAGTTTTGTTTAAAGTGTTTTAGAAATACAGGTTGTCAAAGTCTACTTGCCATAAACTCTCTTCTTGCAAAGTTTTTCAAGAGTTTGTGTTAGGATAGATTTTATTGTATTTAACAAGTGAGTATAAGTTGAGTGATTTATGACTTCTCTCATATGTTCATTTTTTTGTTGTGGTTTTGTCACAGATTGCCAAAGGGGGAGATTGTTAGGACATATGTGTTTTCACTTGTTAAGAACATATGTCACTTATTTATGTAAATTGGCTAATCTTTTGACAAAACGCACTCTACTTGTAATTGAGTAGTTCTAGGTATTTTTAATACTTCAAGAAATAAGGTTTCAAAATTAAGTGTTAAAGTCATTAAGTCTGTCTAAGAAAAACAAGCTGAAGTGCAAAATCATTAAAACTTGACACCTGCTCGATAGCTTCTCGACACCTGCTATCTGTCGAGATATATAAAATCAAGTTTTCTGATCTAATTTCTTGGGATCCGTGAATATGTTTTTGGGCCTTCTTTTCTCCTAACCCTAAACATATAAAAGGATTGTTTTAAGAGCCATCAAAATATACACAAGTTGCACAAGCATTGAGCAAACTCTGTTCAAGCAATTTGTGATCAAAGATAAAGTTCTTGACCTAGTTCATCTTCTCTGAAGAAGTTGCTGTGTTTTTGTACCAAAGGGTTTTGTGACTAAGCATCTTCCTGATCTTTATCATGTAGGATGAATTGAAGAACTTTGTAGCCAACCTCTCCTTCTAAGTTGGTGTTTGAAGTCGCGTACTGGGATTCGCACATTAGTTAGTCACGTACTTGGGAGCTGTGAATCAAAAGGGGGAACTGTCACTACAGATCAAGTCCAATTGGGTATTGGGGTAAGGGTTTAACTGTAGGTTGGTAAGGTACTTGGGATTCCTTTACTTGTAACCGCTTGATTTGACAATAGTGGAGTTTCGGGAGTAGTGACTTGAAAATCACCCAGTGGAGTTTTTGCCGCTAGGGTTTTCCCCATTCGTAAATAAATCACCATGTCTTTAAATTTCCGCTGCATATTTAGTTTTTGGTGATTTATTTGTGCTTCCACATATTTGCATGTTAAATTGATTCATTAATAACTTGACTAATTAATTAATTGGTTTAATCACAATGGGTCATTCAGTTTGTGGCCTATCATACGCTAAAAAAAAAAACTTTTCACTTAGAAAACGGGGGTCTTTTCTTATTAGAGGCCTTAGACCTACACCTTAAGCTGCCCCTATCTGTAACGTAGCAATTTTTGTCTTGTTGAAGCATTCACTTAAAGAATTTTTAAAATTGCAATTCATATATTTCAATTTGATTGAATTTGTTTATTATATTGGCTTCAAATTAAATTTCACATCATAATTTGCAAAAGCTAATTTTTCAATATGTTTTCTTGTCCCTAAACACAAGTTTTTGAATAATAACTACAACATATAACTATGGCTTTTTTTTTCTTTTTCTTTTTTGAGATCAAATATAACTATGATGATTCTATTGTCTTTCAAATGATGAATAGAAAGGTGATTGGTGTCTTTTGCTTAAAATTACACTATTAACTTAGTTTTGATAGGCAATATCACATAACTTTCATGTTTAATTACATGTAAATATGTGAGTTTGAAAGATTTCTCAAAAATACACCCATTAAGTGTACTTTTCTCTTGTAGGAGATTAAAACCATTAAGCTAATCATATAATATACAAACATGCAGCCAAGAGAATTCAAGGGTAAAGATTAATTGGAGCATGAATTTTGAAATGTTAAATAAGTCAAAAATGTGTGAAAATCAAAAAGGGAATAAAGAAATTCGTTCAAGCCAAAATGGAAAAATCCTGATATTGAAACATCCTACACTGTTTCAATATTTTTGCCATAACTTCTTTCACATATGTCTAATTGCCTGATTCTTGCAACCACATAAAGAAGACTCGAAGATATAAAACTTTGTCTATTTTCAAAATTTAAAAATAAAAAATAAAACTTGTAGGACAAAAGTGGGCTAGAAACTAACAGTAAATGAAATTGCGAAAATCAATGGATTTCCACCCTAAATTTAAGGGATTTTCTCTTTTGTTTTGGAGGAAGCTGAGGTTATAAAGAGGAAAAAACCCTAGAAAATTTATTTGGATCTTTGATTTTATTTTATTTTAGACGTTAGTATTGTTTTTATGGTTTTCTTTTACTTAACTAGGTGTGGCTAAATCTCTAGCCAAGGTTAGAGTTGAAACCTAATATTTTTATCATGTGTTCTTGAGATTATCTACGTGCTTTCTATAGGTTTATGATTGAATTTTTAGATTGGTTTACTCTTTGAAATCATTGCACGTTGACAAGTTTTTAAGATTTAATATCATTTTTATATATATCGAATGCTTGAAATCCTTGATTTGTTATGATTTGAGAATATATTGAATGCTTATAATCTCCCCTATAACATGTCAATTAAATAATTTGCTCAATCACTCATATTCAATCTACTTTACAAATTGTTTGAGTACTTTGTTGTTTTATCTTCCGATTAGGCAAGTTGGCTCTCTACCCTAATTGAGTTAAAAATAATCCAAGTTCATATAGTAAAATATTAAGTGGATCCATGAATCCCTAGTGTTTTTCTCCATTAATTTCTCTTGGATTTATTTTGTTATTTTCAGTTGTAGTTTCAATATTATCTTGCTCCATCTTTGGGTGGGAAAAACAAACAACCTAAGAACTGTTTTTATTTACTACTTAATAATAGAGGCTTTTACATTAGTGTCAATCATTCCGTACGGATTGACCTCGAACTCATCGAGATATTATTACTTGTGGAAAATCTGCACTTGGGTTTGCATTATTTTAATAGCAATTGGAAATCCAATTACACTTATATGACGCATTTATCATGTTTTTCAAACCACTATATTCTTGTAAGTCCTTAAAAATTGATGCTTAATTTGATGCAATTTATTTTACTAGTGGATTACTATTCATCTTTCCCTTCATCTTCCTTTATTTTGTCTCTTCATCTTTCCTTCCCTTTCCTTTTCATCTCCCCAGTACCCTCATCCTTAATATCACTATTCATCTTTCCCTTCATCTTCCTTTATTTTATTTCTTCATATTCACATCATCTTACTATAAATTTGTTATTATCTCTTCCATTCTTTGCATAGTTTTCCCTCACAAAAAGGTTATCTCTCTCTCTCTCTCTCTCTCTCTCTCTCTCTCTCTCTCAATATTTTTTGGACTATTTTTTTATTTTTCCTACATCTCTACTTTAAGTTGATAAATTTTTGTGTTCATTATAACTCTACTTTGGGTTGATGCAATTTATTTTTGTGTTTTAATTTTTTTTTTCCCTCTTTGATTGTTAAATGCTATCCTATTGTGTTATAAAAATTAAAGATAATCTATAAGAATATAATATATATATATATATATATATATATATATCAATCTATTACATAACATGATTTGGGTAGTTTGGTGTTTATTGTTATATATTTTATTTTTACCTTTTTTTTTTTCTTTTCATCTTATTTTATTCAATATTTAAAGTCAGACACATCCTCCTTATTATATTTTCCCTTATTTTTATTAAAAAAAAATTAAACACATAATATTTTATTTAAATTGAAATATATAAAATTATACTCATTTTTTAACATTTACACTTTCTCCAACCTTTCTTCTTCCTTTTACATTTTCATCTCCCCACTACCCTCGGATTCGGATCCTCTCCATTTCCCTTTGAAATTGAGAGTGTCCATTTCACGGACAGGATCTTTTTGAAAAATATCAAGGGTAAAAAATGTGACAGCTCATAACTTAACCTAATATCAATCTTAACTGTGGTTAAACACTTAAACTAGAGGACTCTTTAACTCAACCGAACAAATTTTACTAGAAAACAAAAAATAAAAATAAAACAGAAAAGGTAAAAAGAGAGAGAGAATTACAGCTCTTTTAGGAGGGAAAAGTGAAAGCAAAAGAACACATTCAAAGCTTCAAAGAACACGTTCTAAGGTTCAGAGAACAAGTTCAGAGCACATCTCTGTTTCTATCTTGCCAAAACAAAGGTATATCTGTAAAACTTGTTTATGGTTATCTTATTTGATGTTTGATTATTTTTCTGCATTTATATTGTTGTCTTGGTGAGTTTATATTATTGTTTTGGTGGCTGGATGCAAGTAAGAGTCTATCTGAACTTTTATTTTTAATTTTTTGAGATAAAGATTGAATCTTTATAATGGCTGGATGGTTCTTTTTAGGACATATGTGATTCAATGTTAGGAACATATGTCAATATTTTATGTAATTGGCTAATCCTTTAACAAAACGCACTTTACTTGTAATTGAGTAAATTTAGGATGTGTTTAATGCTTCAAGAAACCTTGTTTCAAGTTTAAGTGTTAAAGCCATGCAAATTTGTCCAAGAATCAAAGAATGAAGTGCAGCATTTTAAAACTCGACAGTTAGCATCTATCGAGGTTTAAAAGCTACTAAAGCCCATGGCTCGACAGCTAGCTCGATAAATGGCTATCTATCGAGGTTTATGAAATTCATATTTTCTATTATGTTTTTCATCCAATCCGTGGGTATATGTTTGAGCTTTCTTTTCTCACAACCCAAAACATATATAAGGATTATTTTAAGGGCTAAAAAAGTGACAACAAGTTGCATAAGAGCGCAATTCCACAAGCGTGAAGAAAGTGTGACTGGAAACCTAGTTTGCCCTAGTTCTTCAAGAAACTGCTGTGTTTGTACACCGTAGGGTTTTGTGACCAAGAAACTTCATGATCTTCATCGTCTGGATGAACTAAAGAATTTTGCAGCCAACATCCTTCTCAAGTTGGTGATCAAGTCACATACTAGGATCCGCGCAATTGGTTAGTCACGTACTAAGAGTCGTGCATTGAAAATGAGAGATTGTCACTACAGAACAAGTTCAATTGGGTATTGGGGTAAGGGTTCAACTATAAGTTGGTATAAGATACTGGGATTCCTTTACTTGTAACAACTTGTTTTGATAATAGTGGATTCTCAGGAGCGGTGATCTTAAAATCACCCGATGGGGTTTTTGCTGCGTAAGTTTTTCCCATTCGTAAACAAATCACCATGTCAATTTATTTTTCACTACATAATTAGTTTAATTGGTGATTTATTTGTGCTACCATGCGCTTTGCATGTTAATTTGATTAATTAGTAAACTTGGCTAATTAATCAATTAATTCATCACAAGGGGTCAATAAATTTTTGGTCTATCAATTCTTGAGTCCATCTCATTTTTCTGCATTTATATTGTTGTCTTGGTGAGTTTATATTGTTGTTTTGATGGCTGGATGCAAGTTAGAGTCTATTTGAACTTTTATTTTTAATTTTTTGAGATAAAGATTGAATCTTTATAATGGCTGGATGATTCTTAGAGTCCATCTCATTTTTCTACATTTATATTGTTGTCTTTGTGAGTTTATATTGTTGTTTTGAAGGCTGGATGCAAATTAGAGTCTATCTGAACTTTTATTTTTAATTTTTTGAGATAAAGATTGAATCTTTATAATGGCTGGATGATTCTTGGAGTATCTTTTTTTATTTTTTTGAGATAAAGACTGAATCTTTTTTTTTTTTTTGAGATAAAGATTGCTTCTTTGTTAGTATATGGCATATTTGATTGCCTAGTCTATCCACACCAATGGTCCCTGTTCTACCTGGTCTATTTCCCATTTGATTGCTGACATTCAAGACTTGGCTATATCTTTTGTTTCTTGCAATTTTAGTTGGATTAGTAGATGCCGTAACTCTACTGCTCATTCAGCAGCCAAATTTTCCCTTGCTTCCAATGACTCTTTCATTTTTACTCTATCCCATTTTCTTACATCATCTCTATTTTGAAAACAAATGATAGGTGAAAGTTATAATAAATTTATGGTCAATTTTTTCTAGAGATAATGATGGGAATACATGTTCTTTCTAATGTGCCCATGGAATCTACCCCATGTAAAGGGATGGAGTTTGAAGTAGATGAGATTGCATATGATTTTTATAATGAATATGGCAGAAAGGTTGGTTTTAGTATTAGAAAAGAGTATGTAAATAAATGTAAAAAGATTGGAGTGGTTACTTCAAGGATATTTGTGTGCGCGAAAGAGGGAGTTCGAGGCAAAAACAAGAGGGATCAGGATATAAAGAATCCACGAGCAGAAACAAGAAGTGGTTGTGAAGCACGTTTGGTTATTGTACTTAATCAAGATAATAAAAATATATGGTGAATGAATTTATTGCTGAGCATAACCACTATCTCCACCTCCCATCAACTTTACACATGATGCCATCACAACAGAAAGTGGCTGCAACTCATGCTATTAAAATTGATTTGGCACATGAATCAGGATTAAGATTAAAGCAATCTTATGAGCTTCTTAGTAAGAAAGTTGGTGGATATGATAATCTTGGTTTTACCAAGCAAGATCATAAAAACTATTTATACACTAAGCGACAGAGAGACATGGAGCATAGGGAAGTTGCTAACTTGGGAAGATATTTCAGTCATCAACTTAAGGAAAATCCTTCATATTATTTTGCTACTCAATTAGACTGTGAAGAGTTGATTACTAATATATTTTGGGCCGATGTAAGAATGATCATTGACTATAGCCACTTCAGTGATGTAATAACATTTGATACAATGTATAGTACAAATAGAGATGCAAGGCCACTTGGAGTATTTTTGGGTCTCAATCACCATAGAGAAACTGTTGTATTTGGAGGTGCACTTTTATATGATGAAAAGATTGAATCTTTGGTGTGGTTATTTGAGACCTTCTTAGAAGCAATGTTTAAAAAGAAGCCAATCACTATTTTCACAAATCAAGATGCAGCAATTTCAGCTACAATAAAAGTAGTCATGCCTAAGATATATCATGCATTGTATAATTGGCATATGTGACAGAATGTTGAGAGACACTTGGGTTATTTACTCAAAAATGAGTCTCAATTTAATAATTATTTTTTAGCATGTGTATATGAGTATGACGGGGAAGATGAGTTTCTTACAGCTTGGAATTAAATGCGGGATAAGTACGATGTTCGTAAAAATAAATGGCTAATTGATCTATTTAAATTGAAGGAAAAATGGGCCCAAGCATATGTTAAGAGAAATTTCACTGCAAGAATGAAGACAACCCAGCTTAGTGAGAGTTTCAATGCTGACTTGAAGGACTGCTTGCATACTGATCTCAATATAGTAGAGTTTTTCACTCATTTTGAAAGAGTTGTCAATCAAAAATGAGATAAGGAGTTAGAAGAAAAATACAACTCTAGACATAAATTTCCAAGATTGAAGCTCAAAAGCTCTCCTATGCTTAACCAAGTAGCAATAGTGTACACGCCTACGTTGTTTGATTTATTTCAAACAAAAGTTGAAGAGGTTATGGCACTTTCCATCCTAGAACACAATGTGAGTCAAGCACATAGTTATGTGGTTGGAGTTTTCAATCAATATGGAAAATATGAAGTCATGTGGAATCCATTAGATGAGACTCTATCTATTAGTTGCAAAAAGTTTGAGTCATTTGGTATTTTATGTAGGCATGGTTTGTAAGTTCTTGATGTATTGGATATCAAGTCAATTCCTAATAGATATATCATGAAGAGGTGGAGAAGAGATGCAAAAGATGGAAGCGGAAAAAATTGCACAACACATAACATTAAGCCGAATACTCAATTGGAATATGTAGATCGCTATCAAGATTTATATCCAAAATATATTCAATTGGTGAATGAGGTATGTGAAACTAAAGAAGGCCATAATATTCTAAGCTTAGCAATTGCAGATTTGAAAAAAAAAAAAAAAAATCTTTGTGACCTTAGGAATTGCAAAGCTAATGTAGAAGAAATAAAATCAATTATGTGCTTTGATTACGATTGTACCAAAAGGGATAAAAAAAATGGAGATTTATCATAATAAAAAGCGTAGGACAAAATCATGGATAGAAAAGAGGCCGAAACCAAAGGAAGGCACATCAAAGAAGCAAACAACAAAAAGAGAAGTGCATGAGGTAATCTTCTAAATTATCCTTACTTTCACCATTCTATTTTATTTTTACACATTAATATGGTATACTATTATTGTTGCTATACAAGTACAATTTTTATAAGAAATATATGTGCATGACATCGTGGCACAAAAGAAAACTGAGGATATATCTTCTGAAAATATTACTAGTTTTACACAACTTTTAATGGTAAAGATATTTACAATTATATATTTTACTTTGATATTAATAATAGTTTAGATGCATGATTTGATCATTTTAATGTTAAGCTTGTGATATATGTCATGTGTAATTGGTTTTTTTGTAGTTGGTTTCTACAAGTTCTGTATCACATCAGGGAGGCTCATCAGCAAGTGTTGCATTAGCATCACATTTAGAGAGTATATTAAGTATTGTAGTCTCCAACGACAAAATTGATGGTGCAGGAGGTCTCTTGACTCAAGGAAGTGTTGCAAGTGGAGGTCCCTCAACTCAAGAATGTGTTGCAAATGGATGGAATGTGATGGTTCATAAAGTCAAGCCATTTTTTTAGTTTAGGATCATCTTTTATAATCTATGACACATATTGAGATTAAGTGCTCTTGTTTTGTAATTTTCCAAGTTTAGGACTAGAGTTTTGATGGTCCAAAACTTAGTCACATTTGGTCACATTCAAATATTCAGATTTTTTATTATTTGGAAAGAATACTTTCCAAAAGAACATTTCCTTTTGTTACCAAAGAGTATATCTTTGTTTATATCTTGCCAAAATAAAGGTACAAGTTCTGACCAAGTGTTCTAGTTTTGTAATTTTCTTACTTGAAGATTAAAGTTATGATGATCCATAAATTTGAAGTTTCTTTTCAATGGATCATAATCTGCATAAATTTTGCTTCATGACAAATTGAGGATCATAATTTGCATAAATTGTACATATTCAAATTCACCACATGTCCATTCTTGATGGAGCACTTGGTTTTCTATAGGAGTATCAATGTTTGGTAGTTGCTCAATCAACCAACTAACAGTGATCTGCATGTCTGATGTATCTCTGCATAGTGTTAATTCCTACATAATTATTTGTTACCGCAGAAATTGTTATGTCTTTTTGCATAATTACTGTTTCTGCAGAATAGGTCCGGTATTGCACATTTTGTAGCAGATTTCCTATTTTGTTTTAAAGGTTTCAGATGTATTGTTTATGTTTCCGCAGAAGTTGTTGCTTTCTGCATAATTGTTTGTGTTTTCTACATATTGTCCTCTATGTACTTGCATTGCAAATTGGTAAGGGGGCTAGTTAATCACTTTCTTTTACATTGCTCAGCTAATCTATGTACTTGGGTTGCACTCCTATGAGTTACTTGGCATTATAATCAAAATTCAATCCAACAGAGTAGACAATTAGAGAATTTAATATAAAAAAAAAATGAATAAATTTTATTAAAATGTACACTTTGATCACATAACAAGAATTCCATTGAAATAAGCACTTTGATTATATGATTATAATAACATGAAACTTCTACAATTGGTGTGCTTATTGCTTGACTATACATTCCACATCTTGCTTCTTGATTATACCCTCCCTCCAAAGTCTACAATTTTCAATCTTAGCTTGATCACTTCGACTTGCCTCATGTTAAACAACTTGGCCCATCTCTTGGTATGCATGTATGGTGCTTCTTTGTTATGTAAGTTCTTTTGGTATCAAAGCTTTGGGATGTATCATAGCTCCAAAGGCCCTTCCAAATTATTGACGATTAGGATCATTAAAACCTACAAGCAATATTAACAAATCTCAATCCTTCAAAATTATAGAGAAACCAATAACAGAGCTTGTCCAAAAAATTATGCAGACTTTCCAAATGGATAACCAAAAGGCCAATACAAGAACCAATCTACAAAAAGAGAGGCACAAAAAACACTCAGAAAATTCAACTATTCTTCCTATAAGAGCTTTAAAGTTCAAATACCAACCACGAAAGGGTTCTCAACAGTTCCATAGGCTGAATTGTTTCTTTTATAGTTCATCATCAAAATACAATTATGTGCATTCCATTCCTACAAAGGACAATTTACACACACCCAATTCTGCAATCAGTGGCATGATAGGGAAAACGAAGAGACATTCACAATACATTCCCTAAAACCTTTCATAATAAGGCAAACAATTAAAAATAAAATCAAAATCCATGCAAAAGCACAAACATTTACAGAACAATGAGACCAAAAAAAATACCCACAAACCAAAACAATGGAACTAAACATTCTAATAACCACAGCATAAAACACACACACACAAATAATATATATATATATATATATATATATTAAGAGAGACCCCAATAAAAATTTTAAGCGTATAAACTAATCCCAATTCAAAAGAAAATCAAAAACCCCAAGAAAGCACTATCACAAAGCAAACCAAAGCAACAAAAGGCTTATAAACATAGATAGATTAGTTGATATTTTTCTGGCGGATGAAGTTGGAGAAATCTTCTGCTTATAGTGTTTGGTTAAAAGCTTGGAGCATAAAAGCTTGATCAAATCGTAGCCTCGGTAGGCAAGAGAGAAAGTTGAACCTTGGAGAAGAGAGAGAGAAAGAGAGTTTGAAATATTCAGATGAAAATCTTCTGCTTATAGTGTTTGGTTAGAAGCTTGGATCATAAAAGCTTGATCAAATTGTAGCCTTGGCACAGGTGGTAGTGGTGGCACCGTGACGACGGGGTGAGAGAGAAAGTCGAACTTTGGAGAAGAGAGAGAGAAAGAGAGTTTGAAATATTTAGATGAAAATCTTCTGCTTATAGTGTTTGGGTAAAAGCTTGGAGCATAAAAGCTTGATCAAATCATAGCCTTGGCACAGGTGGTAGTGGTGGCACTGTGATGGCGGAGTGAGAGAGAAAGTCAAACCTTGGAGAAGAGAGAGAGAAAGAGAGTTTGAAATATTCAGATGGGTTTGGCGAGAGAGAAACTGTTGAGTTAATTGTGGTTTGAATTCGGATCCTAGAGTTTTACATTTTAATTGACGTGGCACGTTTTCTACCCTTGATAGTTTTCAAAAAGATCCTGTATGGGAAATGGACACTCTCCATTTCAAAGGGAAATGGAGAGGATCCAAATCCACTGCCCTCTACCTTAACATCACTCTTCATCTTTCTCTATATCTTCCTTTATTTTGTTTCTTCTTATTATCATCATTTTAGTATAAATTTGACACTCTCTTCCATTATATACATAATTTTTACTCACAAAAAAATTTATTTCTCTCTCAATTTTTGGTGGATTTTTTTTTTTTTTTTTTTTTTGCACCTCTACTTTAGGTTGATAATTTTTTTTTTAACTCTACTTTAAGTTGATGCGATTTAATTGTGTTTCAAGTTGTTGTTTTTTTTGTTCACTTTGATTGTTAAATTTTATCATATTGCATTATAAAGAATTAAATATAGTATATAAGAATGTAATATTATTATACTACATAGCATGATTTGGATAAATTAGTATTTATTTAGAGATGATTAGTTTGGTGTTTATTGTTATATCTTTTATTTTTACTTTTTTTCATCTCTTATTATTTTATTCAACATTTAAATTTAACCACATCCTCCATATGTTCAACTATTATTATTGTGAGAATAAGAACCCAAATTTGTATATTGGGCCTTGGGCCTTATTCGAAGACGTGGATATGTCCGAGGAGGAATAAATGATTGGGAGAGACCCCAAAGTTGAGAATCACATAAGTAAAGAATGGAGAAATATAGTCCGAGGAGTAGCTCCTTCTCAAATACAATGAATATCGGTCAAGCATGCATTTGGATAATTTAGGTGACCTTCTAGGGAGTTCCAACGATCATGATGAACCTTAAACACATACAAAGGTCATAAGAACACAGAAATATCTAAAAGAAAAGCTGCTACCACCGCATTAAATGCACTGTAGCAACTTTTCTAGCCGTATTTATGTCGAGAAAACCCCTGAACAGTGCAGTCTCAGCTACCACCATTCACAGAGAGCCAAAGAAAATGTTTAATAGGACATGCACTCAAGTGAAGGCCTAGGTGATTAACAAGTGTATGATCAGGATGGCCTAAAAGGAATCATATAATGTAAAAGACTTCCCATAAAAAAGGAGGAAGAAAAAACAAGAAAGAGAAAAAAGGAATTACTGTAGCACTAAAAATTGCATTAACTTTTAGAACTATTAGATTAATGAATCTCCTCAGACAATCATTCCATTGAGGTTTATATGTGTTTCACACTTGTTCATATTTGAAATCCTTATTAATCGTTGTCCAATCCACCAAAAACCCAGCTCTTGCACCCACTCTTTACAAATTCATTGTATTGAGCTCATTGGGCTCATATCTCATAACTTTTGGGCTTGGGCTACCAATCGTGACCCTACAATTATTATTATTATTATTATTGAATTAATATATTAGATTGTATTTTTTTTTTTAAGTCAATATGTGTTATATATATTATATATAAGAGGATTCATCTCTTTCAACTGGATATTTATGCAGTTCAAAAATACCCTCATTAATGAAGGGTAACTTCATTTAAAAATAGAGTCATAAATGTCAAATAACAAATTCATTTTGAATTCAAAAAAAAAATCCTAAAATTTAGGATTTTTTTCCCTTTCACGTTCAAAAAAGAAATTACAATTACTGCTTATCTCTAAAGTTTATCCTTTTTATTTGTTTAAAAAATAAAAAATATATTTCTAAATTATAATAGATATAAATTATTAACCTTTATCCAAAAAAATAGAAAAACCTTTGAGCACACATATGAGTGCGTGCTCAGAGGTTAGTTTGAAATAATGTTTTAAATTAGAAGTTTTTTGTAGTGTAACATAATATATTTTGTAGCCGGATATTATATATAGTAAGATACGTATGAAAACACAATGCAATAAAAAAGTTATCCTTTTATTTTATAGTGTGAGAACTATTATACTAACTTAACCATGTATACTATAAATATGTATGCGAATCAACTCTTATAGGTATATTTTTCTCCAAAACATAGATCGACATCTCTTTCTTTCTCGCAATCAATAAATCATATATCATAAAGTGGAAATATAAAACAAAATAATATGAAAAAAAAATAACAATTTTTTTTCATCGTTTGAACATATGAATAAATCCCACAATATATAACTCTTCAAATTCATAAAATACATAATTACTTATATTATATATTAAAATAAGACAAACTTATCCATCATGACATTGCAATATCGTCTAGATATAATTATATATAAATAACGTTTTGTTGGTCTTGTCTCATAAACCAAAAGTACCATTTATATAGCTAATAATATCTTTAAAGAGTAACATATGACCAAGAATTCTTAATTTGAACAGCAGATTTTATGTATATAAATCATCTAACATAAACGTCTATCACAAGATAGAATCTATAACTTTAATAAGAAAATTTGGCAAAATATTGACCTACAACTTAGTGAGATTAAAATATTGTTTTATCTTTGACATATTATTATTCATTTATTTTAAAAAATTAAACATATAATATTTTACTTAAATTCAATTAATAAAATTGTCCTCATAAAGTGAAGGAATGCTAGGGTCACATTCATTCTCACACCCAATGCATCAAAGGAAAAATGGAATACACAAAAGAAATGTCAATTTAGAAACACTAAATTAAAAATTAAAAAAAAAAAATTAATGCAGATATCAAACCAAATATAGCAAAAAGAAACTAATAATGCATATTTATTGTAATAGAATCATCATCAAATTTTTGTTAAAAATTAAATACAATACTACATTTAAACTTAAAACTAATCATACTCTAACCATGGAAACTATATATCCAATCATAACTAAAAAAGAGATGTCTTCAATAATAATAGAAATTACATAAGAAATAAAAAAAAAATTAAAATCTCTTTTTAGATATTTCATTTAACCTAATTTAATATATATATATATATATATATATATATATATGTATATATTTTTATTTCATTCACTCTTACTTTTGAAAATCTAATAAACGATGCTACCTCTCATTTAACATATTTGTTATGTAAACTATCAGTCAATAAATATATGATAATGGTAAGAAAAGTTTGAGATCATTAAAAAAATGATAAAACTAATTAACCACTATCATTATAGAGTAGTAGTCTATGTTTTTATGTATATAAAGAAGTAGAATATATAGAGTTTATATATGTAAAGATTCACATTAAATAAATTATATATATATATATATATAAAGGTTTAAGAAAAAGTATATGTATGATTTTATTAACTTAAAAGATAATGAAAAATCAACTATTAATAAATAATAATTAAAACAATAATATTATCACACATAACGCGCGAGTCTATGACTAGTTCATTTAAAAGTACTTGCAAAGCTGCACTCTTATGAGTATTTTTTACCTTGGCCAAAACAATAAAAATTTACATTAAAAAAACTATCAAGATAACGTATGATCCTAAGAAAAAAGACAATACTTAAACTAGAAGCCAATTAACTTTAAAAAAATCTTAAAAAACACTTAATTTTAAAAAAAAAATTAACAAAAAGACATGACTTAAACTAGAAGCCAACTAACTTAAAAAATGCTCATATATTTAAAAGTCATAATTCCTAAAAACACTTATTTTAATGGGAAATTTAAAAAGAAAAAAAGAAAAAAAAAGAATCAATATGTAGATTGCATTTTACCACTTTCCATCCCTCTTCACTTCCAATCATGCTCCCTCATCCTTTCAAACTTGATAATGTGAAAAGACCATTTACTATTTGCATTGAAGAAAAGGTTGAAAAATGTAAGGAAATGATAGAAACAAACCCTAAAGAAAGTGTAATGTGTCATTGAGAACAGTGTGCGGAAGAGGCTCCTCTACATGACATCATGGCTTTCAAGGCTTTGGAAGCAACAGCAAAATGTCTCTTTGAGAAGAATAAGCTTGCCATACGAGATTGTTATCTTCAATTGAATGAAATTAATATTAACTGATTTATTGGTCATGTATGGAATCCACGAGCTAGCTCCAATTTTTGATACCGTAAATGATTTTATAAATACCTTCTCTTACTCTTCAGTAGACAAAAATATACACATGCATGAAATTTTAATTTCAAGCAGGCAATAGCTTCTTATGGATACAAGTCAGTAGGTTAGACCCATTTTAAATATTAGATTAAGATTTTCCATTAGACACTTGGACTAAGGCGTGAGAAAGGAATTCCAATTTAATTTTCTTCTAAAATCTTGTATGTTGTGTCTAATGGAGAATAATCTCTTACTATAGAAGGCTCATATGATATAGCATACCTAATTTTCAAGAGAAATTACACTTTACCATCCTAAACTATATTTCTGAATACACTTTTCACCCTAAACTTTTTGAATGCATGTTCTCTAAACTATGAACCCTGTTACACTTTTTACCCTGACATCAAGTTTGTTGTTAACTTTGATGGGAAAATATGGCATCATGTGAAAAAACTTAGGATATGTTTAGTAACTGTTTTTTCTCCTTATTTTCTATTTTTGAGACAAAAAAAACTTTTTTGGCAACTCAAGATGGACAGAAAACAAAAACTGTTCTCAAAACTCAATTTGTGAAGGAAACTGAAAACTTGCAAAATACTATTTTCAGTTTGTAATTTTCAAAAGTCAATTAATAAAAACATTTAATTTAATAAATCTGCCTCATTTAATGAGTTAGTATTAGAGTTCAAATCCTAGTAACAACATATTTTAGTATTTTCTATTTTTTTCTTCAAAAACTTATCTTTTTAATTTCAACTAACCAAACATGTTTTTGATCTCAAAAATACAAGAAAATTGTTTTTTCTTTATATTCCCAAAAACAAGTTTTTGAAAATAGAAAACAAAAACTGTTACCAAACATAACCTTGATAGCTCATCTTCACAATCCCTTAAAAATAAAGGAGAAACTACAATTTACCACTCTAAACTATAATTCTGATTCTTTGCACTCAAAACTTTGAATTTCCATCTATGTTAACAAAATACTTAATGTCAGGGTTTCAATGGATCATAGTTAGGGTGCAAAATATGCATTTGAAAAGTTTAAGATGCAAAGTGTAATATACAGTATAGTTTAGAGTAGTAATGTGTTATTTCCCCTAATTGTCACATTTTTTAGTAGATTAGAAGTGATATGAAAGTATCATATTACAATAATGATAAAGCTTATTCATAGTGGCTAAAATACGTGGTCCTAGAATGACATTTATATATTTTATTTTTAATATATCATGATTTATTAGTTTTAGGGTTAGTGAAAAATTTCTCAACAATAACGACTACATGATTATTAATGTTATTCAATATGCATTTTTTTTTATACAAGATAGAATTTTACTTTAACCTAATCTAAGTATATATGTGTGTGAATCCCCCTCCTAAAGATTTAAACCTGGTCATTGTCCCTCCCATACCTCACAAGAATTTTGTACTTGTGGAGTGACCATCATGCCAAGGGTGCGCAGTGGTCAATATGCATGCTTACTGTGATGGAAATAAGTATGTGCACAGTGAAAAATTAACGGATCTACTTCATTCTCAATCTATAACATGCACTATATAAATTTCAGAATTAGAGTATAAGAAAGTATACTTTGAAGCGGTGAATTTCAAAACAAAGATCGAAGCACTTAGGAATACTTTTAATCTTCACTCCAATTCCACTAACACCCAAGAAGTGTGGACTCTCAATTAGTTACAAAATGAGAATTAAATTGAGTGATTTTCACTTACTTACAATGATGTTTTTTTTCCACCATATAAATTCTATATGTTTTTCCTTTTGTATCTAACCAACTATCTAATTGGGCTGGCCTTTTGGACCTTTCCAATTGGGCTTAAGTGTGTGGCTTAGAGCAGGACCAAAAGGGACCAATAAGACACTAGCTCCAATGGGCCTTGGGCTTTTCTGTCAACTCTTGACAAGTTCAAAGTTACCATTAACTATATTTAATACCACTATATAAATATAGTTGCACTCTAGGCCTTATCTATAAACTATATCCCAAGACTTTATTGTACATACTAGCCCCTTCATAAAATATTCTTAGTAATGCACAGTCATAAATATGGACTGCCACTTTGTAGATTACTACGTCTTAATCCTTGAGTACCTGATTTAATCCTTTTAAGTTATTCATCATATATTTATGAAATCTAATTTCATAAATATATACTTTAGTAATTTCTTACCAAAGTGGTTAGGCCTAACTCTTTAAATAACAAACCCATTAAAATTATCTCAAGGGAATATTTTATATATCCGTTAAGAGACTATGAATTCTATCTTGAGAATATATGTTCCATCTGTTGGAAAATCTAGTTTTGTATCTCATACAAAACACACAGCGGAAGCAACAACCACGGATCTACTTCAATCATTGCAAGATAACATGTAATCATAAATTCTAGAATAAAGAACAAGATGCGTACCTTGATGCAGTGAATTTCAAAACATGACTTAAGAATACTTTCAAATTTCATCTCAATTCCACATGGTGCCTAAGATGTGTGGTCTCTCAATTAGTCTTTTGTACATAGACTCTAAAAAAAAATCCTTCTTCTTCTCCTTATGGAGAAAAACTGGTTTATCTTTTTTTTTTTTTTTTGGTCATCATACGTACATTAAACTATTCTCATAGTTTCTTTATTTAATAAATATTATTAAATAATGACTGATTATCTAATTGGGTTAGCTTTTTGGGCCTACCTAATTTGGTTTTAGTTTGTGGCTTGAGATGGGAACAAATAAGACTCTAACTCCAATGGGCCTTCGGCTTTTTTGTCAACTCTTTAGAAGTCCAAAGTTACCATTAATTATATTCAATACCACTATAAGAATATAATTGCACTCTAGGTCTTATTAATAAATTATATCACAAGTCTTTATTATACATACAACCCCTTTATTAAAATATTCGTAGTAATACAAAGTCATAAAATAGACTGCCACTTTGAAAATTACTACATCTTAATCCTTGAGTACCCGATTTAATCTTTTATGTTATTCATCATATATTTATGAAATCCAATTTCATAAATATATACTTTAGTAACTCCTTACTAAAGTGGTTGGGCCCAACACTCTGAATAACTAAACTCATTAAACTTATCTCAAGGGAATATTTTATATCTTCGTTAAGAGATTATGAATTCCATATTGAGAATATATGTTCCATCAACATTAAATGCAGCTGCCCAACATACTGAAGTTTTGACCGTAACATAGATCTCACTCCTGATATATCAAAACAACCTACATCTCATAATCAGGTCTATTATTCTCTTAGAATTTAGAGTTGATGTAAATAGAAGTCGTGAAATTTATTATTCATTTGACAGTCGTTAGGAGAATAATAAATCTCACAGCAGTCCAGTTTAATATGTCTTATCTCTTAAAACATATCAACATATCAATTAGAAGTCTTCACTTCCATAATCAAGACAAATCATCTTAGTTGATATGTTATAGTCTTCACAGATGAAATGCTCAATTTTATCACCGACTACGAACTAAAATTCTGAGTTTACAAAGAACTTGTAATTTACATCTTCTGTGACTTTTCACATAAATCACATACTATGCATTTCATAGACTAAGATAATATCCTCTAAGTTCATTTATAGATAGTCTCTAATAAATTAACAATTTAATTATTTATGTCATGCAAACCAATTAGATTTTAGGGCATAAACCCCAACACCATCAACACTAAATGTGGCTACCCAACATATTGAGGTTTTGACCATTACTTTAGATCTCACTCCTGATATATCAAAGTAACTTACATGTTGTGATCAAGTCCATTATTCTCTTAGGATTAAGAGTTCATGCAAATATAAGTCATGAGATTTATTATTCATTTGACAGTCCTTAGGAGAATAATATATCTCACAGCGGTCCAATTTAATATGTCTTAACTCTTAAAACATATCAACACATCAACTAGAAGTTTCCACTTCCATGATCATGACAAATCATCGTAGTTGATATGTTATAATCTTCGCAGATGAAATGCCAAATTTCATCACCGACTACAAATTATAGTTCTGAGTTTACAAAGAACTTGTAACTTATATCTTCTGTGACTAAATCACATAAATCACATACTATGCATCTCATGGACTATGTGATAATGTTTGAATATTCATGTTACAATTATTTCAGATAATAATAATAAAACAACTTTATTTAACACAATATTAAGTCATACATAATGTCTTACACAATGTCACACTTAATATCATACATAGCATTATACAATAGGATTTAAAGGCACTAATCCTAACATAGTGATACCACAAACATAATAAACATTTATGTTTTGTTGCATTTTTTTTTCAAGCATCATACATGATTTATAATTGATCATTTACTTATCATAGTAGAGACATGTTCTTCTATATTTTCTCTATCCACTCCATTTATTAAGTTATATATCAAATTATAAGTGTGCTATGGTTTTAGATACAATTGGAGGAATCTCAAGGTTGATACAAGACACAGAGTTACTACGGCTGTGTTTGGCTCTATGTAAAACGTTTTCCAAGTATAAAATATTTTCAAGTGAAAATATTCTTTGGAAAAGAAAATATTTTCAGGTGTTTGATGGCATTTTAAAAAATTCTTTGAAAAATATTTTTAAGTGTTTGGTTGTGTTCTTGAAAATGCTATAGAAAACATATTTTCTACTAGTTGCTTACATTTTCTCAACATCCAAACAAATATATAATATCATTTCTCAATATATTCTCAACATATAAACACAAAAGAAACAAAACCAAACAAAAACATTCATCAAATCCAGTCAAATTGAGAGATGAAGGAAGAGAAAGAGAGATAGTTTAAGGAAAAGAGAGGCAGATAGCGTGGTGGGGGCAAGATCACGCAGTGAAGGTGATTGGGTGACAGTGGGTCGCTCGACTTGCGATGGTTTACTCGACATGGGTAGAGAGAAAAAGGGTAGACCGGTGACATGGGAGGAAGAGGGAGGAAGAGAGAAAGAGGGCAGATCGGCAATGGAATCAGGCTTTGCTTTATTGGCGATGAGAGGCACGGCCCAGACGGCGGTGGAGTCGATCTTGAGTTCAGGTGACCGGTCTCTCTCTCTCTCTAACCTTCGGTAGCTCTCTCCCTAGTTCCTTTGGCTTGGTGTGAGTCTGTGAGGAGAGGGATGGGTCGGCAGAGGACAAGGACAGGGGATGGGTCGGTGAGGATGAGGAATGGGTCGGCAGAGTGGCTTGCATGCACAACGGCAGGGCCGTGTGTCGAGGGGTGGCACAACCCATCACCGACAGTACCTTCTCTAGATTTTCTCTTTGAGCTCTCTCTCTCTCTCTCTCTTGCTTCAATCTCTCTTGAGATTTTCAGTCCGTAAAACTGAGTTTGAAGGTAAATCACGTGTGTAATTCATTTTACGGTTTTGGGGGCCAAATTTTGTAGTCAATGAAATGGTTTTCAATTTGACCAAATTTTACGTGCGCAACCAAACACACATCAAGGTGTAAAATATTTTTCCAAATCTATTTTCAGCCGAAACAAACACAGCCTAAATGGAAAACTTCAAGCGTCTCTCATTTCAAATTGTATTATTTTGAGTTTTGGAATAATATCACTTCCGGGTATAGTGATAATCTATTTTATACTATCTTATAAGTCTTAAATTCTATGTCGATTGGGGTATTTTGAACCCAAAGCGAATGTCTCGTTGGAATCGAATTTTATATCGAATTATATTAATTTGTCTTATGTTTGATTATGCTATACGTTCTTTGGCCTGCTATATTAAATACAGTTAATAAATAAATGTTTTTCTATTTCAAACCAATAATGTACGGATGAATATAACACACTTGTCGACATCCCTTTTTGTCCTCCGTAATTAGTAGTTTAAATGCAATACGAGTGCCTTAAAATTTTTTGTTCCCCTAGTTTGCTTAAGTCACTAGAAATCAAGTTAATCGCTCTTATTCCTATTGACCAAAAGCGAAATCTCAAAATTTTAGGAAAAAAATTACTGCAAAATATCTACTTTGACTACATTTGACAATGATTAAACTAGGTTTGACTAAGATTTGATAAAAATTCAAATAGTTCTATTGGAGTAAATGTGGCTCCATCATAAGGAAGGTGAAAATTCCCTTCATTTTGACAAAAAAATGTTAAAATGATATTTGAATCGGTTAAGATATCATAAAATTAAATATTTGACCAATCACTTAGTCAATTTTGGCTATGCGTTAGAAAGTTTCTATGTTAGTAGTGACTTTGGTATTGGCCTTGTTCGAGTTAGGGCCAAACGATGTCATATGACAAATGACTGAAATGAGATATCTTTAGAAATGGCACAAGTGCTTCGACTTGAGGGGCTTTGAACAAAAAAATTCCAAAAGATTTGTTCAAAGTCAAGAAAACATGGAAAGTGAGATTTTAATTCAAAAACTATTTAAGGCACCACTTTCTCGCATTCCTAACTCCTTAAATAGGAAGTTCTATTCTATTAAAATGATCTTTCATGTTAGCTTGCATAGGTTTATAAGTTGTGTGGATTGACCAAGTTTTTAAAATGTGAATATTTATGTGACTTGATGAATGATGTGTCGATAATATATTTCAAATGAACCTCTGGTGTGGTCTCAAGTTTGGAAGGGTTCCTTGAGTCACAACTGTTGATATTGTATTTCGTCCACCCTTGATTTACATGCCGAACCTCAAAAAATCCAAAAATATTATTTTCTCTCCGTGGAGCCGCGAGAACATCCAGAATGACATGTCTCAACCCGTTCGAACACCAGAGCACCCAAAGTGCATTTTTTAAATAAAATAACTGTTAGGTTCTAAAGATTTAGGATTTTATGTATTTAGAATTCTAATGTGTAATGTTGACAAATCATGATCAAAACAATATGTTTAGTCTTGTTTAGGCTTGCTCAAAGTATGTTTATTTGTAAAACTGGAATTGAGTGATTGCAGATTTATTAGACTAAATCTGTAAGGCTCAATCGATCGAAAATTAGACTCGATTAATCGAACCATGTACAGATTTATTTTTCTGCAAAGTTCCAGTTCAGCCCAAACTCTATTTAAATGTCTTAGGGTTCAAGTAAAACACTCCTATATATAAGGAAAACCCTAGAACATTTTTAGGACTTTTTGTAGAGAGAGATTAGAGTGCCTCTTGTGCCTCCTTTTATTTTTAGGGTTTTGTACCCAAACCTCTCTAAGTCTTTGTTGCTCATATTGCTGTTTTGTGTAAATCTCTTGTGAGATCTAGAGGAGCTTTCCTTTACACAAAGCTTGGGGTTTTCAAGTTAGAGATAGTATCAACATATTGATGATCAACTTGGTTGCTACCATTGAAGCTTAAAGAATATCAAGCGTGGGTGCTTGTAGCTGATTGAAGAATTCAAGAAAGAAGGAGTCCGTGGATTCGGAGCTTGCACGTGATCGTGTCAGTAAGTTCTACTGGTGGGTAGCATTAGGAAGTTGAGCGTGAAACTTGTAGTCCTTTTGTATGAACTTCGATTCTTTCATAGTGGATTCAGGTTTGCCTTAAGGATCGGTGGGTCAAATCCTCCCCAAGTTTTTACCGTGTGGTTTCTTGGGTGATCATATCATTGTGTTTTTTATTATTCCGCTGCTTTATTATTTTGATATGATTATTTGATTGCTTTAACCTAGAATTGCATAATTTGACTAAGTAACAACTTGGCTAATTTATCTAGGCTAACCAATCTGGTTGTGTTAAGGGGTCTAAATTACCGTTCAATAACCAAAATGCCCCTGGTCAACCTAGGGTTGACCAAAGGTCAAATAAGGTCAAAATCCTCACAAAACAACACTTTTCATGGTTTTCATCAAACCCAAGCTTCTTGGAGATTTTTGGCCACTTTGACCAAGTTTGACCCAAAGTTAATCCCGAGAGGGCCCAAAAACCTTAATTTTGATCCAACTGTCAAAATGAATTGGAACTAAAGCCATTGCGAAAATTATCAAATTCTCATTCCAACGACTATTCATAGGTCAAAATCGGAGTTAGAATGACCGAGATATCACGAAAACCGGGATAACGCACCGATTGATGCACCGCTAATTTTCGAGAGCCAAAACTTTTGATCCAACCGTTGGATTTTCAAGATCAATGCCTTTTCAAAAACATGAAGTCAAGATCTTTCCAAAGGTTCTAAGATCAAACCCATCTGAGGAGGTTTGAAGGTGGCAGCCTCGCCTTGAAAATCGTGTCGAGCTATAAAAAGCCCCAAGCACCCTCTAGACCAAAAAAAGACTCTCCCTGGGTTCTGCTCTCTACTTGAATGTTTTCTACACATTTTTCCTCTCTTCCAAATACAAAAAAAAACATCAAAACTTCTTGATTCTTTTCTCTTTACCAAAAATATAAGGTATTGTTCTTATACCCAATTTTCTTCTCCTTGGTTCTGCATCTTGGATTTAGGGTTTAGGGGTGTGGATGTAACTTTCTAGCTACTATCCACACCCCTAACCTCCTAAATCTTTTTTTAGTATTTATCTTATTCTTTTTGCTTGAATAACATGATTTATTGCTTTATTTAGCATGTTGCTTGCTTTATTTATGTTTCTAATCTCCTCGCTTTTTTGTTTTTTGCCATGTTTCATGCTTAGATCTACATCCTTACATGCCTATATGTTTAGATCTACATGCTTTGTACCCTATGCCATGTTTTCCTTTGCTTTGTTCCTCTTTTTGTTCTATGTTGATGTTAAGGTTACATGCTCACATGCTTGTATGATGTTGTTGGCTATGCCTTGCTCAAATCTATGTGTTTTATGTGTTCATTTCCATGCTATATGGTTAGATCCGTGTCTTCACATGCTTATATGCTAGGATTCATGTTCTTCCATGTCTATGTGCCCGGTTTCTACATGTTTAAATGTATGTTTCTATGCCTATATGTCTAAATCTATGTTTTCACATGCTTGTATGCTTGGATCTATGTTCCCTACATGCTATATGCCATCTTCCATGTTCTTGTGCACTCCATGCCATGTTTGTGTGCCTAGACCTAGGCCATGTTTGTCATGCCATGTAATATTGTAGCCCTTTTGTCGCTTTGTTTTTCTTTCTTGTGTTTTGGCCTAATGGTTAGGACCCGATCTAGACCCTATGGTCTTTGTCATCATCCACACACAAAGTGTAACACCCCAACCTAATTGCATAATTAATTTTATGGGTTTATATGCTTGTTATTATCTTAATTACTTTAAGTGTATAAAGCTTTGATATTGTGATATTATAGAAGATATATGCTCTTTTAATGTTGTATGAAAGTTTAAGGCGTAAATGCACTTTTAGTCCCTACATTTTGAAGTTTTTCCATTTTAGTCCCTAAATTTTATTTTTTCCACATTTAGTCCCTAAAACCAATTTACGCTTTTTATTTTAGTCCTTCAAGCCCCATTCCGTCACCAATTAACGGGGAAACAGACGAGATCTATAAAATATTATTATTTTTTAACCCTGGTGAATAAAATAAGGAAGAAATTAGATTCAAGCTCACGTGATAAATCACGTGAAGCACTTTTAGTGCACTTACCACCTACCTCTAGCGCGTAGGTAATGAGCTTCCCCAAATCAGACTGAAATCCCTAGCTCTCTGCCTCTGACTCACAACCAACAACCATCATCATCAACCTAAAGAAAATCCCACTTCTCTCTCTAACCACCACCATCATCATCAACCATCTCAAGATCCTCGCCTACCTCTGGCGCGCAGGTAGTGACCTTTCCCAAATCAAACTTAATCCCCAGTGAAGCTCTCTGCCTCTGCCGAACAGCCATAAGAACACAACCTAAAGAAAAATCCCCACTTCGTCAATCTCTATCACTTGATACCCACACTATTCATGGAGTGGAGAAAATGAAAGCTGGGAGACTTCTGTATTTGTGAAAGGGTCTTCTCTCTCTTTTTTCTGTCCTTATTTATAGCTTTACAAGAAGGTTGGTGACTTTTTCCTAGTAGGGCCACAATGTTTTTGTATATTTTGGCTTTTTGACTGTTTGTTGGTCCTTGTCTGCATGTGTTTGGTTGTGGTTTACATTGTGGTCCGTGTGTTCCCCGTGTATGACAAAAGTACTTTCTCTGTTTCTTTTAGTATGACAAAACTATTGAAGTAAGTGTTGTATTCTTACTTAAATATTTGATTAAGTGCTGTGATCACCTAATACTTTATTAAGTGTTGTATGGTCTGCATGCAGAATAGAAAATTTTATTAGGTATGAGTGTTGTATTGTCTGCATGCAGAATAGAAAATTTTATTAGGTATAAGTGTTGTTTTGTTAAATATAATATATATTTTGTTCTAAATAATATATATTTTGTCCTGTAGCTACCATTGTGTAATTGGTTTTGGTGTTATGTTGCATGCAGAATGGATGGGCTATTTAGTTTATTTGTGCATCATGGTGGCAATTTTACTAAAAATGGCCGAAAATATGTGGGAGGTGCAGTAGATATAGTTGATAATTGTGACCCTGACAGGTGGTCCAAGGTTGAGATAGAAAGTATATGTAAGGACTTTGGATACACATCTGTTAGCAGGCTGTGGTATAAAATGCCTGGAGTGGACCAAGAACTGGCAAACTTCCATTTGATTGTTGATAATAGTGATGCCATGTTTCTAACAGACTTAGTGAGGGGTCATCAAGATATTCATGTGTATGTAGAGCACCCAATACATGAGCCTATATTAGTTGATGAAGGAAAGGATGCTGGTGAGGGTGTGCAGCCATTAGCATTGGAGCAAGACTTTACAGGTTATTATGACAATGATGATGAGAGTGAACATGATGATGATGATGATGATGGGGATGAGTTTTATAGTTTTTATGAGAACGATGACATGTATGCTAATGATCAAACCTTTAACAATGAGGATGAGGTTGAGGTTAATGCTAATGTTCTTACTGAGGTGGCTGCTTCTCAAATGGGTTCTAGGAGAGTAGGTAAAGAACCTGAGCACCCACCTGAGGTCTTTCATATAAATGATAGCAGCGATAGTGTGGGAAGTGATGGTGGGGGAAGTGGCCTAGAAGATGATGTAGAGTTGACCCATGGTGTTAGGGACTTTGTTGAAGATAGTAGTGACAGTTGGGATGGTAAGGATGATGCTGAAGTTAATGAACCTGGGCAAATGGGTGCTGGTGTAATGAACTCTGATTATGAGAGTGAGGAATTGCATAGTCTTGTTGAATCATCATCTAATGATGAGCTTGGGTGTGATAGTGATGATGAGTCTGAGGATGATAATAGGACACATGTGGGAGATGAAAGGGAACCGAAAAAAGAGCAAGTGAGGAAGTTCCCTGTGTTTAAGCCAGTGGCTAAGGCTGAGCAAATTTATTTTGAGAAGGATATGTTGTTTACTACACCTAAGCAATTCAAGGAAGCTATAACAGATTATGCAGTTTCTGGTGGATAGGGGATCAAATTTGTTAAAAATGATCTGCAAAGGGTAAGAGCTGTTTGCCAAGAAGGGTGCAAGTTTGTTGCCTATCTAGCAAAGGTGCCAAGGGAGAGGAGCTACCAACTAAGGACATTGACATTGGAACACACCTGCTGTAGAAGTTATAAGAACCCTAGGTGTACTTCATCATACATTGGGAAGAAGTTGATAAAGAAGGTGAAAAGACAACCTAATATAAAGCTGAAGGACATCCAAGAGGCTGTCCATGACAAGTACACCGTAAATATAAGTGTAGGAAAAGCAGGTAGGGCTAGGGATAAGGCTCAAGAATATGTGGATGGGGTTTATACACAACAGTACAACCAGTTGTGGGAGTACTGTGAGGAATTAAGGAGGGCTAGTCTTGGTAGTACCATACTTATGAAGGTACATACCTTCCATGATGGTGATTTAGCAGCTGAGATGGATTTGGTGTGTGGGGTGCCTTATTTTGAGAGGCTATACATATGTTTGGAGGGCTGCAAGAAGGGGTTTTTGACTGGATGTAGGCCATTCATTGGTTTGGATGCCTGCCATTTGAAGACCAAGTCAGGGGGGCAATTGATTACTGCAGTCTGCAGAGATCCTAATGAGGAGTATTTCCCACTTGCATATGCAGTGGTAGAGGCTGAAACCAAGGATTCTTGGACTTGGTTCATCAATTTATTACTTGCAGACATAGGTCAGAATAAGAGATGGGTGTTTATGTCAGACCAGCAGAAGGTGTGTACTTTATTCTCTACTTGGTTGTTTTTTCTTCATTTACTCATTGTATCTATCTCTAAGCCATATTTTCTTTTCATACTGTTTGTGACAGGGGTTGGTGCAAACTTTCATTGATAACTGGCCACAGTATGAACATAGGATTTGCTACAGGCACCTCTACAACAACTTCAGGAAGAACCATCCAGGTGTTCTACTCAGAGAACTGTTTTGGAGGGCAGCCAAGACAAGTTATAAAGAAGAGTTTGACAGGGTGATGGATGAGCTGAAGGGCATTGATGTTGGTGCACACAGTTGGTTAGATGGTCATTCAACAACAAAATGGGCTAAACACATGTTTAGTGAGGATGCCTTGACCGACACTATAGTAAACAACATGTGTGAGAGTTTCAACAGTAAGATTCTTAAATTCAGGTCTAAGCCTATAATTAGCATAGTATGAGTCTTTGTGATCACCTACAATTAATTAGGTTAATTATGTCGTACTGTTTTTAGTAGGTTTTGCAATTAATGTCTAATGTTTCATTGTATGTGCTTGCAGCTTGAGTGCATCAAACTATATCTCATGACTAGGTTTCAAGAAAACAGAGTGAAGATTTTGAGAGTAAAGTCAGCTATTTGTGCCAAGGTTCTGAAAAGGTTGCACAAGGAAAAACTGGCAGCCAATAGGTGGATAGCTTGTTAGGCAGGGCAGACCCAGTTTGAGGTAAAAAAGGGTCTGCAAAGTTTCACTGTTGACTTGGCCACAGCACACTGCAGTTGCAGGAAGTGGGACATAAATGGCATACCCTGTGCTCATGCTATCTCGTGCATATTTTTCAACAAACAAGATGCTGAGTAGTATGTTCACCCATGTTACCATGTCTCTACATACAAAGCCTGCTATGAACCAATCATAGCACCAATCAATGGACAAAATATGTGGAGATCTAGTGATGTGGCTCCAGTTCAGCCTCCCATCAAAAGAAGACCACCTGGCAGACCTAAGAAGAAAAGGGCAAAGGAACCTAATGAGCCAACAAGGAGAGGTGGCATCTCTAAGCAATGCAAGACTTGTGGTAAGTTAGGGCATAATAAAAGAAGTTTCAAGGGTGAGATTGGAGGGAACTCCTCACTGCCAGGCACCACAAACAGAACCAGTGCATCTAGTAAGGTAATATATGGACATGTATGAAATGCAATTATATTAGTTGCTTTCAAGTACATCTAATAATTTGCGTGCATTTCTTGTTTGTAGGCCAACATGCATAGCTTCAGCTCCACTCCAAGTGCACCACCTCAGTCTAGCATGCATGGCCAAGCCACTCCAACTGCACCATCTCAGGGCAAGACAAGCTCAGCCACTCAATTTGCACCATCTCAGACCATGATGCACCAATCCAGTCCAACTGTAACACCTCATGCCAGGACCAGAAGCACATTTATCCACTCACAGCAGCACACCTCCACTGAAGCTGCACCACATCAGTCAGGCAGCACCACACATAACTCCAGCAGTAGCAACCCAAAGCCAAGGCAGAAGAAGAGAAGGGTAGTCACATCAGAGACTCTAAAGGCTTCTAAGAACGCATCCAGATACATGGAATCAATCAGACATGGTGGGAGTCAATCATCTGTGCATGGTCCAAGGAAGTGAAGAGAGCACAAGTTCATCTGTGCATGGAACAATGCCATGTGTTTTGTAGAAACTGATAATTTAACTGTTTTGTGTATTTATGGTGGTAAGGTTAAACATGGAACATTGCCCTTTGTTTTGTAGAACTAGAACACTTAACTGTTTTGTGTATTTATGGTGGTAGGGTTAAACATGGAACATTGCCCTTTGTTTTGTAGAACTATGACTGTGTTCTAGTTATGATATTTGTAGAATTGTGAATGTGTTATGATATTTGTAGAACCATGACTGTGTTATGATATTTGTAGAACCATGACTGTGTTATGATATTTGTACAACTGTTTGTGTTCTAGTTCTGATATTTGTAGAACTGTGGCTGTGTTCTGATATTTGGTGTTGAGTCACAAGTTTGACCGTGTAGTGTTGCTGGAAGTGTTTGTATTGGTTTGATATAAAGTGAGTTATGACTCATCTTTTGTACTTTGACTATTTGTATTGCAAAAAATTTGTATTGCAGGAAATTTGTGTTGCAGACAATTGAATTGCAAAAAATTTGTATTGCAAAAAATTTGTGTTGCAAAAAATTGAATTGCAGAAAATTTGTATTGTAGAAAATTTGTATTGCATCAGAAATTTGCAGCAGCAATTTGTATTATAGAAATCTGGATTGCAATAGAAATTTGCAAAAATTTGTATTGCAGCAGAAATGTCTATTCCAGCAGTGTGTTGATGTAGAGATTTGTATTGCAGCAAATAGTGTGCCTTTATCAAACTGTGCCTTTGTCAATCTGTCAATCAAGCTCAAAAAGTTTGGTTCAAATTTGGTTTTTTGTTGACTGGGATTTTTGTTGTCAATCTATCAATATGCTGTAGATATTTCAAGTAGATCTTTTAAGTCATGCCAAATAGATATTTCAAGTAGGTCTTTTAAGTAAACCTCAGTTACATGCAAAGTTGGACATGTTTAATAGATATTTTTGGACAAGTTTAATAGATATTTTTTAAGTGTACATAATTTTAGACCAGTTAAGAATTTAGAAGTTTGTACACTATTAATAATATGACTATAGGAATTTCTGAACAACTTAAGTAGCCTGTCTGTGCCAACATGCCTTGAATTGTCATCATTTACTCTCTTTGACTTTGAAATTGAGACTTACTAACAAATTTCATATTCACATCTCTTTTTTCAAATTGGTTATTTAACTTTTTATTTTTTATTAAACTGAAACCAGTATGAATACAGTTCATAAACACATTTCAGCAGCCCCACATTGAACAACACAGTTAGAAAACAGGGGTATTCATTTCATTCCAGGAACGGTACAAAAAAAAACCAGCAGGTGCATCCATACTAACTGCTTAACCACAAAATGTACACACTGCCAGCCCTTTGCATTAGCAATTACAGGATATTGAAACTCCCCCATCTATGAAACATGCTAACCAAACATACACTTCCACCACCCACCTAACCAAACATAAACACTTCCACACTTCCCAGCCTAATCAAACTTCCACTACCTGTCTAACTACCCATACAATTAACGAGACAAATCCCACATATCACCATTAAGAATGCCAAAGCCACATTGTAAAACTTCTCTCTCCTGTAGCATCTTGCAACCTCAGCCTCTAGTCTGATAATCCGTTGCCTTTGCTCTGGGATGAGCACCTTACCACGATCACATATCTCATCATCACGCCATTGGAAGAATTTACACTTTCGCCCAACCTGAAATGCAAACCAATTTCTTTATCCATCAAGCTACTTAATGACCAATAAGGACTGTATAATTAACATGAAATTGAAAAAACATTGTTGTTTATATATAACCACAGCAATCCAATTTTTAAGCAAACATTACCATTGAAGATCAATAAACTAACCTAACCAACAAAAGGAAAATATTCCCCAGTCAACAAATTGAGTTTAAATTTCGCAAACCCAAGCCATATGCATCCATAACAACTCACAAGTGAATGCAGTCAATAAACCAGAGACTTAACCTCATATGCTCACATAATGCATGTCACAATTGAACAATGCCCTTATATGCACAAATCCTACCTCTTGAACAAGGTGTCAAAAACTACTAGCAGCATATTTTACACCACCAATCAGCTTAGTAAAACAAGAAAAAAAAAAACCCAAAATTATTGCTTCCAAACCCAGGAAAACGAACTAAATGCAGAAAGTCCCTCCTCCCTTAACCCCAATGAAATAAAAATAAAAACACGAAAACCCCATGATTCAAAATCAAAAGCTTGAACTACCCAGTAGAAAAAACATGATTAATTAAAAAAACACTCAAATATTGAAATACCCAGTAGTTTGGACAGCCATAAAACCTTCTGCCAGGATTGTCCGGTGTCCACGAAACGACTAACACTGGTTTTTCATCACAGTAGCACCTAAATGGAGCTCTCCTCCTTAAGCTTGAATTGGTTGAAGAGCTTGCTTCCATCTAATCAGGGGCTTCGAAATGGTTGAAGATCTTGAGATGGTTGATGATGATGGTGGTGGTTAGAGAGAGAAGTGGGATTTTCTTTAGGTTGATGATGATGGCTGTTGGTTGTGAGGCAGAGACAGAGGCAGAGAGCTAGGGATTTCAGTCTGATTTGGGGAAGCTCGTTACCTGCACGCCAGAGGTAAGTGGTAAGTGCACTAAAAGTGCTTCACGTGATTTATCACGTGAGTTTGAATCTGATTTCTTCCTTATTTTATTCACCAGGGTTAAAAAATAATAATATTTTATAGATCCCGTCTGTTTCCACGTTAATTGGTGACGGAATGGGGCTTGAAAGACTAAAATAAAAAGCGTAAATTGGTTTTAGGGACTAAATGTGGAAAAAATAAAATTTAGAGACTAAAATAGAAAAACTTCAAAATGTAGGGACTAAAAGTGCATTTACGCCAAAGTTTAAATAGCATTGAAAACACTATGAACGTTTAGAACCCCAAATAACAAAATACCAATTCAAGCTTTATATCAAACAATATATGTGCAGAAAATGATAACAAGCTTATATTAGAATTGATAAACAATCTAAACCAATTAAAATCACATCCACAACAGAAATTAAATTGTAAAGATTAAGTGAAGAGAGATGCAAACACAAGGACAACACAATGATGTGTTATCGAAGAGGAAACCGAAGCCCTCAGCGTAAAATCTCTCTGTCGCCCTCTAAACGGTCAATAATCCACTAGAAAATAAAGTTGGGATACATGAACAGTAATAGACCCTCCAAGCCTAATCTACCTAGGTACCTAAGCCCTCCAAACTTCTTTCTCCAACGAGGTTACGCCAAACCTTTGTCTTATCTAACTTATCCAATTCCGCTATAACCCATAGCATTAACCAATAACCATTGGTCCCTTCCAAACTGCTTCCCTTAGTACCAAAATACCTTCTCACAGACATGAGTATGGTGAGAAAATGATTTGGTCAAGAACCTCTCAAGGATGTATCAATGGAGAAGGTGAGAGTAGAGGAATTTGAAGAGTCTCTATGTGAAGATTGTGGATGAATCAATCTTGTTTTTCTCTAGGGTTTTTCTCTCAAAATTCTCTCTAGAAGCTCTCTACATTTCGTGGGTTTAAGGGGTATTTATACTAGGGTGAGATAGGAATGCGAAGAGTCAAGTTTTTCAAAACAGAGCTGGTTGGCGGCTTGGCCTCTTGACTTAACTGAGTCGTGAGTTCAAGCCGCGAGATAACAGAACGGCCAGGCTGGACCTTTTGTCTTGTAGTACAACAGCTGGCATGACTGTTCATCTTCTCACACGCTTTACTCATGTGCTGCAGTTGGCAACTTGCCAGTCATGAGTCCTAGCCGCGAATCCCTGCATCATTGCACAATCTTGAGCATTTCTTCACACTCTCTCACTCACTACCCTTACATAAATCTCACATAAATACAGGGTTTCTAAGTGCTAAAATACAAGCAAATTTGCACGGAATAAAGGCAACAAGATGGTTGATCAAATTCAACCTTACAATCTCTCCCTTTGGCTATTCCGTGACAAAACCCTACAACAAACTCTAGACTTAATGCGTGAGTTGGAAAAATTGAAAAACTCACTCATACCTAACTTTAGAATTTGTGAAGCTCTTGAACCATAAGACCAAAAAATCTCCTAAAACACAATAACACAATAAGTTCATTATATGCAGAAAACTTGTAATGCATATGGAGTAAGCACAATGTGATCAAGCAAAATGGGATAAATCAATAAACCATGACTTGACCAAAATTGCAATCACTATATACTAGTGATCACAATGCTCATTCACTCAAGTAATGAATATCCGGACATGCAAGCTAATAAGCTTATTTGCAAAGTATCACTTGCATTCCAACACTCAACCAATTCACACAAAACATATATGCATCTAAGAACAAGATCCTACAAGGGCACAAGAGTGGTGTACTTAAAGAAAATGCATGACATTTAACATCAAGTACTAAAGCTACATAGCATGAGTACAAAGACCTAAAAACCTTAAAAGCTTACAAAAGCAACAGGTACAGACAGTAAATAAAAACTGAATAACATCTTAAGTATTAATAAACCAAAGTTTCAAAGTTAAACAAATCCATGAGTTTTAAACCTTTAAACCAACATTTTTACCATAGTGTAACAAACCTATAAAGAGAGTATTAACCAAACATACTTCCATACGAAACTTAAAGTAAAACTGAATAAACACTGTTTATGGCATGCTCCCCCTTAAAATGGCACTCCCCTTCAAGAGCTACCCCTCAAGAATTCTCCCCTTTTTTGACCGGAATGGCCAAAGAGTTACTGTTGGGAGTTAAGACTATCAAAATTGGCTGAAAGTACGTTAAGCTGATCCTGAATTGCTGCCATCCTATCAGTATGCTAATTCTGAACTTCTCTAAGTCCATCAATCCTCTCCAGGATGATCTGAAATGCATCTGGAGGTGCAGCTGAGGTTGAAGCTCTACTCCTCTTGCTTCTGCTTTTGGGTGTGATTGATTGTCCTGCAGCCTCTGCTTCAGTTTCCTTAGGATCACCTTCTTCTTGGTCACCCTCCTCTTCATTACTTGAAAGATGAACTTGTATCCTTGTGAGGGTTAGTTTGTTTATGGCTAATAGAGGAGCCATGGGACTGATATCTTGAGGAATTGCAACCCTTTTTGCTCTGAAAAGTCTCATGAGAAGACTAGGGAAGTTCAGCTTGGGCCTTGAGGTGGTTCTAGTCTCATCCACAATTGTGTCATATATGTGAGAGCTGATATCAATGAAGGTCTTTCCTTGAGCTCCATGAGGAAGATAGCTCTGGCATTAGTAAGAGTAGTCATCTTTCTTATAGGATACAAGTTGAACATCATAATGGTGGTCAGACACCTCATGTCAATAGGGAAGGCATTAGTATTGAGACATCTCCCCTCTTTAACACCACCATTCCGAGTCTGGACAGTGTCTATAGATAGCATCCTATCTTTGTAGTTGGTGAACTCATGATCCTCTAATCTTTCAAGTCCTAAAACCTCATCAATGTCATGTGCATCTATGGTGAACTCATGACCTCTGATCCAACAGTTCAGCTCATCCTCCCATATGCTCACATTTGCATAGAATTCTTAAAGGCTCACACACAGCAGGTAGGTCATCCAGTAACTTATCCCATCCTCTGCCTTCAAAGCATTCTAGAATGAAGGTATCCTTCAAGTCATTTAAATCCACAAACCTCTCTTGGATAATTGTTCCCTTCATAAAAGAATCTATGTATCTCTCAAAATGTTGAACAAACCTAAATAGGTTATGGTCCATTTTCAACCTTTTGTCAGCCTTTTTAGCATGGGTCTTCTTTTTTGTAGGTGTGGGAGCCATCCATAAACAAGCAGAAAAGGCCACAACAAGAGCAGTACACAATATGTGGAAATGCACACATATTAGTAACTAGTTAGTTGCAAAGGGAGTAACAGAATGTCAAGTCAACAGACAGACCAAGCACAGTTAAGAACTAAAGAAGGATAGCTCAAATTAGAACTTAGGAACTCAAACTAGTTTAGTCTATATTGATACAGACTAGAACAAGTATTAAACAGCTATATATATGGACAGAGGAAACCTCATACAGGCAAAAAAGAGCATATGTCTATGAGACATATCTTAATAAATATAAAATGTTAAAAAAAAAAAAAAAAAACCCCTCAAGACAAAAGCACACACATGATATGGCAACTTAAAATCATAGTATTATTAGACAAACAATCCAAAATCTCAGACATTCTGAAACACCCAAACTCACATACAAAGTAAATCACAGAAAACCCCAAACCCATATACCTAAGGGGTATGTAAACTATCAAATGGCAAAGTTCAGAACAAAGACTAGCACAATGAGACTAAATTATGATAGCAAATGTATACAACAACAAAAGCAACCAACCCCAATCAACCAAACCCAACATTTTAAGCAAAAACATGTTCGAACACAGTATATCTCAAATCACAGTGACAACTCATAAATCAAGAAAATAATGCTCAAAACATGAAATATGAAGTGAGAAAGAAAAAACCCATACCTTTTTCTTGAAGGTTTAACAAGAAATGGTGCAAAAATGGAGGATTTCAAAGAGAGACACGATGTGTTTGAAGGAGTGAAATGGGAAAGACAATGCACAGTCACAAAAATTCAAGGGAAAAACAGGAAAAAAAAAATTTAAAAACTGTCTTTAAAACGCAAAGCACTCATTTTTTGCGACTGAGTCAAGTCGCCAGTCAGTCGCCAGGGTAAGCCACGAAACACTTTGAAACCAAGATTCGCAAAAAATTTTCTAAGTGTTTTTTGCGACTGGAAGGTCTACTTGCGAGAGAGTGGTAAGGTGAGCCGCGAAAATCTCTATGTACCTTTCACGACTAGACCTTCCACCCTCGAACAAGTCGCCACACTTAGCCTCGAAAACCATAAGAACACACATTTTGGAAAATATTCTAAGTATTTTTCGCAACTAGGGCATTTACCTGCCAATGAGTCGTTAATGAGTCACGAAAACCTTCTGAGTAAAATTCGCGACTGGGGCATACAGCTGGACCAACCCGCGACTGAGTCGCCAGAACAGGGCAATACTATTTTTGAAATTTTGACACTTTTATAAAAGCAAAATACTTTCCAAAAACAAGCTAAAACACTCAAAAATCTTTTTGTGTTTGATCAACAACGATTGAGCATGTGAAAACACATTTAAACAAGTACAATCACACAAATGAATATGGCATTCATTGAACATAGATTTGTGTGTTGTGTGTAAATATCAAAAATGAGATAGTCCATAGTCTAATGTGAAGTTTCAATGATCAATTCAATCAAGGCATACACAATTAGCACTAGATAATATGACCCATCTCAATTATAGAAATATGCATATATGACCTCCCACATAAGCTTAATTACATTTCTTTGAAACTTTTCATTTGTCACCATACACATTATATCATTTGATCATTTTGAATCAATATATCTCACTGTGAGATTAATGCCTGAAATTTTTTATATTTCAATTTGATGAGTTAGCCTTTGGCTTTTTGGGCATCATACATTTTATTTTTGGTCGCTTTCCCTTTTTCCTAGTTAAATACTAGTATATGCGACAGGTTTTTGTAACTCAATATCTCTTTTCATTTGGAGATTTACATTTGGTGAGCTCTTTGAGTAAAACAATAAAATAAAAGTGGAAAGATATATAGGCACAAGTCTATGCATATCTCAAGATCAACAAAACCATTTACTAATCATTTATGACAAGGTTGAAGATCTATTTACAACAGTCACATAGATTTCAAGATTTCTTCCACAATATTATGAGTGCATAGGGAACAAGCTAAGCTCATAGATGCACAAGGTTATAAGTACAAAGGTACAAGGCAAAACATGTTTTAAGACAAAACTCAACAAAGTCGATCAAACTTTTTGAATTTTTTACTTTTTATGTGTTTTTGGATTTTTGACATAAAAACAAGAAAAGATTGATCAAAAACAACATAAAAACATTTTAAAATGAAATAAATAAATAAAAAAATTTTCAACACTCATTAGCAAAAAGCATACTACCAAACACAATCAAAAAGCATAGGAAGAATTAATGCATGGACATGTTATAATACTTATGTATAAGTATCTTCGTCATCCACACGTCACATGCATTTGGGGTGATATCCTTGATAGATTGGGTATGAGAGTTAGGACTTTCAAACGTTCTTGTGAAGCTTTCCAAGCAAGTGGTGAAGGCACCGATCATCTTCATCACGTCCATCATTTCGAAATCACGGTTTTGACTTCTTGGTTGCTCACCACCCCAAGGCCTCTGGTCATTTCTTCTTCCTCGTGATCAAGGAGCGCTTGCATTATTTAACGCTCTCAGCTTATGACAGTTGGGTCTGGTATGTTCTTGCAATCCGCAATAGTGACAAACATGATTCGTTCTAGGACCCCGTTGTGATCTTGGAAGTGATCTTCCTCTAGCTTCACGTCTAGCTTCTGATTGATTACAGAATGTATTTAACACTCGTTGATTAGCGACATTCTTCTTCTTTTCAGTCTTAACTTTATCAAGAATAGACTCTTCTACAATTGGCTCTTTGGCTTTCGCAAACTTTACTTCTTTGGTGACATTGGCTGATGAGATACTCCCTCTGGTATATCCCACTCCGGACTTGTCTGAGGCTGATTTTTTATGAGCAAGTATTTCATTAAGTTTCTTGGATGAGACACGGTCTACCTTAGTATTTGCTTGAAGCACTTCATACTCAAGAAACTTTATCTTAGAGTATGCTTCGGTCAGCTCTCCATTCAGCATCTCTATCTCATACTTGGCCTCCTTATGTCGCACTAGGAGACTGCGATAGTCCTCCTCTGCTTTCTTCATCCTCTTCACAGCCGCCTTGGCCACCCTTGTGTACTCTCCAGACTTCTCAAGGAGTGAGCTGTAGCTCTCTCGGAGACCAACAGTGCTTTCGTCTTCTTCACCATCTGATTCTTCAACAACTCCTATTAATTCTTCATCACTATGCTCCCCAAGCTCCTGTACAAGCGAATTCAAGTCCTCTGAAGACTCAACATGAGCAATGGTCATAAACGCAAACTAATTTCCTTCTCCATCATAGCTTTCCTCAGAATTAGAATTAAATGAGTTGGAGTCACTAAGAGTAGTGGCATAGACCTTGCCTTTCGATTTCAAATAATTGGGATATTCTTTCTTGGAATGTCCATGTCCATTACACTCGAAGCACGTGATTCCTTGCAAAGATTGGGATTCTCTACCATCTTTCCTTCTGAATTCCCTTTTTTCCTTCTCGAAATTCTGAAATTTCCTTTTGTTACTAGATTTCCCATTGTTTTTAAGTTTTAACAACTTTCGAAAGTTTTTCACATGGTACGCCACATCTTTATCTACAGCATCTTCTTCCGAAGAGTCATGAGATACTACCCTCTCACCAATTGTTTTAAGAGCAAGAGATTTGCTCTTCTTTTGCGTGGACAGTGACAATTCATATATCTACAATGAACCAACCAACTCTTGAACTTTAATGTCATCAAGATCTTTGCTCTCTTCAATAGCTATTACTTTGGCACGAAAGCTTTTCGGCAGTGATCGAAGGATCTTCCTTACTATTTTAGAATCCTCTGTCTTTTCTCCCAAATTGAATTTGCCGACGACCACCTCATTCAACTTGCTATAAAAATAGTCAAAGGACTCATCCTCGCTCATCTTAAGCTCCTCAAAGTGAGTGGTCAACATCTGTAGTTTGGTGTCTTTCACTTTCTTTGTTCCTTCATAAGTAGTCTCTAGAATCTCCCATGCTTCCTTAGCAATAGTGATATGTGAAATCCTGTGAAATTTTCCTAGAGAGACACCACAAAAAATAGCATTCAAGGCTTTATTAGCATTAGCCACCGCAAGAGCTGCCTTATCCCAAGTGGATTTGGCAACTTCTGGCCTAGTCCAACCTACTTCAACTACATCCATACAACATCATTAATAAAACACAAAAATGTCATCATTCAGACTTTCCAAAAAGCATAATTATTACCATCAAAAAATGGTGGCACATTTAGAGATTAAGACCTATCCATCTCAATATGGGGTCAAGGATCACACTAAGGTGTTTAAACCACAAAGAATGCACCCGCTCTGATACCAATTGAAAGTTCAAATAGTGTTGAAAACACTATAAACGTTTAGACCTCCAAACAACAAAATACCAATTCGAGCTTTATATTAAATAATGTATGTGCGAAAAATGATAACAAGCTTATATCAAAATTGATAAACAATCTAAACCAATTAAAATCACATCCACAACAAAAACTAAATGGTAAAGATTAAAGGAAGAGAGATGCAAACACAAGGACAACACAATGATGTGTTATTGAAGAGGAAACTGAAGCCCTCAGCGTAAAACCTCTCCGCTACCCTCCAAGCGGCCAATAATCCACTAGAAAATGAAGTTAGGATACATGAACAGCAATAAACCCTCCAAGCCTAATCTACCTAGGTACCTAAGCCCTCCAAGCTTCTTGCTCTAATAAGGTTACGCCAAACTTTTGTCTTTTCTAACTTACCAGATTCCGCTATAACTCATAGCATCAATCAATAACCATTGGTCACTTCCAAATTGCTTTCCTTAGCACCAAAAGACCTTCTTATAGACGTGGGTATGGTGAGAAAAGAATTTGGTCAAGAATGTATCAATGGAGAGGATGAAAGTAGAGGAATTTGAAAAGTCTCTATGTGAAGATTATGGATGAATCAATCTTGTTTTTCTCTAGGGTTTCTCTCTCAAAATTCTCTCTGGAAGCTCTCTACATTTCGTGGGTATAAGGGGTATTTATAAGAGAGTGAGATAGGAATGCAAAGAGTCAGGTTTTTCAAAACAGAGTTGGTTAGCAGCTTGGCCTCTCAACTTGACTGAGTCGCGAGTTCAAGCCACGAGATAATAAAACGGCCAGGCTGGACCTTTTGTCCTGTAGTGCACCAGCTGGTGTGACTATTCATCTTCTCGCATGCTTCACTCGTGTGCTGTAGTTAGCAGCTTACCAGTCGCGAGTCACCCGCGAGTCCCAACTACAAATTCCTACATCCTTGCACAATCTTGAGCATTTCTTCACACTCTCTCACTCACTGTCCTTACATGAATCCCACCTAAATACAGGGTTTCTAAATGCTGAAATACAAGTAAATTGGCACGGAATAGAGCCAACAAAATAGTTGATTAAATTCAACCTTACATTGTAGAATGAAGTTTTATAAAGGTAAGGGTTTATATGCGAAGTTATATTGTTTTTTGGGCCTTTCTAGAATATATAAGTTTATAGGGGGTGGTGAGTAAATTTTGAAAAGCTAAAAGTTGAAAGGTGAGTCATCAACTCATTATTCCCCTTAGCATACAAGTGCTCCACCCAAGTTATTTCCCTTATCTTTTCTTTGCTGCACCAAAAACTTCTTGGTTCATCTTTCTTTGCTCCTTTGTTTTCTTCTTCCTTTGTTCTTATCAGCAGCACCATCTCACAAGTACCCTTCTTTTCTTTCATAGAAAATCATAGATATCACTCTCTAAAAAGAAATTAAGAGCCTAACACTAAAATTTCAGCTTCAAAGTTTGTGGATAAGTAGATAAAACTATATCTGGTTTTGGGTATTTTTGATGGTGTAATTGTTTTGTTTTGTTTCCCTTCTTTGTTCTCTAATTTGATTGTTAGAAGCTAAATTTGAGGTTTTGTGTTAGCTATTTGAAAGATTGAAGATATCATGGTCTTTTAGATGCCTATTCATGTATTCTAACATGTAAAATATAGGTATAAAAATACCCACATGAAGTGAAGGCCAATTTCTATGGTTGATGATTTTATAAGAGAACATGTTAAAACTGTCACTGTGACAAATTTGGTGTTTTCAACAAGAAAAATTTGGATTAAATTGTATTCCATGAATTAGAATACTAGGAGTAGTTTTTATAAATTCTTAGACACACATGATTGTAATGGAAGTAGTCTCACAACATTTGGATCAATATAAAATAATGGTTTAATTTCTAAGTTGCATGAAATTCTATCAGAACAAATTTGAGCATATTGTCTTGTATAATTTTTAATTAATCATGGTTTTATTATTTGACTCTGAAATTGATATGGTATATACTAGACGTCCAAGAGAGTGGTTCTATATAATTACATGACATTTGGATGTGTATAGACAATCCATTTGTACTTTACAAATGAGGCATATGCTACTGAAATGAGCAGTGAACATCATATGATACACCTAACTTTGAAGATATAATTCTAAAGTTAGGGTGAATGCTTTAAGCTATAAATTAGTATGCTCATCTTTTAGTATGTTTGGATCATAGAAAAATTTTATGCCTTGGTTTCTCTATAGTTTGGGTACATAATGTGTTTAATGAATGTATCATGTGCTTTGGGGAATCTTGTGTTATGGGAATTATGGATTTTCTTGAGTTTGAGAGTTAGGTTGTGATCGATGTATAAGTTTATATATTTAGGAAGAGTTGTTAGTAATAAGTTTTGGTCTTTCATCTAGGTGACGAGAATAAGAACATGGAAACTTGAGCTCCTCTTATACAAATCTCTCGCGTCTTCTGTTTTCAGATAAGGGATATGTGACATGTGTATTTGATAAGTATAAAGATTGTTTAGAAAATTATTATGCATTAAAGCTTTTAATTAAAGATATTACATATAAGCATGATTTAAGTAAAATATATGTTTGTAAGTTGTTCAATCTTATATGTATGATAATTTTAGCATATTGATGCTTATATCACGAACATAATATTTAAGAATGAAGTGAATATGCTACTATTATGAAATAATTATGTAAAAGCATAGTTATTAAAAAATATATAGTTTCCGAGTTATTCCATTGTTATGTTGTGAACTCAACCAATAAGGGTTATAGTACTGGCATTTCCTTAGAGATTTTGATTGGCCTTTATAAGTGGTGAGGACTTTGATGTACCCGCCCTTGTTGGTAACGGCTAACTTGTGGAGGATGCTAGCCGACCTCATGGTTGATGATATGATCCCACCAAATGGGGTGATACTTTCTGATATGATCCTGGGATTACTTAGCATTGTGGGGAATGCTGGATACCTAGTACTTTGTGTTGGAAGCCTCTCAAAGTTATGACAGACTTAAAATTAGACAGAGTAATATGTATTATAAATGAGTTATTAAGCTATTTGGAAATTATAAGAAATGTATGATGATAAGAAAGGTATGTTAAATGTGTTATAAGTCTGATAAGAAGTTTATGATAAAGTATTTTATAGTCTTTTTAAAGATAAGGTTACTGAATTATGTTTATATTCCTTATTATGTCCTTTTATTATTATATGAAAGGAAAATGAAGTATTTTCATCTAAAAGCTCATAAGTTATTTTAAGAACAATATGAATAGTATGAAGGCTATTTTATCAAAACTGGCATATCCATAAAATATTTAATTTATATGCATTCTTATTAAAGGCACATGGAGTTTAAAACCATACTGGGCTTCGCAACTCATCCTATTATATTTCAGTGCACAAGTTCTTCCTAGAAGCAGCAAGAGTATTAGAGGTGACAAGGATTATGTGATTCTCGTTTGTTAGAATGTATAGTTTATCTCTTTTGTTGTATAGGAGGAATCAAGATGTACTTGATCCTTTGAGCACAGATGTAATTCAAAACCTTAGTCTGTTTTGAACCCCAATTATATGACTTTGGGGTTGGGTTTGTAAATAAGAGTTTTTGCTAAACGTTTAGCTATGTAATATTTACACGAATACCTTAAGTTTCAACCAAGTGGTACTTGCAAAGTTCAAATGAAATGAAGTTTCAAGGTTTTCATCATTTTTGTATATTATGGTTTTTATGCAAGAAAATAAGAAAGAATACAAGAAACAATTCTTGATAAACACCTTCAGCTTAGGTTGGTTCATGTTAGTATTGAGGTAAACTTGATATTAACATTCCAGTCATTCTCTAAATTTTGAAGTACAGGTTTGAGTCATGACAACAAGGCCCACATAGAAGGGTTTGGATCATCCTTATTTGCATGTTTATGCTTGCTTGCTCCTATGCTTTATGCTTGTGTTAGCCTCTCTAGTTCTAGGCTTTGTCATGCTTGATGCTTGTAACAGGTTTGGGGTTATGTGGTTACATCCGGCACCCATAAGGCCTTGTTTGGATGTAACCATTTCGAATGCATCACCATGATGTCGGTTGCTTCGTGCATACCTTTTCTCCTTTCCTCTCTGTGCAATGCTATGCTTACCATGCTTGTTTGTGCCACCTGTTGGCTTTCTGTGCATCTTTACACACTTGCTTACATGTTCATACATGAGTCTTGCTTGCTAGTGTGTCGTCCATGCTTCAACACAATGAAGTTATGGACATTTAATCCAAACCTACCTTTGTTGATCGCCGACACCACCTTTTATTTGCTTTCTTGCTAGTTTTTCTTCTCGCTTGTTTGCTTGTTTGCTTGCTTTATTATTTCTTTGCTGGCCATGTCTATCATTCTCATCTGCTCTATGCCTTCTTTATATGCACTTTGCATCTTTTCCTTCCATTTCTTGTCTGCTGGTTTCTTGTCTTTACCTTTGCATGTATACACATGGAGCGAGGACACTTGAAGCTAGGGCACAGTCTCCCAAGCACAAGCAAAAAGGGTGTAGACACATGCATGTAGATATGAGCCAAGCGGCTATGTTCAGTAGGTTTAGGGGTCTAGCTTCTCCCTTTTGGTTATGTACTCTTTTAAACCTCCCTTCCTTCCTCATCCCTTTCTCTCTTAGATGGGTTTTATTAGGTATATCATGTCATGTATCATTCATCCTCATCTCTAGAGTATGGTGATCCCTGTTTACTTTCCTACACCTATATTTTAGGCCATGCTCTAGAGATGAAGGCATTTACTTTCTTGCTCTATGTGCTTACATTGTGCATAATGTATGTATATATATACCTGCTCACCCATTTCAGTGTGATTGTCACAGTCCATGCCACACAAGGCCAAGCGATGCCTAATTTCCGTTGTGAAAGTAAGGTGACATGTTGCCAGATTTTCACCATGAAAATCTGGCATTTTTCCCGAATGCCTTAGGAAAGCATAGATTAGGACCACGCCATTCAAAAGCCAAACATCAAAGCCCCTATGCATGCAAAGCCTCAAAAGTCGATGCTAAAATCATGTCTTTTACTACCAATTTTCAAAAATTAAGGTTTTATCTAAACAAAGGACTATCCTTGGACAAGCGTTGTGGAGTGCCTAACACCTTCCCCACACGTAACTAAACTTCCAGACCTAAGAATCAAGATTTTTTTTTGATACACATTAGATTAGGAAAAATGCCATTTTTCTTAGCCTAGGATTGGTAATAAATCAACTAGAAACAAGTGACCAATCACACCTTAGAAAAATCCAATGATTGGTGGTGACTCCACTTACCTTTGGTAATCCCTTAAAATTTTGTCTAGATTCCTACCACAAACGCCAAAGGTAGACCAGCCTTCCTCCACTGAGAGAGAGAGAGCACCTGAAGCCTTGCGGGAACCACGCCACACACACTACACACACAAACACCCATCATCAAAAAGGGGGCCCTCTAACAGGGCCCTGCGCATGTGGAAGCATCGCCATGGCAAGTGGTCGAACAAAGGCCCACGACGGCGGTGGTTCTCCACTCCATTTTGAGGCTGAATGTCGACAACAACCAATCATAGAATTTTCTTAGCTTGATTGGAAACCTGATGTCTAAATGATATAGTTTGTACTCCTTTTTCCTCTTGAGAAATTTTCTTCATTAGGTATGAAAATCAAGAAAAATCAATTGGAGCCAAAGCATCAACTAGATGCAACAAATTGGGTATTTTGCAACAATTTGATGAAATTTGGTAAAACTAGGAGAAACCTAAAAGTTTAATACTAAAAAACAATGTTTACCAAGTTTGACTAGAAAATTTGACAGCATAAACAATGCAAATGTGTGATAGATGTGCAGATATTTCAATTTCCTTCAAGGGTGTTAATACAAAATCTCAAGTTTGAAATCAAACAATCGAAAGAGTTCCACAATTGTATTTTTGTATTAATGAATTTTTAGGTACAATTCCTTGTATTCAAATTCTAATATAATAGTATAATCATCTGATTCGATCTCCTTGGAAAAGTCTTCCATTCAAGTATTGCATCGATGTAGTCTTGAATTGAATGCAAGATGTCCTCCACTTGGATTGAAAGGTATTTGGAACGGAATTGTAATGAATCTCTGGTTGTATGCTTGTTGGAGATTTCTTGTGCTTTAAGTTCTTCATTTCTTATGATGTTCTTGACCTTCAAAGATTTGTGGTGGAAGTTATTTAGGGATTTAGAGCTTGAATTTGATGAAGTTTCGATGGATCAAAGTATTTGATGTTTCTTGAGGCTTTAATGCTTGATTCTAGTAGAACTTTGAGACTTGGAAGAATGATTGGGATGAATGTTCTTCGTGTTGTGTTAAGACAGATTGACTCTGGTTAATTAATTCAATTACCCAAGTTGATTAAATAGAACAACTTACAAGAAAATTGTGAAGGCACCAACAAATCACTAAATAAACTAAATACAGCAGAAATTAAATTGACACGGTAATTTGTTAACAAATAGGAAAAACCTCTCGCAAGGCAAAAACCCCACCAAGGGAATTTAAGGTTACCACTCCCAAGAATCCATTAATCAATAATCAAGCAGTTAAAAATATAAGGAATCTTACTATCTTGGCCTATCCCAAAATACCAACCTACAGTTAAACCTTCACTCCAATACCCAATTAGACTTAATCTTGTAGTAGCATTCTTTCCTTTGTTACACAAATCTCCAATCTGTGAGTAACTGCTTTACACGGATCCTAATACGTGACTAACTCTAGCAACTTGAATAATTATTGTTGGCTTCCAAGTTCTTCACTTCATCAAAATGAAGACCAGGAAGCACTTGGTTACAAAACCCTAAGGTGTACAAACGCTATAGTTTCACACAAGGTATATGAGTTCTATGTCTTTGTTTCCATGTATAATGACTTTTAAAATAAGCCTTGTATATGACTAGGGTTGTAAGGAAAAAAAAAACCCTAATCAAACAAGTCATCATGGGCCAAATTTCAAATCTGAAAATTCTGAAATTGTAGATCTCAATAGATCAAGCTTGTATTGAGCTTTTCCATTAATCCTCGATAGTAGTATCTACGAGCTTCTGTCGAGACTTAATGAATCATCTTTTCTTCACTTGTTTCTTAGATCAATCTTCATGTTTTTAAAGATACCACTTGATATGTTTGAACAACATACTTCATGATATATTAAACCCAACTTAGATCTACCAAATTACAAGTAAAGTGTATTTTGTCAAAGGATTAGTCAATTACGTAGAAAATATAAACCTAACAATCTCCTCCTTTGGCAATCCATGACAAAACCATAAGCATAATTATGAGAGAAGTATAAAATAACAATCTCCATAACATTATACAAAAAGTACATAAGTATATCTACTACTATGAACTCTTGAAAAACTTTGCAAGAAAAGAGATCATGGCATGAAAGACATGCAACCTATCATAGCTGAAACACTTAAACAAGATCCATCAAAGGCATCAAGTGTGAAATATTGACAAGTTATATAAAATAAGAAACATGTGCATACAGAGAGAAAAGAAACAACACATGTGAGACAAAGGTGAAAAACATACATCTTCATCATATATATCAAATAAGTACAATGCATATAAAAAGGTCACAAGACCAAGGTACATGTAATGAGAACTATACAACAAAAATCTCACTACATATGTCAAAATACTCTCCCCTTATCACTAGACTAGCTCTCCCCCTAAGAACATGACTACTCTCTCATAATCAAAACTACTCTCCCTTTTTGTCATAAGTGACAATGAGTGAATCATTGAGAAACAGTCATCTCATCATCACTAGCAAAGCTAGAAGCATCATCACTCACATCATCTCCACCATCAAAAGACTCTTCAGAAGGATTGGGTGAGGGAGAAAGAGCAAAGCCACCAAGACGTGATGATCGGCGAGCAATACAACCAACTCTGGTGTTAATTTGACACACCTCATCAAAGAGAGTGTTTGATACCAAAGTCAGGACGCATCTGTTTAAACTGACCCAAGATGGTAGCGAAAGATGCCTCTACTCCAGAAGAAGAAGATGAAGTAGATGAAGAAGATGCTAGAGAGGCATAGGTAGCATCCTTAGCAGCTCGAATGTTAGCCTCCTCCTGCTGAATGGGAGTGGACTCCACACGAGGCTACTTGGCCTTGGTCGCTAGCTGTGCAGTGCTCCTTCGCTTAGATTCACAATTAATAGCACCCATGATAGAGAAAAGAAGGGCAAAAGGAATAGGAACATGCATATGCGTGGGGATGCATGTGATAGCTGATGGAAAGATTAGCTTATCACGTGTAGCAGTGTATTGATAGATATCTATCATAGATACTATCATGTGTGAAGGAAAGGTTATAAAGTGACCCTCTAGGAGAGAGAAAATAAAATGAGCATGAGGCTTAGTGATGGTGTTATAGTGAGACCATGGAGTGAGAATAAAGGTCATCACCATATTAAGGATCCTTGGACCCTTAGTGAAGTCATGTGTGGAGAAATTTAGAAGATCACCCTACACCATGGCTGTCTCACAGAATCGTGAGCCCAACTCATCTCTAGAGATAAAGCAGAGACAAGGATGACTAGGGTAGTCCGGATGAGCTACCCTAGGGACATGTAGTACCTTGGAAATGAGCTCCGAGGTAACTATGATAGGTGTTCCTCAGAATACCGTAGTAAACTGAGGAATAAAGGTATTGATAGCGTGTATGTTGGAGTAGAACTTCTATATAAACATGCTAGGACACCTCGAGGGTTTCTCGCAGAAAGATACCGAAACCTGAGAGCTAAACACACCAGGAAGAGGCGTGTCTGGAAAATTAGACAGAATGACTCGGTGTTTCGAATGAATCGCCTGATCATAAAAGTTCTCCTCAAAATCCTTTTAGGATTTCAAATCACGGAACTGATCTCTAACAAGAACAGAAGGAAGAGAAGAACAAGATGAAGAACCATGATGAGATATCAGGTTCTTTGAAGCTGTAGATTTCTTGGGTGCCTTGTTAAAGAAACTAAGGAAGAGAACAAACGGAAAACACAACAAAAGAGAATCTCACATGGGAATGCATGAGCATGTAATGTGCAAAACAAAATTACATCATGAGCAAAACCCAATCCAAACTATAGCACTCATAGTAATATAGCATGAAAATGCAATGCATGAGCAGGTGATAACCATTATAGCAAAACTCAACTTGAAAATTTTCACAAAAACTCAAAAACCCCACATACCCAAAGAAATATGAAAACCTAGGTTAAAGATGCATGAAATGCATGAAAATGAAGAAAAGAGAAGATTTAGATCACATACAAACAAATTGGAGCTTGGAAGCTGAAATCTTGAAGGGAAGAGAGATTTTTGTGAAAAGAAAGGGTTTGGATCGAGAGAGAAGAGAGAGGGATTGAAATGTTTGAGTGAGAAATGAACCGGGTTGAATCTTGAGTATATATAGAAACATGCATCTCGATAATTCATTTTAGTCAATAATTTGTCTAATTCATTTTAGTCACCTAATTAACTTAACCGATTTTAAAGGGTTTGTTAATTAAGGCAAGCCAAAAGTCTTGAATTAAAGATCTTGCACTCGGAAGTTCAGTTATGTGTAGGGAAGGTGTTAGGCACCCCACAATGCCTATCCAAATGATAGTACCTTATTTTACTTTAACTCAAACGTTATCTTTTTAGTGAAAAAAATAGACTACTTGGCATTCTGATTTTGAAAAAGTTTTGAACAAACAATATATATATACATATACATGTGAGTATTTATTTACTTATAATCACCGTGTGAATATTAACGTCAAAGAATATTTACAATCAAAACATGTGAGATATATACAACATTATCATGTGAGGAAACATGCATATAAAGGAATAGTATACAATAGCATGTGAGTAAAATGTTTACTAGATATATTGCATGTGAGTATTAACTACTATACAAACAAATTACAACACAAAAATAAAAAGAGGGAGTTGGAACGGCAGCACCTTGTCGTCCTCCACAATTTTCTCATTTTTACCATGCAAAAAAGATGACAATAAAAATATGTTAGTGCCAAAGTAAAAAAGAGACTACGTAAGCATGATTGGTGCATATGGGTTCAATGGAATTGAACCATAAGCACAAATCCTTAAACATGCTATTCTAAGGTAAAGTTTTAAATTACAATGCATGAACAAATTTTACAATGTTAACTCTATTTTCATTTTTGGAAGAAAAGTTTGATGGAAAACACATATCTTGGATGAAAAATTTTATTGTTTTAAGAGAAGTTTTAAAAACCATTTTGAACATTTTTTTTTTTTTTTTGAAAAAAAAAAAATATATCTCTTTTGAACAAGCAAAGTTTGCAATGGGAAATAGGTTTTCATTTTTTTGAAAAGAAAAGTTTTGAAAAGTACCCTTTTTTTAGAGGAACTAGAAAATTTGGGGGAAAAAATTGAAATTTCAAATAAATTCATATTAGCATAAGGAACATGTTAGTTTTGAAAAGATTCATGGGTTTATTTTTAGAGAAGAAGATTTAACTTTTGAAAAATCCCATAATTTTTGAGAAAATGATTTTAATAAAAGAGGTTTATTTTGGGATGACAATAATGTAAAGGGGATGGGGAAGTGCTTGAAATTGAAAGGGATGACATTGAAGTAAAAGGGGATGGGAAAAAGCTTGAAATTAAATGGGTAACAACATATATATAAACAAAAACATAAAAATTCATATATATGCTTAAAAGAAATGAGATTTCTTCTCCCTAAGGGTACTTCTCATATAAAGTATAGGAGATATTCACTAGACATCCAAATCTTTCTAGAAATATAAATTTTGAAGAAAATGGAGCTCAAAAAGTCCTCCAAACAACTGTACAAAGTTTGGACCAAAAACTAGAAAAAAGACAAAATAGCCTAATGAGGTGGCAAAAGTGGGAGGCTATGTGTAGTGTACCATGGTACACTACACATAGCCTCCCACTTTTGGAGGACTTTCTGAGCTCCATTTTCTTCAAAATTTATATTTCTAGAAATATCTGGATGTCTAGTTTCTATTGGTCCTAACCTTAAAAGATTTGGAGCTATGGTTGTCAAGATATCGTGTCTGGAAGGAAGGCTATGCAGTGCTGAAAATTCTGTGACGTTTTTCCATAAAAAATTTGTTTCTTCCAAACTGTAGCGGATATTATTGAGCACTTTTTATGGAAGGTAGTCAAGACCTCACACTTCAAGTTGGTTTAGCCAGATCACTCCAGTTCTTGCCCAATCAGTACGATTTATTGCGCGAAGTTGCCCCAAAAACTGCCTACCTTCTCTTTTTTAAAGTGAAGTTTTTATTAGGGTTTTTGGTTTTTTGTTGATATCTAATCCGTTTTAACTCCTATTTTTGCTCGTAAACTATTGTTTTGAAGGGAAAAATATGCCTTGCAAGATGGTCCAAAATTCAACTCGATCCGACGGTTGGATCAAAAAGTCAATGTTTTAACCATACCTTGTTAGGGTTTTGGCTCAAAAGGGTTTTTAAATGTTGTGACCCTTTGATCCACTATCGGATCATGTTGTATTTATTTTTCACTCTTGTTGGCTTTGAAACTTGCTATTTTGCACCTTTTTTCAATTTTTTTTTTTTTTTTGGATTTTGGCATTTGTTTTGTCGCGTGAATTAAGACTGGACAAAATACAATATCGACATTAACTAGTAATCATTGTAAATAAATTTAGTTGAATATAATTTCCAAAACCTATTTAATTAATTGACATCTTAATGCCAAATGGAAACACAATATATTAGATTTTGTTCTAGCTTATTAAAGTATTGACAGATCAAGAGAAAATAAGTTTGGTCCTAACCTTAAAAATGAAAATTACATGAATACCCTTAAATTTCCTAAGACATCATAGAAGATTAAATTACCCCTAAATAAAATAACAAAACTTAGATCTAAAAATAAGCGATAACAAACAAAAATAATTAATTATGCATCCCTCTGACTTAATTTTTGAATGTCTAGATTCCAAGAAAATCTAGGAATACTTGTTCTACATCACATCCTCCCCAATTTGGAGTTTATTAATGTTAGAATACAATTATTGGTAGTAAATTGTTCTAGAAATATGTTTCTATTCCAAAATACTTTATTTCTTCTACACCTTATATTCATTACAAAATCTGACAAAATACTTGTTTCTTGACTTTCTTCTGCAGCTTATTTCCTAATTTAAACTGTCCAAATCACACAAAATATACATTGAAATAATGCCATTGAAAGATGTTAGGTTTACAGCCTTGAACAAATAAAGTATTTATCCAGATTTGAGGCCAAATTGTTAATTAGATTAATTATGCAAGGCTTAGGTTAAATAAAAAATCAAGCATATCAAGCACAATGGAAAATTAAATAACACAAAATATAATGACCCAGGAAACTTTATGAAACAACTTGTTCCAAAAAAAAAAACCTAAGGGTACCAATCCTAAGGAAACAGTTTTACCAAAAGCTAGAGATTTACAATCAAGAATAACCCTATTTGTAGTAAATCTAACTTCAATTATCTAACTGAGCTCTGAAACCCACAAACTTCCTTTATAGGAACTACTGCAACGTGAACCTCCAATCCACACACTTCAAAATCACATTAAAGTTTTGAATCTACGTAATCCTCCATTAATCTATGACTTCAAGACCACCCTTGAAGATTTAGATCTCTAGCATCTTTGATGACTAGTATGAGGCAACAACTTCTACAACACCGGATCTTAAGTTTCTTCAAAGAATATCTTCAATAAAAGATATGAGAGAGTTTTATGTATAGAAATTCTAGTTATAGAATAGGAGGCACAAGAGGCACTTCTCTCTCTCTTAAAAAGCTCTATAGGATTAGCTTATAATGTTCTTTAAATATTGCGACAAGTGCATATCACAATTTGGGCTTGAAATAGACAAGTTATGGGTTTTTCATGTTTGCTGATTTTTGCTGATCTGTAACCCTCGATTGATCAAACTTCAGTTTCAATCGATCAAAACTATGAAAAATCCTAATCCTTGAATTTGATTATTTCCTGTTCTTGCACACTAAATACTTGCATTTTGAATACTGTCTAATCAATTCTATAGACTCTATAAGCTATATTTAGACAAATTTGTGTTTATTGGTTTGCCAATAAAACTATACAAGTATAAAACCTAAAAAATAGACAATAGACAATGAAAGTAAGTATTCTTCTACATTGTAATAACAATTCTAGGAGAGAGGGAAAAGAGTGACATAGTCAACATACAAACATAATAACGAATCTATGTAATCAACATTTGTAGTAGATATATGTTCTTTTCTTTTTCTTTTTTTTTTTAGGACAAAAAAGATTTTAGTGACTTTTTTACACGATTTTCATACTTATCCACCATTAAAGGAAGTTCCGTACCTTGGGTGACCTATCAGAATAATGATATAACACCCCTCCAATGACATGGAAATTAAATACGTGTTTTCAACGTGTGTCTTTCAATTTTCGTTCACATCTCTCTCTTTCGGAGTGTGTTTTGATCGGGAAGAAGAGGTGGACACTATTATGTCACTACGCGCAGACAGAATGAAGATGGAAAATCCAAAGTGGATTTTAGGAGATAACACTTGCCAATTAACCAGGTCTAATAGTCAAGATTCTCAGGCATATTTGTCCCATTGTGGTGGCCTATCTCTTCTTCAAATACAGATAAAGCTTTACAGGGCTTTCCGTCATCTCACACTCAAAGAAATGATTTTTGTGGCTGTTGGTGGAGCACTACCACACCCCCCACAAACCTTTGACACTCTTTGCCAATTTCCAATCATACAAAAACTGAATTATGAGGAAAAAAAAAAAGAAACTTAATGGGTTTCTTTCTCTTTGCATTCAGATGAGAATGAAAACCTTGACTTTGGTTAACTGTGGGGTCATGAATTCTCGTTCACTTTGGACCCTCTCTTTGTATTCATTCCTTTTCTAGGCTTTCGGTCAATGTGGTTAGCTTAAGTTATACTACTAATATATTTTGGTTTGATTACTTGGCAGACAACTGAATAAGGGTGGACTAAGATTTTGTTAAGGAAATGCACGTCTAGAAATTCAAACACTCTTTACCTTTTACAACTTGTCAAACTGCAATATATAGCTGCAATACATCACGAATAATCGTGTCATTATCCTCACTCATGGCTTAGTCAAATGGTTGATTTTTTTTTTTTTTTTGGTGGTAAAATAAATGATTTTAGCGGACAACAAGGTGCTCATTCATTGCAATCTTTCCGACCAAGAATTTCTTTTCCTTTTTTCATTGAATCACAAAACGTTGTTATCTCTTTAATCATGGATTCTTTTTAATTATCATTATATATGGGGTCACTTCCTAACCAAATGGGAAACATTAGTTCTTATCTGAAGACTGGTGGCTTTGGAGTTAAAATAGGTGTAGCTTTGGAAACATTTGTTCTTGAAAGTGAAGTATCCCAAATAGACCTCAAAAAATTGGATTCATCGTGTCCATTAATTTCATCCGGGGAAAAAATTTTATATTAAATAAAATAACTGAATTTAGTCTTAATCTATTTGCATCAACTGTCATGTGCCCCATTTTAACCCAACTCAATCAAGTCTAACTTAGACCCCATCCGATCCATTTGCCAAGTCTTTATTTCAAAATTTTGTTTTTTATTCTCTTATTTTCAATCTTAATTTATATGCTAAAGTTATAATAAATTGTTTATATTGCAGATGAAACGTGCAACCTCAAAATATTTCAAGGTTAGTGCTACTGCTAAAATTGAGAAATGTTTCGGTAAGCTGTTTATATATTTTTTCTATTAATTTTTTTTACCCAATATTTTACAATCTATTCTTTGTGTTCTACCCAAAATCTCTCTATATTCTATCGATTTACATGTTATTAATCAGACACTTGAGTAGAATAGTACATGTGATTTATTAACACTATCTTATTTGGGAAAAAAAAAACCACAAAAATCCCACCTAAATTCTTATGAAGACTTACAAACACAGGCTTCCCTAGGTTTCGGCAGCTAGTTCTGTTGAAAAAGGATTCTATTAGGGTTTCCTTAGCCATACTAAAACAACAATTAATTTTTAGGGAAAAATTCACTTTTCCCCCTTAAGTTTAAGGCAATCAATTTTTTATAATAAACATTTTGTCCTATTTGCTATTTTTTTTTCCAGTATAACAGAAAAGTATCCAAACCCACGCTAAATTGACCTTAATCCCTTCACCACTCCATAATACTTAAGTATTCAATAGTTGAAATATACAGGCTATACCAAAGTGGTGAGAGGATCAAAGTCAATTCAGTGTGCATCTCTCAACTCTTTTCGGTTAAAGTGACAAAAATAGCAATGGAGGGGATAAAGTGTTTATTATGAACATATTAATTAAGAAGGGAAATTTTTAGGTTTTAAATTAAAGGGTAGACTTTGCAATTGCCCTTTACTTAGGTGTGGGAGTGCAATATTTTTAAATTTTATTTTTTATTAAACTAGAATTTTGTCCCTGAATTATGGTTTTGGTTTATAATTTGAATTTCTTTTACATGATTCTCGTAATATATGTGAAACGTCAATGTATATGTCCTTGCCCTCCTTCTTTTAATTGTGCTTTTGTGTATTGGTTGTTTATAAATAGGTAATTATCATTGACCATTATATTCTATGTTGCCAGTCTTCAGGCTTGGTGATGTGAGTGTTTAATATCTTTTTATTTTATAATTTAGCGTCCGAACTTAGATTATGACCGTAGAATAGAGCTTTTATGTTGGTAGTTTTTTATTTTCTTTAGATTGTAATGTTTAGGTCAACAAGCTATGTAATTTTCAATTTTCTTAGATTGTAGCTATGATCAAAGCCTTGCAATATTTTTCTTGAAACTAATGTACCATTGTATAATTCAACTAAATTTTAAGATTTTCTATCATTTTTCTATTTTGAAATAAATTAATTGGCTACCCAATTGTAAATACCTTAATTTAGGAGGGAGTATATATGTAGCCTCCATTATGAGACTTGCTACCAAAGATGCTAAATATCTCAACCCCCTCCAACCACAATTATCACATATGGTTGCTTCTATAGTCTCCCCCACATATGTTTCAAATCAAAGCCTATACTTTTAGAATCATATAAAGTTAAACCTTGGACATTTTAGGTTTGATGTAGGGTTTTGGTTGATAAGTTTAAATTAATATGATTTTAAAAGTCCAAACTACCCTTAAAATATAGGATTTAAAATGTAATTTTTCTTTTTGAATATATTCTTCTTTTTGTTTTTTATGCCACATGAATAGCCCTTTTACCAATTTATTTTACATATTTAAATATTTTATCCTATCAAATTAATAAAAGAGTCATAAGTTCAGTACAAGTACATTATAATTATTAAGTTGATTCTTTTCTAAGTGAAACTCTATTACTAATGTTCTGGTAAGTCTTAAATAAATTAAAAGTTTAATTAAAATAAGTTGAATTAATTTTTAGTCATCCCCAAACTTTTTATATTTAATCATCAAAGTTGCTTAGATGGATTTAGTTTTAATTTGATTTAGTGAATTGTATAAGATGAACTCATAACAACAGAGCCAAAATGTAAACAATCAGAGACTCGGTCAAAAAATCAATATTATAACATCCAAGGTCACGTTCATGAGACTTTGAATAGGAATCTTTTACCCGTTTCCCCACAAAAATTACTATAACCACAGTGGGATGAAATACTTTTGAAGTAACAGAACTCAAAAAAAAGAAACATAGCTTCATGTGTCTCCAACTAGTGCTCCATCTTTTTATGCCCTTCCCCAATTTCTTTATTTGCTCGAAAAGAAAATTTTAAAAAGAAGAAAAAAAGGAACAAACCGCCAACCTTGATAGAATAATCATTTTAATCATCTACAGCTTTATTGTGTACATATGTGACCAACCCATTAGTCAATCTAATTCTAAGCCATAACTCAGTGGGACCAAGAAAAACTGGAAAAAAAAAAATGCTCTCTCTTTATCAACGATGGAGAAATCCTCATCTAGACCTAGCTAGCTCTTATAAAAATATATAGCCGCAGGCCTATCAAACCTACCCACCATGTGGAATAGTAATATTTTATAAATGTTTTTATGATTAAGGATTATTAATTGGGAAGGTATAGAATAGAAGCATCACAAAGTTCACAACCATCGAAAAAAGTTTTAAATGTTTTAGTTATAAAAAGATTATATAATTAGGTAAATTAGTGAAAAGGATTAGGACAAAAACTGGCATTGTCAGCCAAAACAGACTTATATCATACATACTAAACAAACTTCTGCGTGGAGCAAGAAAAGAATAGAACACGGAAGAGAAAGCACAACCATAATAAAATAATCAAGGTGGTGTAACTATGCATCCTTCATATACATTGGATAAGTACAAACTGTTTTGAAGTTCAATTCCACAAGCCACACAGGCATGCATACACAAATCATTTGTGAAAATACTCAAAATAGAGAAGAAAAAACTATACTGTATGCAAGATTGTAGACTAGCCATACATGTTAAGTTCTATAACTAGGAACATCATTCACATACTTGATTGCTGCCTCTAGGTGTATGACCAACACACTGAGTAAGATTGGTTTGCAAGAATAAAATGTACAAATGTTAAAACCACAAGATCTATAGAGCAAAATAAATGTTCCTAATAACCTTTTACCTTTTCATTTTGCTAGATAGGTGTCCACTTTTTAGGGGCTGTGTGGAGGTTATGGGCTCAACGAAGCGCATGGCAGTCCCAGTGAAGGTTGAGGTTTACCATTACGAAGACCTTTTATTAAATGTTAATTTTTATTCTGACCCTAATAGTGAAAAATAAAAATAAAATAGGAAGAAATTACGGAAATTAATCTTTAACTGTAGTAAATAGTAATCAGGATGTTTACTAAATTGCTTGTAACAGAACATCATTGATCAAGGACATATATTTCCTCACATTCACTTTTTTACATTTATTTAATTTTTCACATTCACTTTTATGTTTTAAATGTGTAAGTTTTTTCTGTTTTTTAAAATGTGTATATTTATACATCAATTGTAGACGTGTGATTAATAATTTTTTTTTTTTTTTTTGAGAAACATGTGTGTTTAATAATTGATGTAAACGAGTGTGAAAGAATATTTATCCCATCGATCAAATAGTCAGTCAACAATTTACCAAATGCATTCAACTATATACATGTCTAATCTTCTCAAATGCAGATAAAACAAAGAGTTGCTATTTAACAGAACATTTAGCAGCAGCCCTAGCTAACAGCACTTTAGATTCAAACAAGAGCAGCACTTGAAATATTCTTCAACCTTAATTAAGCATGGATTTAAAAGCTTCCAAGTGACTTGGAGTCACAAAAAATAATTGGAAGTTTAGTCTTCAAAAATGCAATACGTTGTTGTGATGAATCAGTCAATTGTATGATTGATGTGGACAATAAATACCTACACCTAAAAAAAAAAAAAAAAAAGGTTAGAAAAACTCACAAATAGTGTCGGTCACAGGGTCTCAGGAGCTCCAAATTTGCAGTTTTTTTTTATCCTCTCTATTTCGAAAAGAAAACTGATGATTCCATCACCATCATGTTTAGGTTGAGTGGTTTGATCGAGTTGAGTACATGATATGGACGTTGTGCATGTGATGATTATATTTGAATTAGGTTTAATATATGCTAATTAATAAATGTTTTAGCCTATTAGCAATCTGGTACATATTTTTACTAGTTTATGTAAATTTAATACCAAAGTTCTTGTAGATGATTTAATCTATTAATACAAAAATTAAATTATTAGATATTTTTATGGTAAAGGAAAATTATAAAAAATAGAGTCAAGGGAAGGAAAATATTAAAAGAGTTCATAATTAAGAAGTTGTGTTTACTGTTTAGCATTTGGTATTAGATACAATAATTGCTCGTGCAGCCAATGACATATTGATTTAATGGTATGACCTAAGTATATGGTAAAGCATGTGAGTGGATAAGTACAACCATAATTATGGTCCCCTCTATGTCCTCCTCATCTTCTTCTTTCATTTTTTAGTTATTTAACAAGAGCTTTATTTTTAAAAAATAATTTTATATAAAAAAAAAAATAAAAAAAAACCAAGAGCTTAATAAAAATATAATGATAATAATAATACCCTGAATAAATAAATAATAATAATAGCCAAGGCAAATAGAACGGTACCCCCCACAAAAGACACGGTGTTGTGGGAACCTATGAGTAAAGCAAATGCATTCACTTACTGCATGCTAATTGGGAAAAGAATATACCTAATACGAAAGTCAAAATGGACATTTTTCCCTTTCGTCTAAAAAATGTAGCAAAATATTTATATTCTGAAACTATTTAACAAAATACTCCTGTTTTAAAACTCAATTTTCTAAAAATCAAGTTTCAATAAAAAAAACTCGATTTGATAAAAATCGGGTAATGTAAGAAATTTTACATGGAACTCTAGTTCCATGAACTCGAGTTCCATGTTTTTTTTTTTTTTTTTTTTAGTTTGATTTCACATAACTCGATTTTTTAAAAATCGAGTTTTTCATTGAAACTCGATTTTTAGAAAATTGAATTTAAAACATGGGCCTTTTGTTAGATAGTTTCAGAACAATAACATTTTGCTAGAAAGTTTTGGCGAAATTGACAAATGTCCATTTTGGCCCTAATACAAATATCCATGTTCAACCAGGCAAAACTAACTAATATTTTTCTTTTCTTTTTTTCTTTTTTTAGCTAGAATATCTGTTTTAGACTAGCAAGGGGCAAAAAATGTCAAATTAATTTTAATAAATGTTTCGTGAATACTAAAAATGAGGTTACAAATCCTTAAGGACCTTACCTTAACAAGACTGTCGGGTGTTTTTTTTTGGTAATGAATAATTACACTGTGAAAGTGTCAATTATACTCTATGCAACACAATTATATCTTCCGATCAAAAAGAAAAAACACAATTATATCTTAGCCAGTTCCGCACGCAACATTTGCATCCAAATAAAAGAGAGTAAAAGAAAAAATGAAAATGTCTTGCTGGTTGGAGACGGTAATAAGCCCAGTAAAACAAGAAAAATAAAAGAGGGTAAAAAAGTTAACTTTATACAAAAATTTACTTTAGAGCATTAGCATCAGGTATGTCAAATGCCAAATATTTGACATTTGATATACAAAACACCAAAAAAACTTTCACATGAGATGTTTTAAATCCCAAAACATTTGACATGGATGAATAGTACCATTCCAAATTTAGAACGGAACAGATTGAAATTGTAAAAAAAATTGTTATATTATTGGAAAAATTATAGTAAACTCACCTATGGTTTAGCTCATTTGCACTTTACTTACCCGTGATTTAAAATTTAATACTTTGCCCACCTGTACTTCAATCCGTTTGCTTCCCGTTACTCACCTCTATTAAAATTAGGGGTAAAAATGTATTTTACCTTCTCTTTTATGTCTCTCTCCTCAAAAAACAAAAAATAATAGAAAAAACTCAAACGAACAAGATCAAAGAGGGGATTCTATAGAAAAACAAGATGTGTATCAAAACAACATCAAATGGACAGGCCAACACGTTTAGTTCATCATTTCTCTGTCTCACTCCCATCGCCTCTCTCTCTCTCAAACTCAAATTTCTCTCTCTGTCTCGCCCTCTTCGGTGATCTCTGTCTCACTCATCCCTTCTTTATCCAATGATGGCGTTGAAGAGGCCGATTAGCCACCACAGTGAAAACCCATATGGAAAACCCAATTAGCCACCCAAATCGAAAACCCAGGAGCAAAACCCATGAAGATGTATCCCTCTTTTTTTTTTTTTTCTTTTTTTTTCTTTTTTTAATTTTTTTTTTTTGCTTTTGTATTGTGGGTTTGATATGATCTAATTATGGTGGTGTTGTGGCTTGTGGCTTGCTATTTTTTGTGGATTGTGGGCATGGTGGTGCTGGGTTGTGGGTTGTGATCATGGTTGTGGTGGTTGTGGGTGGACTTCGTGGGGGTGAGCTTTCACGATTAAGGTGGGTATGATGGGTTTTGATTTCAGACGGCAAGTACAGAGGGTTTCTTTGTTTGTTGGTTGTTGTTTTTGTGTTTGTTTATGGGTTTCTCTTTGGTGTTTGTTGGAACCCTGGCTGAATTGATTTTCTGCTGCTACCTTCAATCCAAGAAGGAGGCTAGGTTTGTATTGAGTTTGGTTTTTTGGGTTTGAAAAATGAGAAGGTTTTCAATATGGAGTCAAGGGATTTGGGTTAGTTTTTAAAAGGGTTTTGGATGCGTGTAATTGAAAATTTTGAACTATATTTACAATTGTAGTGTTCTTGTGTTCTGGGTTTGAAAAAAAAAATTGATTTAAGCCATGTTCTAAGAGATGTATATTTCAAGCGTGTTTTGATCTTATTTTCTTTTCTTGTTTTCGGAGGAGAGAGAAATAAAATGGGAACAAAAAGACCTATTTACCCCTGCTTTTAATAGAGGTGGGTAACGGAGACTAGATGGAGTTCTACATAGGTGGACAAAGTGTTAAGTTTTAAACCACGGGTAGGCAAAGTGCAAACAGGGCAAACCATAGGTGGATTTACTGTAATTTCCCTTATATTATTCTAGTTTTCTCTCTCCTCTCACCTACTTTTCATTCTCTCTCCTTTTTGCTTTTCTCAATTAGACTCTCTTCCTCTCAGTCTCACCCAACATCTCCTCTCTTCCTCTTTCACTCACACTCTCAGCCTCACCACATCTTCACCTTGCCACATTGGCCGCCTTGCAACACCACACCACGCCTCCACCTCACTGAAAAAAAAAAAAAAAAAAATCAAATCTCTTTTCTCTCTCACAAATAGATCTTCTCTCTCCTCTTCTCTCTCTTTCACAGACATCTTTCCTCTCTTGTCCATCTCTTTCTCTGATAGTAGTGATAGATCGTAGTGGTGTTGATGGTGATTGCTCGGTTTTCTTTTAAGTGTGGGTCTCTTTATTGGTGGTAGTTGGTTGTGGATTGACTTCTCTAGGCTGTGAATGGTGGTTACTGGGTTTTTTAGGTGTGGGTCTCTACTTGTGGTGATTGTGGTGGTGGATGTTGGTGGCCAGGTTGTGAATCGGATTTTTTGGGCTGTAAGTAGTGGTTGCTAGGTTTTTTAGGTGGTGGGTCTCTTTATTGGTGGTGGTTGCTGGCTTTTTTGTGTTTTGGGTTGTAAAGGATGCAGGGTTGTTGGTTGGAGGCCATTGCCACTGGGTTGTGTTTTGTATTGGTCTGGGTTTGAGTTAGTATTATTTTAATGTGTTGAATATATAATTTTAATGTATTGAATTGAATGATAGAAGATTTAATGTAGGGTGAATTGTAAAATGGTGTGCTGAAATAGTAAAGTAACTTTTTTATATGTTAAAATGATATATTTTTGCTACAGTTAATGCTAGTGCTCTTATGTACCTATCAAACACCTACACAACACACACTTAATTAGTATCTAAATCAAATATGTGGCATCACAACTCACCTCTTCAAGAGTCAAGTTTCAAACACTCACACAAAGGAGTACTTTCATGAATGTTGTCCAGTCATCAAAACCAAATTTTTACCCAAATTTTCGAAAACTTCTTATCTATTTAGTTTTGTGGTAGGTTCAAGTCAAATATACATGAAAGGTTTTTTGAAAAAAATTGTTATCTATAACAGCTCTCTTAAAACAATATCGTCAGGTAATTTATGACAATTTTCGCAAGAATTTTACAAAAAATAGGTTTATTAACATAAAATTATTCACAATTATAAATATTGAAATGATATATTGTAATTGTTGCAAAATAATACAGTCGTAGTGATGCGTCTATAGAAAAATGATGTCCTTCTGTCACAACTTAATTATTAAAATCACAAGTAGTAAAAAGATTGACAAAATAGTTATGTTATTAATATTGCTGCTCATTTTATTATATAATGTTTAGATAAAATAATTTATAATACTTATCTTTGAAATTTTTAATATATTTGGTTGGGAGCGCTCCCCTCAATTAGACAAAAGCACTATGATTATATGGTCTTAAAATTTTACATTCAGAATAATCAAAATAATTTGATTAAAATAGTGTAATAAAGTTGAAACCGTTTAAACTACAGAATATTTAAACATTTTAATTTATCAAAAAACTTTTGGAATGATGTGTAGTAGACATTGATTATAAATATATATATATATATATTTGGAAGGATTACAGTTATCAAATTATTACTCTTGGTAATTTTTTGGTGGTTGATGTGACAGGAGCGCTGTCAACTTTGAGAAGACTTTGGCCATTAAAAAAGAGCTTTTTGAGATGACCTTCCATGAGATCGTCTTAATTGAGTTTGTCAATTACAAAAATCAAAGTACATTATAGAATGGTACCTTTAGAAAGAGGATTATATATATATATATATATATATATGATGAAAAGAAAGAGAATATAGGATAATATCCATTCTAATGAATGCACTAATATACAGCCTAAAACTAATTCGGGTAGCTCATTACAAAAACCAAGAGAGTAGTCACATGATAGCAAAACTTTGAGATTAAATAGAGAGAATTTTCAATTAAGAGAGTAAAATCTTTTCCATGTCCCATAATCTTTGGATCAACTAATAACTAATTGATAAAAAAAAAAAAGGTTTATCTTGTTTTAGCACAAGTTATTTATTATTGTGAGTTTCAGTAACTATATTGAAATAGTTTCTTCTTATTTGTTGGGATGGTTGCATAATCATCCTCCCATTGTATTGAATAATTTCTTCAAATATAAAGAAATTATAGATTAAATTTGTTTGGCTTGTTCAGTTGAATAGGTGAATGATGTTTCCAACTATGCCACTAACCATTTAATTGGACTTTTTTTTTTTTTTTTTGAGAACCAATTGAACTATTTGTTGAGTTTGAAAAAGGAAAAATTTGGGAGTGCGGGGGGATGAGAGCTCCTCTTTCTTGTTAATTTTTCGAAGTTTAATAAAGGATCATGATATATATAATTCACTCTAGCCTTTTTTATGTTTAAGTGTCCTAATTTTTAATTTTAATTCACTGTTGTATTAATTTATGTCAATTGCCTTAAATTATATTAAATATTCACTCTAATTTACTATCAAAGAGACTTTCTTATTTAAAATGACTTATGACCCACTTGAATTTAATCCAAATTCTCTTATGATTCTAAAACTTATCATTGATAAATATTTATTGAAAATAACGTGTTCAAAAGATTTAGGTGTCTCCTTTTTAATAGTATTTCACTTTAAATAATCTCTTTGAAAAAAATGTAATAAATATTATATTCAAATAATAAATAAACATCTAAAAAGCCAACGAACTATTTTTTTTTTTTAGAAAAATTATTGAATACTTCGAGAGTATCATAAATGTGTACTCTCTTCTCTCACATGAATTGTGTAATTATGATACTCCGAAAGTACCCAATAATTACCCCTTTCGTTAGCATTTTCCTTTGTGTAATTCGGTTTTTAGGGAGATGACTCAATACATACTAATCATTACTCTTCAATTAATATTAATTTTTTTTTTTTAGTATATATATTCTTTTCAGTATATTATATTGTGACTAACCATGAAGAATGTGCATTGTACCGTTAGTTATTGTACTAGTTTGGTATGTATTTGCTGCCAAAAGACATACATACCTTTCTCAAAAAAAAAAAAAAAGACATACATACCAAATTAATTATCAACATAACTTTTTTTTGTTTTTGTTTTTGTTTTGGAGAACACTCTTGTAAAAGTCAAAGTTAAAAAAAGTCGTTGGGTAATTCGTGGATCTCTATCACTTTTGTCATTAAAATACTTACATATATAATTTCAGAGTAGATGTATAATATATGTATTATATTTCATTTTTTAAAGTTGAACCAATCGATCTTCTATAGGATATACAGAATTACAATTGAGTTACTAAAAACAAAATTACAGTTATGTCGTTAATTGATTAATCCGTATTTGCTCGATAGATTAGTTAACGACTGATGAATCATATGATCTAATGACCTAATGTAGTTGTCAAGTTAATGTTTGAGATGGGATTGGTGACTATGTTTCTAAATCTTAATATATGAGAAGAGAACAAAGAAGAGTCATTTACTGCTATTTATAGTTTATTACATATATGTTTATATATGTAAGAATTGAGTAAGTTTATCTTAGTAGAACCTCGTGCTCATAATTGTCATGATTCTCACTAGCTTTTTGAGACTTTGAAGAATGTTGAGTATATAAAACAAAGAGTTTAAATTCTATAAGAATGTGGTGTAAAATTCTTTTTTTTTTTTATAATATCTAATTAAATAATATTATATGTATTTCACAAATTGATGAATAGAGATGGCCACACACAATCAATTATCCTCAATACTCATATGCATTCTCTCTCTCCTGTGTCTCAGATCAGGCCAGCCACCATGGCTGTCTGCTCCCCTCCCCTCCACCTTTGCTTTCACCTCTGCCGACTTCTCCCTCACAAAATGTTAGAATCAATTGTTTTCTCTTCAGCCTTTCCATTTCCTCCCCCATCATCGGCCTCCTCCATACCCCTAAACTCTCTCAATCTCTCTCTTTGATTTCAACCCAAGGCTGGAGTTGGCTCAAGCTCCACCACTCGCCACCACCGGTGGTGGCCCAAAGACTTGCTTCTCTCTCTCTCTCTCTCTCTCTCTCTCTCTCTCTCTCTCTCTCTCTCTCTCTTTTGGTTTTAATACCCATCTAAAAATCCATATACCCTTATGAAAATTCAACCTATCATATTATATTACCCACAATGTTAGCCCCATAGTCATTGGTGTAAGAAATGACTGATTTGAGAGTTTAGGAGCCATCTCCATGGGAGTAAGTATCTCATGAGACCGTCCCATACAATAATTTTTCCTCTCCATGGATGATGGCATAATCCGACGAGAGACGGAGCTTGTGGTTGATCGATCTGAGAGAGAAGATTTGGGTTTGGGTGAGTTGTGATTGTGTGTGACACTACTTATTCACTAATATATAATATGCTGATGTGGGATGCTATTATTGGAGGGTATAAACTAAAAGTTTTATACCATATTCTTATTAAGTTTGGACTCTAAGAGTATTCACATCAGCTCATCTAAATTTTCTGTCTATTTTACACGAAAAAACCTCATCTTTCTATTTTACACTACCACTTTTACAAAACACCCACATTAGTTCATTTATTTTACAAGATATTTCAATAAAATATTCACTCTACACAATTTTTTTTATTATTTCCCTCAACCATCTCTACCTATATATGCGCCCTCTCTCTCTCTCTCTCTCTCTCTCTCTCTCTCTCTCTCTCTCTCTCTCTCTCTCTCTCTTCTTCTTTCTCTCATTCCTTCTCTCACCGGCCAATCCAGATCGTCTCATTCCTTCTCTTGTTTCTTCCTTCTCTCACCGGCCAATCCAGATCGTTCCACGCTCCATGCTCCACGCTCCGATCAAGCGATACCCATGAGCTCCGGCGACCCAAAACTTTCTTCACCGGCTGATCCACGCTCCACAAGCACCGATCCATGCTCCACGCTTCACCGGCCTACCCATGAGCTCCGATCAAGTGAGACCCACGAGTTCCGGCGACCTAAATCCTTTATTCACTGGACGATCCATGCTCCACAAGCACTGATTCACGCTCCATGCTTCGCCGACCGACCCACGAGCTCCAGCAACCCAGATCGTTCCGATAAGTACCGATCTCTCTATCCGTTTGGGTTTGTTTGTGTGTGAGTTTGTTGGGGTTAATTTTCAGTTGATTTGGCGCGTTGGATATTATAATGGTTGGGGAAGAGAGGTAGGAGATAAGAGTCCGTTAGAGAGGAGAGAGAAAAAACCATAAAAAAAAAAAAAAATTAAATACACGAGCTACAGTGCGTGTGTAAATTTACACAGGGACTGTAGCTCGTGGATAATTTTAGAAAATTTTGCAAGAGTTTAAACGGACTGATGTGAGCTGTTTTTGAACAAAAATGTGTAAATTTAAACATTTTTTTATTATACACACTTATACATGAGATGATGTGAATGCTCTAAAACAAAACACATGTAAAGTGTTATTATAGTATTTTTCATTTTAATTGACGAGTATGTCATTATATGTCCGTATATATATAAAAAGAGTTTGCATTAATTTCAGGTCAAAAACAAATTGATGAAGGAATTTGTTCTGCATATGAGGTCTTAAAAACGAGTTGATTTTAATAAAAATTCCAAGTACAAGTACAAGATCTTCTTTTAGATTTTCTAGTTAACGATATGACATATTTGTAACTAAGCTGATTTGTTATAAATTTTTAGAGTGTGAATGGATGGATACATTTATAGATTCCCACTTGATAGAGAGATTTGAGGAAATCTCATAGAGATTTTGATATGATAAATTAAACATTCTATTTGGGAGTTCTTATCACAAAAATTCATCTCCACGGTACGTGAATTCGTGTATGTCACAGAAACTGCCTCTCTAGAGCTCTGCAAAAATACTCCCAAGAAAGCAAAGAGCAGCAATGACACAAGTGACGTCATGAAGACAGCAACAGGCACTAAGTCATAGCCTCCCCCACACACACCTGTTCAGACCCCATTATTTTCACACGTCTCTCTCACTTCTTCTTCCATCAAACTTCAAAAGTTCAAAAACAAACAACTAAAAAGTTAAAAAAAAAAAAAAAATGGAGAAAAGTTAATTAAAGTCATAAGGAGTTAGAAGATATTGATTTAGAAAGTATTTTTCGTGAAAGTGATATTATTTTTTTTTTTGAAATAATTCATTAACAAACTAAATCCAAAAACTTTAAATTGAACTATCTTTTTCAAACTTGTAGGTGACTATTAATTCATAAGATTATTGATGTGTATTACTATTATCTAGTTAAAGGGTAAGATTATATACTATTTTTTAAGTTTTTTTTTTAAAATTATGTTATGTAACTTTTTTCTTATAGAATAGAAATATATTTTTTAATTAAGTAGTCATATCTTAAGAGGAGGAAGAACCTAAATAACATAACACATGTCATTAAAATAGTCACAAAACTATTGTCACAGGTTTGAAAGAAGATTACTATAGGCAGATTTATCTGATTAGAGTTAAAAAAGGAAAAAGAAAAAAGAAAAGAAAGAAAAGTGAAAGACAACTCACACAAGCCGACAAAAGAGAGGAGAATGGCAGGGAGAGGTAATTTCTGAGAAATGTAGCTCCAGTTTGGGAAGGTGGAAGTGGATTTATGTGGCCGCGCACTTTAGCACACTTCCATTTCCTTCTTTCTTTTTTAACTTTCTCTTTCCCACATTCATACACAGACACAAAAACAGAGAGAAAGAGAGAGAATATCACAGTGAGACACATAAGCAGTGAACCCAACCCCTGAGCTTGAAATCGACCTCACCAACCTCACTCTGTTGTACGGTCTTTCACTCTCCGAGACACACACACACACACACAAAAAAAAAAAAAAAAAAAATCGCTCTCACACAGTCTCACTTCATCATTTCGTTTCGTTTCGTTTCCAATAACAACTCAGTTTTCTGAGTTTTCAACTGAGAACTGAACTGAACTGAACTGAAATGGCTTTCCGAGTCTTCAAGCTAGAAACTACTGGAATAGTGTAGTACTGAGACTTTTTTGTTAGTCTCAGTTTCTCGCTTTCGCTTTCGCTCTCTCTCGCTCTTTCGCTTGTTCGCTTTTCTCTCTCTCTCTCTCTTTTGTTGAATGGCTTACAGGAGAATGGTCGCTGGAAACTTGGATCCGGAGAGGAAGAGAAGCGGAGGTTTGAGAACGAAGCAGGCGGGGCGAGGATCGTGCCGCGGTAGTTAGCGCCAAAACTCGCCGGAATTAAAGAAAAAAAAAAGTCTCCGCCGGCGGTGACTTACTTCTGTGTGTATTTTTTTGACTCTCAAGCTCAAAACTGTTACTGTTTCTTCAGCTCCGAAGCAAGCGTGATTGTTCAACTTCAATCCAAAAGTAGTTCGTTGAAAGCTCCGATTTGAGAAGCCATGGGGTTCTTGCTCAAAGAGGCGCTCAAGACGCTCTGTACTCCAAATCACTGGTCCTACGCTGTGTTCTGGAAGATCGGATGCCAAAACCCTAGGTAAATCTCCGTTTGGTTGCCGAGAAAGTGAAAGTAAAGTAAAAGATTTTATTTTTGGGATTTTTTTTTTTTTTTTTTGGTTTCTTAAGAAAGTCAAAATCTTATAGAGATAATAAAGAGACAGATAAAAGTGGAGAATATCCGTGTGGAGAATCAGGCTGCAAATTTTTTTTTTTCTATTTCAGATTCATTATAGTGAAAAATTCAGTGAGTTTTATTTTTGCTATCAGTTTCGTAAATTTTCTGGGCGACCAAACGTAGAGGATCTGATTTGGTTTGTGAATTGGTCCCGTTTCTAAGGTACTCACATGTTACGGTGTGATTGGGTACTTTTTATTATTATTTTTTTTATTTGATTCTTCTCTATGTTCTTTATTTTGGAATTTTATGTTCTGGTTGGTTCTCTTTTGTCTTAAAGAATCTCGGAGCAAAGTAGATTTAGTCTTTAGTTTGACGAACCCACTCCATATCAGACTGAATTCTGTGGACGAATCTATTGAATCAGAATTAGTTCGTACTTTGTTCGAGTTTATCTTATATGCTTGTTTTTTATAAACAATTTTGCCTTTTATATTAGAGGTTAATTCACTGATCAGGCACTTTCTGTCTGGGTCTGCTTGTTTTCAGAGATGAGCCTTCTTGAACTGTTCACTCTTGTTTACTGATAAAGAAAAAAAAAACACTATTCAGTCGTTCTCGAGTTTGGTTTTTTGTTGATTTTATGCGAAGGTTAAGGATGTCGGGTCTTGCCACTGTGGTATTGGTTTTCTTTAAGATTTTCAGTACTTTAGAGTATAGAGTTAAATGTTGATGATGCTCTTCATATCTCTGAACTTGAAGAAATGCTTTTTGACTTGGCAGGTTATTGATTTGGGAAGATTGTTATTATGACCCCTCACCATGTTTTGCTCCATGCATTTCTGGATCTGAGACTTTTGGAGAGTGGGAGGGATCCTGGGATTCTCCTAAACTTCGTTCCTCTCAGCTTCGGATTCAAGCAGGGGACAGAGTCCGTTCACTGATTAATTTTATGATGATGAATAATCAAGTCAACGTAGTGGGTGAAGGGTATGACTTTTTTCAAATTCCATCTGCTGTCATTTTTCACGTGCCTTTTCTAAACTTAAGCCTAAAAAAGGTATCATTTTTGTAATTATTTCAGGATAGTCGGCCGAGCTGCGTTTACAGGAAACCATCAGTGGATTCTCTCAAACAATTACACTGGAGATGCTCATCCGCCTGAGGTACATAATAATTTCTTCTTCTGGATGGACTAGGCTGAGTTTGATGTTAATCAAGATGTCAAGTTTTTGACTTTCGAGTAGTGAGGTTTCCTCTCTAGAGCCCATAGTTGTGAAAATTTCTTGTAGTATGCTTTTAAACCTTTCTGTTGATTTAGTCCATGTGATTTTGAAAACGAGTCATTTTGGTTTTTTTATGCATTATGGTTACATCTGAAATGGCATGAATTGTTGATGTTTCACATGCGAACAAGTATAAACCTCAAAGAATTGTAGTGAGCAAACCCTTAACCATTTGAAGTAGATAGTGAGGACACAAATATTATATTTAAGGCTGGTCATATAAGTACCAATCCTTCCTCCAAATGGCAAGGGCTTTGCTGCTTGGCTTGTTATAGCCTTATAGGTCCATTATTGTTACATCATCATAAAAAAGGGATGTATCAGCAATTTTTGGTTCATTCCAGGTGATGTGCTGGAAGACTTAAATAACATTTTCTTTGAAAATCAAAGCAATTAAATCAGAAAAATTTTATTTAAAGAAATAAAACTAAAAATCAAGTGAGATTTCAGGGAAAGTCAGCCCACTGTGAGGATTTACTTTTTGGTATCTGTACTTAATGTAACTTTTATTTATGTGGGTATTTACAGGTTCTAAATGAGGTTCATCATCAATTTTCAGCTGGAATGCAGGTCTGAGAGTTTTCTATATGCTGTTTATCTTAGTATAGTGTATATCTTACTGTTACATTAAACTAATTGTACTTGGTTGCAGACAGTGGCAGTTATTCCCATTCTCAGTCATGGTGTCATTCAACTTGGTTCTTCTTTGTCTGTAAGTTCTATTTATTCATTTATTTTATTTATTTTTGCGCAAAGGTTGTAAGTCTTGTTGGGTTATATTAGTTCTGTAAAATAAGACACTGAACCTCTCATAATTTTTAAGTCAAAATTTAAATATTGCATGTTATGAATTTAGATTCCAGGACACTTTGACCTGTGACATATCTTGACACTATCCGTGAGTGACGCTAATGTATTTTGACCCATGGGTCGGTGTCTTTTTCTCCCCTATATGTATTTTGTGCTATTGGGTCAAATGTACTTTTGCTTTGGGGCCAAACAAAGAAATCTGATTGACTGGGCAATTCCATTTCATTTTTATTGATAGAGATTGAATTCTTTTATACATAGTATACCTTATTGCTGTTGCAAGCAACATGGCATAATAGTCACTGCAAGCAATATTGGAGTTGTTTCTCATTTGAGTGCAAGTAGTGTGGTTTGTTAAGTGGTACACTCCTATATTGGATAGTAATGACGAAACTCAAGAGTAAGTGGTTAGTGTAACATTGTTGTGTCAAACCCATTGGGTTTAAGTATTGGGTTAAGTGGTGTGGTGGTGGTGTCCCAACATGTTATATGATTCTCTCACAAAGAGACTCCTCAATGTGTCAATATTTAACTCTCACAAACCCAAAATGACAAAATCCCAACAAATGGTATTAGAGCCGATGGTTCAACAGGGCAAGGGCAACTGTGGTTAGTGGTTCCCACTAAGTAGAGTGAGGAAAACTTGTGTGTTAGCTCCACTCATGCTTAAGTAAAGGCTTTAATAGTGGTGAGTATAGGTGATTGTGTGTGCAAGGAAGACTGCATGAGTCTCTCACAAAGAATCTACTAAGTGTTAATGTTTCTCTCTCACAAACCCAAAATAAAAACATTTATTTATTGCAACATATATAATGCTTGTGCTTGTTATCATGCATCAATTTTGAACACTATGGTGCGTGCTTGATTTGTTCATGATGTTGAATACTTGTTATTTCTTTCAGTTGCTTTGAAATTTATGAATTAATGTGTTGATACTTGTTGCTACAGATTATGGAGGATATGAGATTTGTGAATAATGTGAAAAGTTTAATCCTGGAACTAGGATGTGGCCCTGGTGCTCTTTTATCTGACAACTATGCAACAAAAGATTCTGCTGAGAAAAGTGTGGTACCAGTTACTTTTGGTGTGCCTATATCAATGGACCCTTCTGGAAATTATAAAGGGGCAAATTCCTTGCCTCTAATGGCTAATACCTGCAACCACCAAAGCAATTCGTCTCAGGATTCAAGGCTTGTTGGTCAGCCATCTCATTCACTAGTAAGAGAGATTCAAAATAACCTGTGGACTACTACCTCCACATTTCGACCTCCTAACCAGAACCAAACATTGCCTAAAATTCAAGATGATATTTGTCAACAAAAAGCAACCCCCATTACACCAAACTTTTCTTTCAACAGCCAACTAGAGAGTGGAGCTGAAGTGATTTGCCTGAATCCTGATGCATGGCTGAGCCCGCAGACTTCTTCTTACAACTCAAGATCTGGTTTCAATTGTGAACCTGGTTTTGGTCAATTGAGTGGAAGCCATACTGGCCAAAATTTAATGGAGCAACAGATTTTGTTGAGTGCTGGTGTTCATGGTCATATTAATAAGAATTTAAGTGCATTGAGTAGCTTTGAAACGTCCCAACTGAGAACAAATGCAGGCTTAATCCTTGATCCGCACATAGGTTCATCTGAAGGAAGTAAGTCACATGGTCAAATCCAGTGTCCTCTTCCAAACCCACAAAGAGCAGATGAGATTAATCTTTCTGGCATGCATGTCACTGGAATTGAGCATCAGTATCCTGATTCATCTAAAGTGAAGGGGGGTCCTTTTCATAGTTTGGTAGAACAATTAACTAATAGTCGTATGCTTTTAGGAGAAGTTGATCAGAGACATATTACTGCAGTTGCAAAGCATAATCGGATTGAGCTACCCCCAAGGGCTCAGAGGGTGAATACTGATATGTTTCAAGCCCTTGAGATCTCATACACCCATCCAGATAAGCACATTTCTTTGAATAAGAATATCCCTGTTTTGGTTCCTGATTGCCAGAACTGTGATAGTGGAAAAAAGACTCTATTGACCAATGCTAAACCTGAAGCTGCATGTGCCCGACCTGTAGGGGATGATTTGTTTGATATTTTGGGTGTGGATTTCAAAAATAAACTACTTAATGAGCCCTGGAATAATTTGCCTGATAATAGGTCAGATGCAAATACACACAAAAATCTGGGCGAGAATTCTTTAGCTTTATTGAGTATGATAGAGCTGGGTTCAGATTTTTATTCAGCAAGTGAAGGTATATCAGAGAGTGATATCTTCTCTGGGACAGGGACCGACCACCTCTTAGATGCTGTGGTCTCAAGAGCTCACTCTGCTTCCAAGCAGAGGTCAGATGATGACGTCTCTTGTAGGACAACATTGACTAAGATCAGTAGCAGCTCCTCTGTTCCTAGTAGTTCTCCCAAGTATGGACAAGTTAGTATGGCTGATCAAGTGCAAGGGGAGTTCTTTGGCCTTCCTAAACATCTAGGAAAAGTAGGGTCTGTAGAAACTAATTCTCTTAAATCTGGATGTAGCAAGGATGATGTTGGAAACTGTTCTCAAACTACTTCCATTTGTGGATCTCATATCAGTTCATGGGTTGAGCAGGGTAATAATGTGAAGCGTGATAGTAGTTTGTCAACTGCGTATTCTAAGAGGCCTGATGAAATCAACAAATCAAACCGCAAAAGGCTTAAACCTGGGGAGAACCCAAGACCCAGGCCAAAGGATCGCCAGATGATCCAAGATCGTGTGAAAGAGTTGCGGGAAATTGTGCCAAATGGTGCAAAAGTAATGCTTTTCTTCTTTTTCTTCAATAATTTTTAGAGTTTGGACTTAAATAGCTTCCACACTGATTTTATTCTCTAATCTTTTAATGTGGGTCTACAGTGTAGCATAGATGCCCTACTTGAACGAACCATCAAGCATATGCTTTTCTTGCAAAGTGTTACAAAGCATGCGGACAAGCTAAAACAGACAGGAGAGTCCAAGGTATGGGCAGTATCAACTTTCTTTTTGTTGTTCCCTCTTTTTTTCCCCCAATACTCTGTTTGAAGTAAATGGGAAAATCTGGTTCTCATTAGCCTGGCAAAAAGTTGTTATTTGCAGTAGCACTGGGAGCAGGGTTTAAATTTCCTCAGTAGTGAAGAAGTAATTTAGTATGCCTGTTGCATAATTGATGCCTATAGAAAGCAGTTACTACTTTCCGTTTTATCGTGTTTGCTTGTTACCATTTTATGCTATGAACAAGGATAATTGATAATGGGAATCTTCTGATGGTTTATTCCCTTGCCTAAATATGCAATAGATTGTTAGTAAAGAAGGTGGACTTCTTCTAAAAGACAATCTTGACGGAGGGGTGACATGGGCGTATGAAGTTGGTTCACAGTCCGCGCACTGCCCCATCATAGTTGAGGATCTGAATCCACCTCGTCAAATGCTTGTGGAGGTAGTGACTGACATTTTATTTGTCTCCGAATTCTAAGCCTTCGGTTTTAGAGGACTGATCAATTTTGTTTTATATTGTTTCCTCATCTTGCAGATGCTCTGTGAAGAACGGGGTTTCTTTTTAGAAATAGCTGAAATAATCAGAGGAATGGGTTTAACCATCTTGAAGGGGGTGATGGAAGCCCGGGATGACAAAATATGGGCACGCTTTGCAGTTGAGGTAATATTCTGAACTGGAATCTGGCCCTTGCTAGTCACATCTTAAATATAGCCAAACAAAATTCATTCCAAGAAACTCAGGTTGAAAACATAGCACGCATTCATTGGAAAAGGAAAAGAAATTTCCTCCCCTTTCCCCCTGGGATCTGCCTTGTTACTAAAACTACTGAAGTCCTCTCAATGAATACTGAGTTTTAATTTGTGCTTCTTTAACAATTTGAATCTTTATGATCTTAGATCCAAACCTCTCCTGGCATGTAATTTTAAGGCTTGTATTCTCTATCTTCAACGATTAAAGTAAAGAAAAAGGCGTGCAAACTCTTTTTGAATGATTAGCCTTTTCCTTCTTCTCTCTCCCCCCACCACCCCCCCCTCTCTAATGCACTTGCTGCCTTCGCATACTGTAAACTACTAATTTATTTCAACTTTCATATACAGGCAAATAGGGACATAACGAGGATGGAAGTATTTATGTCGCTAGTTCGCCTTTTAGAGTCAACTGTGAAGGGCAGTGGAACATCAGCTAATGTCATTGATAACAAAAATATGATGGTCTGCCACTCTTTTCCCCAAGCTGCCCCTATACCTGCAACTGGAAGGCCCAGTAGCTTGCAATGAATTGCCTGCTATAAAGTTTCTTGACCTGGAGATGTTGAGAGCGAGCTCACTATATGCTTGCCATGACTGACATGGATTCACATTGGGCCATGGTGGTTCTAACTTTTGACTGACTTTTTTGTCTCTCGCAAACCATTTTATCACTTGGGTTTTGTGGGGGGAGATTTTTAGTTAGTGATAAGGAGTTGAAAGTATGTTTGCAAGTGTGTTCCTTCCCTAGATAAGGAGTTGAATCTGTCGGTCAAATACCCGGAGAAAATTTTATCCTTGGTTGGCAGCTTGTGGAGGCTATTGTGACTGAACACCTTTGAATGACATAGATATATTTAATCTAATATGAATGGCTATCTTGTAGGCAGTAGAGGGATTCGCAGGATACTGGGTTCTGTGTTTCACAAATGTACAGAAAATGTGGAACAAAAATTGGAGTTGTTAAAAGTGTTTTAGTTAGAAACACTATTTTCTGTTTTTCCTACCTCTGGATTTTTTTTTCCAGGGTAATGATTTTAGTTGTGTTTCTTAGTATTATTGTAATGATGAATATTTTCTCAACGTTGCTCGTTTGTAATGATGGATATTTAATGCTGAAATATTTCTTGGGGGTCAACTACCAATATGTTGTGCCATGAATGAGTTAATTAAAGTTCTTATATAAATTAAAAAATAAAATTACCATTTCAGTATCATTAACATTTGAACAATGATTAGCTAGTAAGGTTTTCTCAAAACTAAAAGTAAAGGTGGATATTTTTAAATAATTATATAAAATTTCTTCTAAATTGTTTAGGAGCTTTGATAATAAAAATTTTAATGGGTTTAGTACTTTAATTTTTTTTTTTAAAATTTGGTAATATAGTACTATTTACAAAAAATCATGTTTGACATAATTATAGTTTCAAGGTCAATTTCATATAACATATAATGTTTATACTTCGTGATTAGGACAATTAGTTACCTTAGACCGGCCTCCACCTTGTTAACAATACGCATGACTAATTTTTCTGCTCATAAAAAAACATTGCACATTGACTGTTTCAATGAGTAATAGAAGTTCTCTGTCCAGTCACTTTGGGGAAATCCAAGTCATGAGTTCAATGGACTTAAATCACTTAAAGAACTCTGGTTAATTAATATAATATAAGCCTGTTTAAAAAAATATATATACTATTTTTATGTTTGTGTGTTCTAATAAGTATTACTATTTCCTCAAAAAAAAAAAAAGATTTAAATTCAAATGTTATAAGTAGGGTTATTTGGACGGTTCGGATCGGGTTTAGTTTAATCCACATGTGACCCAACCTGATCCGGTGGAGCATATCTCAACTCACAGTTGATCGGTGAGGTTGATCGAATTGGGTGGATTTGGCTTTCAACGGGTGGTGGTTAGTTTGGTTAGCGTCTTAAATCTAGAAAACGGCTAAAATTTGGAGAGATAATGGCTAAAATTTAATAAGATTTTGCTAGATTCGGTGAGATATTATCAAAATTTGTGGAAATCTTACTAAATTTGGTAAAGTCTGGCCAGATCTAATGGAAATCTTGTCAGATCTAGTTAAGTTCTCGTTGAAAATGGCTGAGATCTTGTCAGATTTAGTAAATCTCACCAGAAACTCTTGTACTAGTTGATCGATTTGGGTTTTGAGGGTGGAGACTTGCAACCAACCTGTTGGTGTCGATTTTTGAAGGAAGAGACTCGCCGTTGGAGTAGTTGAGTTGGGCAATGGTTGGTTTGGGTTCAATTGGGTTTCCTGGTGGTTGAATTGCCCTAGTTTCAAGTTCTATTCATCACATTGTTAGTCTATAAGGGTTCCGAGGTATCTCATAAGTAAAGAGCAGAACAGTTAGACTAAAAGGTCAAGGCATTACTTTGTTATATGCAAAAAATATATGTTACAATGTGTGTACTCCATTCTATAGATTATACAATTTATACTCCATCTTCCACTCATCTATTTTTTCTTTATAAAATAACAAAAGTCTAAATAGAAAGAAATTCATACACATGTCATATTTTAATTGGTGTATTATAAAGTATAAAACATTTTTAATGGTATAAAATATTTTTGTTCCTTGTAAAGTGGAATGACTTCGAAATAATTGGAACTTATCATTGAGAAAGTCAATTTGAAGAAAGAACCGTAGGCGAAAGAGGCACCAGCTCACAACCAGAAAGGGAAAAAAAATATAAGGAAAAAAAGAATAAAAATTTAATAATGACTGAAATTATAAATTAATTTGCAATGGAGAAGTACCCTCTTCCTCTAATGCCTATGTAGATAAGATAAGTACCTTGAACCTGTGCAACACAAAACAAAACTACCATCATAATACATATATTGGTTGGAGAGAAGACCAGTTCATACAATTAAGTAAAGCTTCAAAACTCTAGCATTAGTCTTAACAAAAGAAAATTGATTAGTTAGAAGCAATTTTATTAATTCCCATTCAACTGTATTATTATTTTTTTCATAATTATTTACCATCTCAGCACTATACAATGGTCACAGCTCTTTCAGTGAATCTTTCTTAGATATGGACAGGTCACCCAAACCAACTCAGATCAAATGAATGAATTCCTTTTTTATATAAGAGGACCTGAGACAGTGAAACCAGCTTATATTGATTAATATTATACCATATATTCAGCTTAAAAAAAAAGAAAAGATTAATATAAAACTAATAGATGTCCTTTTTTTGGGTCCTATCTTGATCATGACATCCACTAATGTACCATCTCTCACCTTTTATACTACTAAAATATTTAATTAAAACTTATCAAAAAAAAAAAAAAAATTAAATTCATAAGATTTGACTAAGACATCCACTTATTCAAACATCTGTGAGACTGTGACTTTTCGTTTTTAGTATTTTACATTGTTGTGTTTTGCAAAGTTGTGTGATAACTAATAATTGTGATATAGATTAATAAAGAAGATGAAAAGAACATTTGTGAGATTGTAATCTGGGAATTAAGATCTAAAATGTTTGACAAAGTTGAAGTGACATCTGAAGATTAAAATGATATGATGGGGCTCTTTTATTTTTGTGGGCATTTTGCACGCGTGTTCAGGTAAGCCAACGTAGTAAAGGTCTTTTAATAGGGTTAGAGCTGTCTCTCAACTATTGTTTATATCCATAATGACTCTAATAAGTTAAAAAAATTTATAATTCCAGCAAAAAAGTTAAGAGATTTTATAAAATTTAAGTTAATAAAAATAATGATGCTTGACCCTACTGACCTAACCACACATTAGACATACTACTAACCTTTAGAAAAATGCGAAAACGTCAAGAAGGAATCCTCCATTTCGTCAGCTCATATGTCAATGATTCTGTCATCGCGAATAAGTTACTGAATTTGTGTATAGGGATGAAGAAAGTAGACAAAGTTATCACCAATTTATTTTTATTTAGAATTTTTAAAGTGTGATCAATCATTTATATTTTTTTGACTTTAACCTAAGGTCAAATTTAATGTCGTCAATCCATAAACAAAGATTGAAGAGTTTGGTTACTTGTGGGAAGATGATAAACGCTACACGATTTTCAAATAAATAAGAACACTTGACTTAGTTTTGGTGGACACATATCCCATGATATCATGCATATATCAAGATTGATACTATCATGCCTCGTCGACACATTATTAGTATGATTCCGTCATTGTGAATATGTTACTGAATTTGTCTGGGGGGAATAAAGAAAGTAAACGACGTTATCACCAATTATTGGAGTTTTTAAAGTGTGATTAATCATTTATATTTTTTTGACTTTAGCCTAAGGTCAACTTTTAATGTTGTCATTCCATAAACAAATATTCAAGAGTTTGGTTACTTGTTGGGAAGTTGTTAAACGCTATACAACCTCAAAATAAATAAGAACACTTGACTTAGTTTTGGTGGACACATGTCCCATGATATCCTACATGTATCAAGATTGATACTATCATGCCTCGACTTGTTATTGGTATGATAGTGTTCGCTTCGGTGGCACAGACTTTACGGCTTTAATTTAAAAGGCGTCATGCCAATTAAGGTCCAAGGGCTACATATAAAGCTTTGCAACTCTCCTTACCTCGATGATGTGGGGGACTCAATCTAGACTTGGTTTTTCTTCACCTCACCCAACTTAAGAGATCTTTTTGGACTTTTGGGTCCCCAAAATCCACTGCTTTTTAAGGGTCACACATTCCTGTGTAGGACATATCCACCATCTCATCAAACATAGTCAACTTTGATATCATTCTGACACGCCCCGACTTGTCACTAACATGATATTGTTTACTTTGATTACATATACCTTACGGCTTTAAAACGTGCCATATTAGTTAAGGTCAAAAGCTTGCATACGAAGCATATTAACACCCTTAATCTTGGTGATGTGGGTCTTAGTTAGGAATTGGTTTCCCCTCACCTCACTCCACTTAAGAGTTCATTTGGACTTTTAGGTCCCTACCAATACATGTGAGATGGAATTAATGATAATGATTTTGATTTGATAGAATTTAGCAAAAACAAAGCATGTTTTTGCTTTTTGAAAAAAAAAAAAAAGACTAGAAGTTAGCCTATATATGTACTCCAAATCTTAACATAACTTAATGCAGATAAGCCTTTATTTTAACTTACCATTCGATTAGATCCCATTATCCTGTAAAATATCATGTAGTACATCATTTGATGATGGTCAAGTATGTGCATCCCCTATATTCATGTTTGTCAAAATAATAGTACATGCACTAAAAATGATTAATTCTTATAAATGCTTCGATGAGTTTCTCATTTTGAAATCCAGATGGGTTTCTCATTTTGATGTGTCGTGGTGCTTTGATAAAGTCTCGAGTATATTTGCACAAGGAACTAATAAGTCCCTTGTATAAAGTCCCTGGTAAATGGTTATTAGTAAGTAAAAAAGTAACAACAATAGTAGGTCTAAATAAGAACTAATAAGTATTTGTTATATTAATAACTTGTAAAAATATTATAAAATAGTTTAGAACTGTAGCATTACTCCATGCATAATGCACACCTGAAGAGTTTCACGTCTTCACAAAAGTGAGGACATGCGAGACACGTTGAACGGTACCCTCTTGGGCAATAATACATATGCTTGTAGACATCCATATTGGGCATTTGTACAAGCTATGCATGCTGCCATGAAACTCTTACCTAAATGGCTAAGTCTATCATTCGCCTCCATAGGTATACGTTGGAATATCATTCATCTACAAATCATGCATGGCTTGACTAGTATTTTGGAATTCTGGACAGGCCATTATATCAAGATAGTTCCGGCAAAATAATTGAACCCAAGTTTCTCGTAGTTGTATAGGAGTGAAAGCCATGAACCAAGCCCAAAGGCCCAACATGTAAAAGAAAGTTAAACGTTAAAACGCATTTGCAGATTGCAGTGTAGTAAGATAGGGCTTTGATCCACGAGTATCAATTGAAAAGGAAAAACATAGGCCTTTGATCCACAAACGCAGATAGAAAGGGCTGGGAAAAAAAAAGGTATATGACTGAGGTGACTTTGTAAAACAAACTAATGATCAACACACTATATTATCCACATAGTTTTTTTTTTTTGATGAAAGGATCGTACATAGTTAGTCTTGCTGTTATAACTTTCATACATAACTAAAACAACAATTTTTAAAAAAGACTTATCAAATTACATTTTTGCGTATTAAAACGGGCTAAATTACATTTTTGTCACCCAAATATGGCATATGTTTGATTTTGATTTCTCAATTTTAACAAGTTTTGATTCTATCCTTTAAATCTTAACAAACAAAATAATAATAATAATAATAATAATAATAATAATAATAATAATAATTGCCCTTGTTTAATTTCCATAAATTTATTGCTAACTTGGAATACAGCATGCTAAGTGGGTTGTTAATGTAAAGTTTTTTAGATCATCAGTAAATTGCATTTTTGGTCCTTCAAATGTATGTTGGATTTTGGTCCCTCAATTTTATAAAGTTATAATTCAATCATTTAAATTTCAAAAAAGAAAACAATCTTTTAATCTTTTTGTCTATTTTATATTAATTTCTTGCCAACGTCACTATAACAAAATATATTTTTGGTTATGAAAATTTTTGTCACCAAATGTCATGTTTTGGTCACCTATGACATTTGACGATGAAACTGTACCGCGTCGCCAAAAGTCCTAGCAATGAAAAATTTCATCACCAAAAGGTCTTACTAATTAAAAAAAAAAAAAAAATTTGGCTACAAAAAATATTTTGTCTCCTAAATGTTTTCCTTGCTAAATAAATGATTCAGTGATGAAATAGGCCAAACATGTTTTATTTTATTTTTTTATTAAATCATATTTAGCGACGAATATATATATATATATATATATATATATATGTTAATTTTGCCATATTAGGCAACAAATTATTTTGTCACCAAATGTTATATACATTTATTGATCAATTTAATAGTAATGAAACATTTCGTCACCAATTGTTTTTATTCCATCATATCCAAACTATTAGTGACGAAAGATTTCGTCTTCAAATATTTATTACTTTTAGTCTAATTTCATATTTTCATTTTTTTCTTTGGATATAAACTTGTCATTACATTATTAGAACTTCATATTTGAACAACACATTTATAAACAAATCATCCATACAATTCAAAAGTAAATAAAACAAGTATTAGATTCAATTTATCTATACAACTTGTCCATACAATAACACAAGATGTCTTATAAAAATACAAAAAAATTAATATAATACTAGCCTCATCACATGTGCCCCGCATGTGCGATGAGGCTCTTTTAATTTTATTTTGAATTTATCTATTGTTAGGGAAGTTACACATGATGAAATTTTTAAGAAACTAAAATTTCGGATTTGAAATGAAGTAAACGGTTGAGTTTAGTGTGTGCTAGTTTTTAGGAAAAAATATATATCAAACGTGCATGAGATATATATATATATATATATATATATATAGAGAGAGAGAGAGAGAGAGAGAGAGAGAGAGAGAGAGAGAGAGAGAGAGAGAGAGAGAGAGAGAGAGAGTGTGTGTGTGTGTGTGTGTGCTAATTTTCAAGAAAAAAGTTTTTTCTGGTAGTTTTTTTTTTTTTTTTTTTTTTGTGTTTTTGAATTTTGTTTAATTACAATTTTAACCATATATTTTTTTATTTTATTTTTTAAGAATAAGGACTACTAATTAGATTAGGGCGGGTTTGTTTGACGTTTTTTGAAATTATAACTAACTTTTTGAATCCTTTTAATATATAGAGATAAATAGGGTAAAAAAAAATGTCTTAAAAAGTCTTCAAATAGTGCAAAAAAAAAAAAAAAGAAAAGAAAAGAAAAAAAGAAAAAAAAGAAAAGAAAACCCATGTAGTAAATGACATTCTAAGAGAATTGTTGAAGCAACATTTTTTAACTGATGTTCGCAATGGTAAATTGCATTTTTAGTACATCAATATGAGATATGTTCAATTTTAGTATGTTAGTTTTAAAAAGTTTCTTTTAAATTTATTTTTTTTTAAAATAAAACGATTTGGTTTCTCCATCTATTTTCCATTCAAATCTTGCATACATGGCTAATGATATATGGAGTGGATTGTTGATATACAATATTTTCTAACTGATGTGGCAGTACCATCTGCATTATTATTATTACTATTATCATTTCCTCTCATTTTATTTTTAGGATTAGGATTTGGTGCACTATCTATGGTATTGCATCAGGTGCAATTCACCCTACCATCTCTCACAAAAAATTTTACTTTCTACTTTTTAAACTTTTATTTTTTACTCCTCTTCACTTTTTTTTTTTTTTTCTTAACTTTTTAATCAATGGTTGAAATTGAAATTTGCTTTTTGTAACTATTAATATCCAGGGGCGTAGCTACGTTGGTGGCTGGGGGGGCCATGGCCCCCCCAAAAGTTTTAAAATTTTTTTTAAAGTAGGTAAAATTGCATACTTGAACCATTTTTCTAAGAATTGGCCCCCACATGAAAAATTACTTGGGCCCCCCAATTTGTCGACGTTTAGTGTTCCTTGCAAAGTTGCTTTTCATCTTTTAATATTTTCTCTCATTTATTATTAGTCTTGACTGTTGAAACTCCTTCATGTGTTAAACCATTGACTTGATTAGAAGTTTTACTTTTTTAATTCCCAAGCTTCAATATATTTTTCTGATTTGATGTGAATTGATATTGCTCTTTATTGTTATTATATTGCTCTATGTTGTAAGTTGAGATTGTTGTCCGCATCTATTGCTACTTGCTAGTAAATGTTGCTCTTTGTTACCGAATATACCTGTTGCTATTTTTCAAACTTTGTTTTTTCTACTCTATTTTGTTGTGGCCATTCTTTTGGCTTTGTATTCTTTCTTTTCTTTGTATAAAATTTATAATTTTGTCTTAAAAAAGAGTGCTGAGCTTATTTGAAACTAGCAAAAATGACTTTAAGATCTTCAGAAGTACTAGAGTGTTCTTCTCCTTTTTTTTATATATTTTTTTTAAATGAAACCAATTGATTAGCTTTATTCAAAATACAAAGTCATCTTGTATCTTTATATATAATTTCATATTGGCTTATAAGGATTTTGTTATTTTTAATTCTAAAAATTTTATATTTTCTTTTAGATGTAATTGTTATATTTATATTTAATTTCTTGAATGGTTTCAACTTATGGTTGTTAAAAGGACTAAAAGAAACTTAGAAGGGAAAATGAACTTAAGATACTTAATTGGTCATTTAGTTTTTTTAAGTGCTAATAAGAATTACATTGATTAAACCAATGCACAAAAACATATATGTAGCATTTTGAGTTTTTCTTGAAT